>CM042241.1:49878286-50260786 GCA_023566225.1 Romanogobio albipinnatus | reverse complement strand
AGAAACAAAATTCTTTTTTCCTCCGAATCCTTTGCTCAAGCCGATTCGATTGCACCCTATGACGTCATTTTCCGTCATAATAATTTTCCCGCCATTTTGAATTCTCCGAAAAACCTACTTTTGCGAACTCGTCCTAGACGGTTCATCCGTTTTGCACAAAAATTGAACCAGATCATCTTCAGACCATGCTGACAAAAAATCTTGCAAATCAAGTTGATTCGTTAATTCGTTTTTGATAAACGCGCAAACAAATTTTATGTACCGGTTGCAAAAACACACTTAAGGCAATATCTCCACAACGCTTTATCGTAATCAAACCAAACTTGGTACATGTCATCACAAGCATGATTTGAGGCAACGTGCAGCGTTTCGGCGCAGTGCCATCTACTGGTCTAGAGATACAAAAAATTGCTATTTTTGCTTATAACTTCTGAACTGTTTGTTCAAAAATCATAAAAGTGGTCTCGTTAGATTCAGGACGTCATGTCGAGTCGTCTGATATCCAATTTTACCATATCGGCCATTTTGGCTGTCGGCCATTTTGAATTATGTGCTAAAATGCTGTATTTTATGATCGCATGAACGGATTGTTACAAAACTCAGTATGGGTCATCAGCACGATGTCCTGAAGTAGCCTGAGAAGTTTCGAAACAGCGCCACCTAGTGGA
The DNA here is from genome assembly GCA_023566225.1 of Romanogobio albipinnatus. Lineage (NCBI taxonomy): Eukaryota > Metazoa > Chordata > Actinopteri > Cypriniformes > Gobionidae > Romanogobio > Romanogobio albipinnatus. The sequence continues at coordinate 50,260,118 of CM042241.1, read as the reverse complement.
TAATTTTTTTTTCCAAATGCTTATAACTCTGGGTGAAATTGACTTATTTTCATGGGAGTCACTTTTTTTGTCTCCTGAATCCTCACCGAGTCCAACAATACCAGACTTGCTAGGTTTCGGCATACGGTTTGTGCAGCGTTGTAATTTAGCGCTTTAAAAACATTAGCTGATATCTTCAAAACCGCTAGTCCGATCGAGACGAAACCAGCGTCAGAAGTTCGGAAACATAGGTCGATAGCTATATGCTAATGCCCAAATGTCAAAATATTGATAGTAAGGGGGTGTAAAATCCAATCAAAGTCAGGTGTCAGTCATTTTTCATGTGTTTTATCATATAAATGTCTATAACTCCAAAACGAAATGAGATATTTTCACCACAATTGACACAGACATGTATGGGCTCACTCCGAGGACACATAAAAGAAATGGTAGGATTGTGCCACTTGGTGGCGCTATAATAGAACAAAACATGAAATTCCCATTGACTACAATGCAGTATTATGATATAAAATGCTATACTTTACAAATAAATTGTTGTATCATTACGAAACTTGGTATGTGCCATCAGCACCATGCCTTTAAGGTACAGCACCGCCATGTGGTCCATCTTTATAATGAAAAGGCCTCTTGAGGCGAGATCTCTGCAATGACATATTGACACTATATTGACACCCTGCTTTGATATATTGACACCAATCTTTGCATGTGTCATTGTTCCCTTATTCTGACCACACCACATCAATTTCTAAACTGTGCCACCTATTGGTTGAAAGTGATAAATCATTAAATCATTATTATTGACTGTATTTATCATTTTACAGCTATTTTTCCTAAAATCACCTTAATAAGTCTTTAATTGCTCATTGCTGCAGTTGATCTGACACTGCCAGCCATTTTGGCATGTCTTGTCTTCTTCTTTGCGCTTGGCCCCGGTATTGCTGCTTGCAGCTATATTTATTATTATTATTAGTGGTGGTGGTGGTGAACCTTTTTTGAACAATATTTTTGACTTGAATAAACTCAATTAATTTAGCTGATACTACATAAAGCACATTTTAGGTTGACTGTTTTGTAGTGTAGCACAGCCAGTGACAGCCCCTGATGTATGCTGATATTTGTCTCACTCCTTATGATGAGTGCTAATATATTGTATCTATTTATTTATCCTTGAATTAGCAACTAGCAGTTAACTCTAATTTGCATTTAGCAATGCAGTACATGGCATTATCACACATTATCAGGTGTGTAGCAACAAGGTTGTCATTGTGTGAACATGTAATTCATCCATGCATTAAACGTATTATTGTGAAAAATATGCCATGACAAATGCAAAACTGTCACTCTTATGAATTAGCCAAAATGTTTTGCACTTCACTGTGTTTTGTGTCACCAGATAAGAGAGGAAAGAACAGTGATATTTTCAACCCCCATCCTCTTGTCTAGCCATCTATCAGAAACCACTGCCGCCCACCGTACTGATGGTGTCATTTCAACAGCACTCACAAACACGGACAGACACACAAAGAGCATAACCCTGCATCTGTTTCCCCTCTCATCCGCTCTGTCTCTTTCCCTCCATCGTCAACAACTGTAACCAGCATATCCGTCTCTTTAGCCTGTAATAAAATAACCCCGTTTTACCCCACTCCTCCCTTCCAGATCCCCGCCGCCCCATCCAGCCCAGCCCCTGGCTGCGCTGCCCCCCTTTGACACCTCTTCCCAAGGCTGATGGAGCTCTTTGTTTGCCTGTGTGTGTGGTGGGCTGGAGCGGACCGATAAGGGAGGCAAAGGGGAGCGAGATAGCTCTCCAAAGGGGAGCGATAACACAGAGAGGTGAAGAAAGTAAAGGAAGGGAGAGTGAAAGGAAGAGATGGGACAGTGGTGTTATGCGATGAGTGAGTCGCACGCTGGGGGAATGTCAAGATGCTGGACATGGTCCGTATGGGTTTGTTACGCCACACTGACAGGGAGGGAGAAAAAGGTGAAGAGAGAAACTGAATACCAATTCCAGGTCCGGAGTCCGCCCTCCTTTACATTTTAGCAGCGTTCACTGATCCTTGGATAGCTTTAAGTAATGTGATAAATTCACAAGAAAAATTACAAGTTTTGTAGCGTGTAAAGAGACAGTGTTACTTTAAAATTGAGTACCTTGTGGCTTAACAGTTACAGTTCAGTTGCAGTGAGGCTACAATTTAAAAAAAAAACAAGCTACACTACAAACTATTAACAAAAAGTAGCGAATAGCTTACTACACACTTTTTTTTTTTTTTTTTTTTCATCGGTTACGTTGACTACAAATGCACATACTGTAATTTACACCAAAAATCACCAGTGAGACTGGAAAACATCATACAAATGTTCAGTCACAATGAAAAACAGAATTATTTAACTAGATATTGCATGAGTACCGCTACAATGATATTATATGTACAATGGTGTGACTGGTATTGAACGGTTGTATTACAATAAACGGCAAACCAATTCACAGAAATTAATCAGACGTTCTTTATATCCTTTGAATATTTAAGTGGCCACATTTGATTAGTACCTCAATTCACTCATTTAGCACGTTTCTAATTATATGTCTAGAGTAAAAGCATGTGTGAATTAGACTTGTCTTGGTTGAAGACTTGATAAAAGACAATAAAATAATGGATATAGTTGAATTTTTTCACACTTTGTAGGAACAAAGTAATGTAAACACAAAAAAATATATATTTTGAAGGCAGTAATAAAAAGACATCTTTCAGACAGCTGTGTCCAGAAGAGCACACAAAGATCTAGAAAGAATTAGAGAGCAATGAACAATACAGATTTATTATTTACAGATTGTGAAGTGTGTGCGTGTGTGTGTGCGCGTGCGCGTGTGCGTGCGTGCGTGCGTGAGAGAGAGAGAGAGAGAGAGAGAGAGAGAGTGAGAGAGAGTGAATGTAATCCAGTGGCAGTCTCTGGTTTGGGGTCACTGCGGAGTGACTAGGCTTGAAATTGTCCCTCCACGCTGCTAAGCCCTGCCTATGAACTGGGATGTACGTCTGTGTGTGTGTGTGTGTGTCCCTGTAAACTGGTGGGAGTGCTAAATCAGGAGAGTGAGGCGCTGGGTTCTGTGTACATGGGAGAGAGGCCACACTTCCTTGAGATGTTGGTCCAAATCAGTAGAGAAACAATACAGCTTCTCATAGTGTATCGCAGTATAGATTGTGGTCTCTAGGTCTGTATGTTATTTCATTTTATTTTCATTTAATTTCTCTCTTAAGATTTTACTTGTTAATCTAAGTTTAACATGTTAGGAAATATTTGCATCATTGCCATTTTTTTTGGACCCTAAATGGTTTGTCCTCAGTGTGACGTAAGATCTACGCTATATTTGCTGACGTATCCAAAGACAGATTTACTGTAAGAAAATTGAATCCCCATTTTAGCCTGTTCCCAAGTGGTTCTTTTATTTATTTTTTGCTGCTCATATGTCATCTGCCATGTTCTGTCAACCCTGATCTTTCTTTCCTCACCATTTTAAACCCCCATTTTTTCCTCAATCACTCACTTGGGATTCACTTGCCACGAAGAACGCCATCTTTGTGCCCGCTGCGGCGGTAAGGATTCTAAAATAGGAGGCACAGAGGGCATGCAGGAATTCTAAACCGGATCTCATTTGGGAACGCCATGGCCTGCGGACCCCGGGAGGAGTCAAAAGACAAAAACCTGGCGTTCCCGCGAGGACGACCCTGCTGCGAAGAGGGCCATTTATCACCGGTGCGAACGGCTTCGGTTTCACTGTCAGGGGGAGGAAATTTGCTGCCTCTCTTAGTGAACCTACCTGCCGCTGGCAGCATCTGTGGCGCATGATTGAGGCCCCAACCGCCTTGCGCTACGGTTTCATTTTTTTCAGCCATAAACACCTTCACCTCCACAGCCTCATTAGCGTCCCTAGCCCTTACCCGTTATTTTATAGTCCGCTCTCAGTCGAGACATCGGTCGTGATGTGATCATTTATTTGTTTTTGTCCGCTTTAACCTTGATGAGAAGAAGTGCATGATGGTGTGTGTTTGCACGGGTCTTTGTGAGCCGAGACCTTGCATTGTCAGGGCTGTTAAAGGCAATCTTGGTAGCTCTGGTCATAAATCAGAGTGGATGAAAGGGAAGGATACTCTATTGCTTCATCGACACCATTAGAGGTAAGGTTGGATATGGAGACATCACACTGCTTCAAACACGACAGTGAGTGGCAAGACGAGATGGTTTGTCCTAAACTAGTTGAAAAGGCTCTATTTTTGGGTGTATTTAGCAGTAACATTTTAATGGACTTCTTCCCTATCCATTTCAGCTTTGCAAAATTAAAGCATTGATATATAAAGAATTGCATCCTCTTACCAATCATATTTTGTGATCTTGACTCTGGGCATTTAGTATCTATTACATACACTTGAAGGGGAGACCTTTGTCACTTATTTATCGCTCCCCATCTCTCAACCTCTTCCACCCAGACAGCCTTAACAAAATAAAAAATATTGAAAGATAAAAATAAAGAGTATAATTAAAACTAAAAATAAAAACAGGGTTAAATTGAAACATATAAATTAAAATGCAAGCAGTTTGGACAAAGCACGTACAGTAGCACAGTGCTCATTCAGTAAATGCACAGCTAAACAGATGTGTTTTGAGTCTGGATTTCAGTAGCCATCCTGAAAAGCTCTTTACATTGTTTAGTCCACAAACAAACCATCTCCAAAATGTGTATGATAGGAGACCTTTAAAGCCCCAATACACTACAAGCGAAAATCAAAGATTAACTCCAGCTAGTAAATATCTTCGTACTTCCATTGGTCCGTGACAATTACATAATGGGTAGGTGTGGTTCTGAACCTCTTGAGGAAATCTTCTCCGGTTAATTTCATCTGTTCTGTCCGTCAAGGTCAGATGCGAACATGAACACACTGGAGAGCTACTTTATAGTAGAAATATAAATTGAAATTCTAATTGAAAGCGACACTGACACTGCTGGAAAAAAAGTTAAGCTAGGCCTTTTTACTTTTTGCATTTTTACAGAGCAATACCTTGAAATGTACAGTAGTTTAAGATAGTTGTCATCAATATCCCATGTCTTTAACCCGTAACCATATCTTTTCTTTATTATGAAAGTCTTCCGGCTTATTGCCTCACACCACCTGAGTTCATCAGATTATGGAGAAAATCAGACCAAGCTGAGTGTGTGTTTCATGTACCATAGCTCAAAGTGGATAATCACGTACTCTGCCGTTTTCCAGTCTCTTCGTCTGAAGAAACGCGCAGAGGTTATGGATTTGCATTCCAGCAGTGGGAAGGAGGTGAGAGGCATGGACGATCCTCCCTCAAAGCTCAGCCCTCGCGCTGGCTCTTCCTCAGGAATGCTTGGCATCCTCGCAGCCCCTCTGATGTTTTGGTGTGTGTGCCAATGAGAGAACATCAGTGAGGGAAGATGGTTTCAGGTTTAGGACTAGTGAGCAGGACAAATGAATAGAATTTCCTTGTTAAGGCCATGTGTGGATGTTTGCAGTGGAAACATACTGGGGTTCAAATAAACTTTGGGATGGTTTGCTTTGCAGTTGGTATGAATTCAGTCTGTTTTGTTTGCAATGTTGCTTTACTTGGTAATCAGTTTATAGGAGTTTTCTTTGTCCATATTATTAACCCTTTGACTTATTTCGATCACACCGGTGTGATTAGAACATTCAGTGCATCATACAGACTATATAAATTGATACACATTGTGTAGGTATTACGAAACTATAACATTTTCTCTATTCTTCTCCCACTTCTCTGGCCGCTTACTTTCATGTATTTCGGGAGAAGTGAATTAATTGACTAATTGTAAATCCGACAGATACGATTCTCTAAAATGTGGTGCACTGCAAACTAACATGGTGGCACCCATCGCACATTTATAGATAATTTATATTAGTCTGGTCTCACTCTACTTTCCACCCTGTGTGATGAAATTACTGAAATTGTTGACTAAATGATCAAAAACCCTGGCAACTTTTTTTTAAATGCTGGCGGGGAACGAGTTAATCGCGATTAATTAATCGATTAATTAACTGTAGGCTTACACTTACACAATTGCATCGTCCTCATTTTATCCAAAGAGACTTGCATTCCATTCCAGGTACACATTTTATCAGTTCTTACTTTTTCAGTTCTTCGAACCATGACCTTGGCGTTGCAAGTGCCATACTCTACTGTTTGAGATGCAGGAAGGCTATCCTAAATGTAAACTATCAATAACCGTCAAGCAATTGTTAACTTAAGCTCTGTGTAAGCTCTGTGTTTTAATTTTAAGTGTCTGATCTTGACCAGAATTTATTTAAAAATATATTTTAATACAGAATTTAAGTCTGGTATACCCTTTTATAGAAATACGTCCTTAAATCGCAACACAAGCAGGTCAGTATTTATAAAGTTATAAAGGGTAGCGCATATGAATGAACCAAACCCAAAATATTATGGCCAAAATGGTCATAACCTCTCCTTTTTTATCTCTTGTTTCTCTGTTTCATTGTATTCTTGTTTTTTCTCTCTCCACTCTGTCTAGTAGGCTCCTCTCAGTCTTGTTTATCTTCCTCCCGCTTGTTCACTCTTTTTCTCTTGGCCTCACAGTATCCCATCCCTTGCTCATTGCCCCTCCTTTTTAGGCAGATCTCTGTCTTTTTCTTTCTCTCATTCTTTTTTTTCAGTGAGTGGTATGAAATGTCTGTCTTGTTCCAGCCATAAAGTCTTCCATCCTTCTCCCCCTCCTTCCTCTCTTGTCCCTCCTTCACTCTTTCTCTTCCTCCCTAATGCTTGCTCTTTTCCAGCTCTTGCTCCTATCAGCAGTGTGATAATGTTACGTCAGACGCTAATCTGGCAGTAGAGACACACTCCCCCCCCCCCCCCCCCCCCCCTCTCTCTCTCTCTCTCTCTCTCTCTCTCTCTCTCTCTCTCTCTCTCTCTCTCTCTCTCTCTCTCTCTCTCTCTCTCTCTCTCTCTCTCTGTTCATCCTCAGCCTCTACCTTCCTCATGCCCTCGGCATGTTTTCTATGCCTTATCTCTGTTGTTCTCAGCTTGTTGCATGATTTTATTTCCCACCATCTTCTCTTTCACTTCATTCAGGTCAGTTCTTTTCTGTATTTGGGTGATTTCTGACCTTGAGGTCCTCATTTACTCATATGGATCATTGTGTATTGTTCTGGTGAATCTGGAATAATAACATATTTGGGCTGGAGTGACCCACCCATCAGAGATTTTCTTATGTTGCATAACATCAGTGAAACTCACACAGATTGGTCATTTGGAAATACACAGTCCTTACTCTTAAAGGGTTAGTTCACCCAAAAATGAAAATTCTGTCATTAATTCCTCACCCTCATGTCATTCAACACCCATAAGACCTCCGTTCATCTTCGGAACACAAATGAAGATATTTTAGTTGAAATCTGATGGCTCAGAAAGGCCTCCATTGGCAGCAATGTATTTTGCACTCACAAGACCCATAAAAGGTACTAAAGACGTCGTTACAAAGTTCATCTCACTACAGTGGTTCTACAAAAATTTTATGAAGCGACAAGAATACTTTTTGTGCGCAAAACTATTATTATTTTTTTTATTCAACATTGTTTTTAATTTGGGCCTCTGACGTGAACTCACGAAGCACCACGACGCATGGACTTTGAAACGACGTCTTTAGTACCTTTTATGGGTCTTGTGAGTACAAAATACATTGCTGCCAATGGAGGCCTTTCTGAGCCATCAGATTTCAACTAAAATATCTTAATTTGTGTTTCCGAAGATGAACGGAGGTCTTACGGGTGTCGAACAACATGAGGGTAAGTAATTAATGACAGAATTTTCATTTTTGGGTAAACTGACCCTTTAAGGTGGTGTATTTCTTACTGTGTAAAGTAAACTGGTCTGGACATCGTTTGATTTGTATGTTTGTTGACACGTTGGTTCCTTTATGCTATTTGAGACATCTGACCTTGGTGTTGAAGTCACATCTGTTGATGAGGGTGCTCTATACCAGTGTTTCCCAAACACTGTACCGCGGCTTTCAGGTGTGCCATGGAAAATTAGCAGATGAACAATACTCTTACTCAAGAAACAATATGTCTGTAAAGGCTAATGTTCTTTGTATTTGAAGAGTAGAGAATATCATGAGTCTTTAATATCATGAGATTTTGTCCAGATGTTTTCAACAAGAGGAACTTAGTGCCCCAATAGCTACAATAAACTTTATAACCTGTAAGTTGATGAAAACTTAATGCACTTATTGCTTCAGATGCAGCTGTTCCTGTGACTGACAAAATGTATCTGCCATTTGCTGGTCAAAAACCTAGTCTGAGCTGGATTTTTATAAAATGTTAATAGGCAAATATAATGACACATGCACATGTCTGATCATGTATAAAGCCACTTTGATTGTGTTTGATTATTTAAAAAATAGGAGGTTTCCGCCCGACAGCGATGATATGTAAATTTGTTGTTTTATTATCATCACCAACAACATCTTAAAGCTACCCATATGATGACCCATTACTCTCTTCATACTGGACTTAAAGGGTTAGTTCACACAAAAATGAAAAAGCTGTCATTAATTACTCACCCTAATGTCATTCCAAACCCGTAAGAACTTCGTTCATCTTCGGAACACAAATTAATATATTTTTGATTATCAACGACCGTCTTACAGGTTTGGAAAGACATGAGGGTTAGTAATTAATGGCAGAATTTTCATTTTTGGGTCAACTTACCCCTTAAGCTCAAGTTTCACATAATTTGAGTACTACTTTTAATATAATTTCCTGTTTTAATATGCCATTTAAAGCAATGCATGTTTGTGCAATTTTGTTGTTTTAGTGCTTGGTGTGCCGATTTTTTTTTCTTATCAAAACTGTGCCGTGGTGAAAAAAAGGTTGGGAAACACTGCTCTATACTTGTGAAACAACACATTTTACTGTGTTTTCATTTCAGAATGCTCAATATAGGTACCGCGGTTGTTAATGGGCTTTTTTTCCGTGTATTTTTTTTACATTTTCTGCGATGATTACTCCAGGTTTCAAAGTCACATGATCCTTCAGAAATCATTCTAATATGCTGATTTGAAGCTCAAGAAACATTTATTTTGGTGAAAACTGTTATGCTACTTAATATTTTAGTGAAAACCATAATACATTTTTTATCGGAATTCTGAGATGATCTGAAATAGATTTGTTTTGTAAAAATGTAAAACTCAACTGTCACTTTTGATCAATTTATTGCATCCTTGCTGAATAAAAGTATTAACAAAGTATCCTTTGCTATTATCTAACACTTAAATATAATCTTTAATGTTACTTTTTAGCAAATCTCAAAATCAGTATCAATTTAAATGTACTTATAGCAATTCTACTTTGCATAAATTATCTATTAATTTTTTTATCGGCTATCAACCATAACAGGAGAATAATTATTAGCTATCTGTAACAACATTCCCATTTAAATTTTTAATTACAAATATCTCGCTTTATACAGAATGGACAGAATAGGGTTTGTCCTGCCTTCTCAGTTGTGAAAGTGCAGGATAGTTGTCCTAATGAAGCGTGGGGGAGGGAGCTTAAATCTGGCAAGTCAGCAAACCTTCTCTTTTCCTGCTGACCTGTGCTCCTATCTGTCTCTCGCTCTCTTTCTCTCTCCCTCTCTTTCTCTCTCCCTCTCTCATGTGTTCTCCACGAGACTTCCTGTCTTTCTTTCTGATTTCTGCTATTAAGCTAGATGGATTTGCTCGTCAGTCTCGGGGTGTGATTGGTCTGAATGGTCCATCTTCATCTCATCTTGAGCGTTTGATTATGTCTGCCCTCCCTTCCCACATGTCACCCTTGGATTGGAATAGCACAAACAGTTCCTGCTGAACTGGCAGAAAAAGCTCTTACCTTATCTTGTCTCTCCCTCTTCCGTCTCTTGCAAGTAAAAGGTCATGCTGCTTACTGTACACTAGCTGCAAGTAAACTCAAATTACTTGGTGAAGGCATGTGGACATTTGTCACATTTTCTGCACTGATTTTGGGGGAAAAGATCATCTGCAGAATGGGCCTGATCATAACTCAAATCTCTACATCACAACTTACTAATGTATAAGTAATCACCTACAGAAAAAATTCAGAGAAATACTAATTCTGGATAATTTAAAGATAATTTATATTTAAATCAAAATGGACCTTTTTTAACTCATGTTTCATTTATGCATTTTGCATAGGCTTTCATCCAATGCGACTTACAGTGCACATTATTCCAAATTAAATAAAAAATATACATTTCTTATGAAAATTTAAAAAAGTATGCTTTACCTCTGAAAGTTTTCGGCTCATCAACTGACCGTGAATCCCTCACCTCCTACCACAAGATCTATTCTAGTATGTAACACCCACTTTCCAGGATCCAAATAATTTTCAATGGATAAAAACTGGTTCTGCTCTGCATTTTGTCTCATTTAATAAAAAAAAGTGTCATTCTTTACTATGAAATATGTCAGAGATGTTTTTCTTTTTACTTTAAATGTTACTTTTGTACACATTTGTTTGTGTCTGTGTGTAATAATATTGTGTAAATGTTTTCTCTCTCTCTCTCTCTCTCTCTCTCTCTCTCTCTCTCTCTCTCTCTCTCTCTCTCTCTCTCTCTCGCTCTCTCTCTCTCTCTCTCGACCATTTCTGGAAGAGGGTTTTTGTGTCAAGCTTGTGAAGAGTATGATTAGTGCCATTCTTGATGAGGTGGAAGTGTGCTGCATTCACTCAAAACAGATAGTTATTCAGGCCTTTGAAATCATTATTAATATCATGTTTTTGTGTGATCCTTAAGGTCATTACTTAAGTGTGAGCAGTTGTATTTCTCAATTCTCTCTCTTGCTCTCTTTTTTCTTTTTGCTCTTTCAGTCTCTGGTCAAACGGCAGGAAAGAGTATTATTCTCTTCTGGAATGTCGCATTGAACTATATTTAGAGTCTTGTTTCCGTTCCTCCTTTTCCGCTTCTTTTTTTTTATACAGATGAGACAAAAATAGCCATGGTCATGTCTTCAGACTCACCTGGGAATTCATGAACAACTCGTTTCTAACAGCCTTTCCTGAATGACTTTTACTAATTATATTTAGCCTTGTACAGCATTTCGTTCTGCGGTTTTGTAAATGCGTTACTCATTTCTATAGATGTAGTATAGATGTAGTTGAGAGGTTTTCTGCTTGTTTGACTCGACAAGTTCAGACTTGAACATGCATTAACCTAAGTTTGAACCAATCATTTCTGGGCTCCTTTTTAGCTTTTCAAGAGAGAAAAAGCTTGTGACCATCTTATTCTCATGTTACATATCCTCTCGTTGCTGATTGTATTAAGCTAGACAACTAAAACTGGCCTCATGTACCACTTTATGCACTGTTCAACTGTGTACTTGAGAAAAGTTGCTTGGATGTTTTAGAGGTGGGATATATTATTGGAATGGGTCAGGATGACGGACTTGAGTGGTCGTTCAACAACCTACAATCTTCTCCAAGAGAGTTGGAATGTTCTAACAATGTGCTTTAGCGAGCTAACAGTAACCGATAGACTGCTAGCATGCCGAAATTCATGCCAACCTACACTACTGTTTAACAGTTTGGGGTCAGCAAGTTTAGTAAGTTAATTATTTTATTTAGCAAGCATGCATTAAATTGATCAAAAGTGATATTAAGGCATTAACAATGTTACAAAGATTTATGTTTTGAATAAATTATTTCTGTTCATCAAATCCTGATCCTTGATCAGCAAATCAGCATTGAATGATTTCCGAAGGATCTTGTACAAATGAAGACTGATGATGCTGTAAATTAATAAATTACATTTAAAAATGTCTCATAGAAAATTGCATAAGGTTACTGTTTTTTACTTTCTGATCAGATAAATGACCCTTGGTGAACATAAGACACTTCTTTCAAACACTTTAACCTAACCAACTCCAAACTTTTGAATTACACAAGGCTTCCTTACGACTGACTATTCGTTTAATCATTCAGACAAACCCCAGTGTTTATTTTGGAAGTAGTTTAGCACATCCTGGGTAGGAATAGTTTCTAACATTGCGAATGCTCTCTAAACTCCCAGCTTAGGGTGCATTATTGGGAGAGAGTGACAATTCAAATTGAAACAGTTTCGACTCTTCAAGCGGGTGCAGTGTTGCTGCAAATTGGCCAATACACAGGCTACGGCTTCAGGTGTATATTGAAATAGAGGAAAGCAGTTGGTCTTTTTCATGACCATTAACTACTGAAAAACCCAGAGTCAGTTTTACTACTGACACACTAAAAGCTTCATTTCACGGCAGGTGGTATTTCATGTGTGTATGATTGCTTACATGCCTTCAGTATTGGTGTGTGGGAGAGGGTTTTCACTGCTTTATACACTACCCAAATTTAACACTCGCCAAGTGCCAAATGTGAGTAAAATTGGCTTAGGTGAGTAAATTAAACTTGCTAATGAGTTACTAGATGGCTGTTAACGTAATTAGAAACAGCGCAGGTCAACATCTAGGTAATATCGTAACAACACTGTTAGACTGTTAGAACCCCTTTGACTTAAAATATTTACTTAAAGTATCTCCTGAGATTTTAAAGTTAATATTCACTTTTACAGTTATGTTGATTAATGGTCACTTTTTTTTCATCTTTCTTTAGTAAGTATTTTAATTGTAGTTTTTAGTTGTAAAATGAATCATTTTCATTTGAATTAATTTATTAGATTTTCTTCTCACAAATTGTAGTTTGCGAAAAACCCTTTATGTAATAAATCACCGGATGAAAATATAAGACACCATGCCTTTTTCTGAGTGCAGATTCATAGAGAGATGGATACTGGCTTATTTAGAATGTTTTGCTTTGAGTGACCTTGACTTGTACTTTGTCACAAATATGTAAGGAAAAAAAACATTAAATATATTTCCTCTTGACAGGAAAATTATTTTGATAAGCAGGAAATGCATTGAGTTACAGGCTGAATATAAGAAATAGTTATGGACAGTGTGACAAAAATGTGATTGTATAAAATAGTGCACTTTGCCATGAACATAACATTTGTTTTTGCTGCTAAACTCACACTACCTTTCTTTGTACCCTCTCTCTCTCACTCTGTTTCTCTCTCAGACCTAAATCCCAGTGATATTTAAGGGTCTTAACCTGTGTCTTTCATCCCTCCGTTGTGGAGCGTGTGTGAGATCTACGCGCTCTGCTAGCTAATGTAGACAGGCACGCTCTGAGCGTGTGCAAAAGCTCATGACCCTCTCCACAAAGACAGACTGCAAATGAGCCTCTCTTTCTCTCCTTAATCTAGATCTTTGTCTCTCTGCTAGTGTCAGCATTCCCTCTTTCCCTCGCTCTCTTTTCTCACTCTCTGTCACACCGTCACTCTCTCGTTCTCTTTATCTAAGTAATTACCACTCCCCTCCGACATCTCTGCCTCTGTCATATTCTTGTAGCCTTCTTTCTGTCTCTTTCTCACGAGCGTGGTGTTTCTCCCTCCTTAGCCGTTAGAGAGGAAATCAATATAGACATGACCCTCTCAGGAGCCACAATATCACCTTTGGGCGTGGTGGCTGTCGGGACCGCAAACGTGCTGTAACGACCCTTGATGATCTTTTTCTGTGGAACCAGTCATTTGCATAGTAACAATTTTGTGACTAGACAACCTGGTGGCTGCTTGTAACCTTGGTCCAGATGGACTTGGTCACATTTTCTGCATTGATTTTGGGAAAAATCTGGAAACAATTGGCGTAATTATTTGTAGGATTGCAAAACACAATCATTAAATTGAAATTTACAGATTTGCGCAAAACTTTTGCTATATTTTCTAAATGTAAAAACTATTGCGAAATGACAGCGTTTCCATTAACTGATGTTATGTGACTAAATCTTTCCTTTTGTGATAAGTCATTTACAAAAATCATGGCGACTGATGTTGGTAGGTTGACACATATATCGCAGCCAATGCTCTAGCCAATATTTTTAATCGAAGGAAGCATGTTATACAAGCATTAATGGCAAGGAAATCCCCTTATACTTGGAAGCGGCCACGTATGAGGTGTTTCTGGGAGGTTATAGTATGCGATTTTCACAGAGGAGCTGTGGATTTTGAATGATCATGTGACTTTTACATACGCCAGGTGACCTGTAAATGTGTAAAACTGTTTCCATTACAGTTTTGTGAAATAATATTCCTTTTTCGAATTGTCTGAAAAACCACATTATGCGAGCGTAAAACTTTTTTGCGATAAATGGGAGTTTTGGTGAAATGGGCATATTTTCAATTCACGATTTCAATTTGCGCAATTTGAAGGGTAATGGAAATGAAGCTAAGGATGGGCATTCAGATTCTGTGGAATTGGCAAGTGACCATATTTATGACCAACTAACATCAACAGCAAGTGTAAGCAGTCCAGACATTTTGAAATGTGCGTAAGAAATCAGCTTTTTTTGTGTGTGTGCGTATGTTTACACCAAGCCTGTAGCACTCCTGTCAGAAATTGAAGCCTACGCGCCTTGTTCGCCCCAAGGTGGTTGGTCCCATTATATGTCATAACCCCCGCCCATCCGTGTTTTCTAATGGACGCGAGACAAATGGTTGTAGCCATTTCATTTCAAGTGTTTGTTTTTTAAATAAGTTTAGTTTTAGTTAGTTATTTGATACTATAAAAACGGGGGGTGTGACTTCATGATTGACTGCTGAGATTGTCGGCTTCTCTGTCCCATATCTGCGCAAGATGTCAGTGCCATATTCAGACCTTCGGAGGACTTACTTCAGCGGAAGCGAATGAAGTCGCGTCATCCATATTTTTTTTTACAGCCTATGGTTTACAACAGTTCTAGTTTTAAACCAACAGGTTTATACGAATGGGCCTTTGTTCATTTGTCGTTATGTCACGAAGCACATTGTGATATGCGCGCAAATTTTGTGTGTGTGTGTGTTTACACTAGTTCTAGTTTTAAACCAACAGGTTTATGCAGCAACATTCGTTTATGAAAAACATGACAAATGGTCCTTTGTTCATTTCTCATTATGATGTCACAAAGCACATTGTGTCAGGCTGCTGTTCTTTTTCTCTCCCATTATTTCATGACAGGAGGGGAGATGCTCACTTAGCAGCTCTCTCTCCGTCTCGTTCTCTGGAGGTAATTAGTGAATCAGCCAGTAATTAGTTTGCTTCATGTCTGGTAATTCCCTCTCGTTGCCCACAATGACACTCCCAGCCGTCAACAGTCAACACTGTCACGCTGTAGGAAAAAAAAAGACACCTAGTCTC
The DNA here is from genome assembly GCA_023566225.1 of Romanogobio albipinnatus. Classification (NCBI taxonomy): domain Eukaryota; kingdom Metazoa; phylum Chordata; class Actinopteri; order Cypriniformes; family Gobionidae; genus Romanogobio; species Romanogobio albipinnatus. The sequence goes on along the minus strand of CM042241.1, from coordinate 50,244,820 downwards.
TTCCTCTCTTCCTTCCCCTCTCCTTGTCGAACGAGTGTGTATCAGAGTCTCGCCCACGAACAGCTCTTTTGAGGCGGCATTGTGTGTGTGTGTGTGTGTGTTCTTAAACACGTTTACCCATCCTCTCTATTTCCCCTCTGCGCTCTGTAAGTGTGCCGGATTGTTTACCTCCCTTTTTCTCTCCCTCCCTTTCCCCTCTCCACCGCTCTATCTCTCTCCCTCCCTCTCTCTAGGATCGGAAGTCCCCAGAGGCTGTGCATTCTTCAGCCCCTCCCCCACCCACCTCTCACTATAGACAGAACATGTAAGACAGAGAGAGAGAGAGAGAGAGAGAGAGAGAGAGAGAGAGAGAGAGAGAAAGCATGTGTGTGATGCCCTCCACATTAACATACAACAAGATGCATACGTATACGTGTGTGCGTGGATACTACGCTCTCAGATACTTAAACGATTGCTCTCTGTCCCGAGAGGATGAGGCTTTTTCTTAAAGATTTCATTGCGTGTGTGTGTGTGTTATCTGATGAGGTCTGTCTCAGGGGTGGCTGCGGTGCTGTTAGAGAGTGACTTGCTGATAAAAGGCCTACGAGAGAGGGAGGAAAAGAGAGGGGGAGGAGGCTTCTTTGACTGGACACATAAATCAAGGCCCTGGTAATTGCTGCTCAGGAGAAAAAGTGCCTGGGAGAGGGTGGTTGTGAAACCGAACACTAAAGCCGTACTATACGCTCGCACACGCATCACAAACACACAATGCTGTCATGTTCCGAATGAAATTATAAACAAAATGGCTCCTTTCAAAAATCAGGTTATGCCTACATAGTCAGCTACCTTTTAAGGCATCCATAACGTCACTAGCGAGTGGTTTGGAACAGCACGTCTTTGCGCCATACATGCAGCACTTGAAGTGCACGGAGACCCAACTCACAATTGATTCCAATGGAGTTTGACGTTATGAAGCTAACAGACACCCCGATGCACTCTTAAAAAATGCTGGGTTGTTTCAACCCATATTTGGATCAAATATGCACAAACCCAACCGTTGGTTTGGTCAAAACAAGGTATCATAAAGGGATAGATCACCCAAAAAAGATAATTTACTCACCCTCATGTCATTCCAAACCAGTATGCATTTCTTTACTTCTGCAAAACACAAAATATATTTTGAAGTTGGTACACAAACCTTTTTGGTTGCTATTCTATGTACAAAAACACACTTTTTTAAAATATATTCTTACAGAAGAAAGTACATAATACAACATGGATGTGACATCCCTTTAATAGGGATAGTTCACTGCTTTTGTTTTTGTACCGGCATAATGTATGATGCCTTAAAATACAGAGCTCTTATGTGGCATTGACACACTCTGCTTCCCTCTCTATTTATTAGAGCCTGAGCTTGCCTCCCTGTGTGGGAATGTTGGACAGTAAAGAAAGGAGATCTAAAGGTGTGATTGGTCGTTTTATCTCCCCTCTTGAGAGAAGAGCAATGATTGGTTCACTCATCCCAGGAAAGTGAGACAGTAAAAGATGACAATTAATCTGTCACAGACGCACTCAAAAACCCTTCACCAATCAAACACCGTTTCAACAGCTTAAAACATTTCCCTCCGTTCCCCTCTCTCTCTTTCTCCGCTCTCTCTTTCTCTCACTCGGATAATAAAGTTCATCATAATTTCTGCTTCTGTTGAGCCTTGAATAATTAGTCATGATCGCTTTCAACAAGGCACAGCTGCGAGAAACAAAGGAGAGATAAGAGCAGAAAGAAAGAGAGCAGATTTTGAAACGGACACGCACAAGCACCTGTTGTGACATTCAACTCCGAGTTCTGTTGTGTTTTAAGGGTAAATCTGCATATCGTATGACACATGCAGGTTGCACACACTCGTGTAAATCTGCAGACCTTTTCCGGAATTTTCTGTATATAGGCTATTTTAGGGAAAAACCTGTTGAATTCTGTAGGCATGTTGCACTGTTGTTGGTATCTGAAAACGCTGTCAAAATAGCCATGGTAAAATATTTAATATATGATCGTGCAAGGTGCAGTAAATGGGCAGCACTTTGTGAATTATGGGTGTTCTGAATCTGTAGAGCTTTCTGGAGATTTCGTGTGGGCCTGTTTATGGGTTCTATTACTTTTCTTTTATAAAATCAGAACAGAATCTCAGTGCTTAATGCTCCAAATACTGTATTTTATAAAGAGAAGGGGAAAGTGGTAGACAAGAATAGTGAGCGTAACAGAGCGAGGAAGCATGAGGGAGACGTTTATTTCGATGTGCTTCTGTTATCTTTCTTTTCTCGTCCTTACATCAGATTTCATCATTTTCTTTTCTACCTGCAGATCCACACAGAGAGAGTCCGTCTATGTTTAATTGAGCCGTGGGTGCACAGTATTTATTTCTGAAACTTTGAGGCACAGCCAGCGAACAATGCACAATTTCAGGACGCAGACTTGTCCAAACAATGAAAACAAGTAGCCTTATTCAGACTCTGTATCTGTTGCATTCAAAGAGCGATTATTTCATTTCGTTTCACGCTATTTTAAGTGACTGATCATGGTCACCCAGCCTGGCTGATGAAATGGACATAAACTGAAATCTGAGGGTTAACATCATCATTTGACTTTTCAAGTTGTTAACTGCAATTGTTTATTAGGGATTCATATGGAGAAATCAGTGTGCATAGCTGCAGATGGATTTTTATCCATAATGCTCAATGAACTGGCACTGAACCTGTGCACGCGTGAGTGTGTGTGCGTGTAATTGAGCTGTAGACAGAAATATGGCTTTACGGCCACCACTAATGGCTTCTGTGCAGTGGAATAGATGGAGGGAGAAAGGGAATATAGGAGCTTGGAGAGATAACGCAACATGGGGAGGGCAAAAGGTTGGAGGTAGAGGGAGGTGGAGTTTTGTGGAAAAAGGGATGGAAGAGTGGGAAATGAGGGGGTGGGCTACAGCACGGTCCTATCTTGTAACAGGTGTGTTATCTAGATTTTGAGAACAAAAGAACGTCTACTTTGGCATTTCTTTGTTCTTTGTCATTGCACCAATAGATGTAAGGATAATATGAAATATGATTTTGTTTGTGGTAAATTTGTGATGTAGATTTCTTGGTTTTGGTCTTCTGCCGGTGATCCTCTTCCTGCCAGTCTCTCATTTGTTTGCTCTCAGTAGGTTTGACATGATTGATATTCAAGCAAATAATCTGATAAAGGAGGCGGCAGCACCTGGAGAATTCTATAGACTACATCCCCCTCCACACCTTTCTCATAGCATTGTTTCAGTTCATCAGTCTGTTTAATCAATCCTACTTTTAAAGGAACACACCGACTTTTTGGGACTTTAGCTTATTCCCCGTATCCCCCAGAGTTAGAGAAGTCCATACATACCATTCTCATCTCCGTGCGTGCCATAACTCTGTCTGACGCACCCACCGCTAGCCTAGCTTAGCACAAAGACTTGAGGTAAACGGCTCCAGCTAGCCTACTGCTCAATAAGTGATACAATAACGCCAACATTTTCCTATTTACATGTTGTGATGTGTATAGTTACATCGTTTACTAAGACCGACGGAAAATGAAAAGTTGCGATATTCTAGACCGATATGGCTAGGAAATATACTCTCATTCCTGCGTAATGATCAAGGAACTTTTCTGCAGTACCATGGGTGCAGTGGCGCAATGATAATACACAGCGCCTTTGTGCTAAGCTAGGCTAACGGCGGGTGCGTCAGGTATGTGTGGACCTATCTAACCCTGGGGGAAGCAGTGAATAAGCTAAAGTCCCAAAAAGTCGGCATGTTCCTTTAAGGAACAGTTACATTTATGCTCATCAGCATGATCTGAGACATCCTTAAAGGGTTAGTTCACACAAAAATGAAATTGTAATTTATTTCTCACCCTCATGCCGTTCCCCACCCGTAAGAACTATTATTTTTGTTGAAATCCAATGGCTCAGTGAGGCCTGCATAGGCAGCAATGAAATTTACACTCTCAAGATCCATTAATGTACTAAAACATATTTAAATCAGTTCATGTGAGTACAAGTGGTTCAATATTGATATTATAAAGTGACAAGAATATATATATTTTTTTTTTTAGCACCAAATAAAGCGGAATAACGACTTATATAGTGATAACCGATTTCAAAACACTGTTTCATGAAGCTTCGGAGCGTATCGAATCAGCGAGTCGAATCATGATTTGGATCAGGTGTCAAACCGGCAGACTGCTGAAATCACGTGACTTTGCTGCTCCGAACCGCTGAATCGACTCACAAATTTGATATGCTCCAAAGCTTCATAAAGCAGTGTTTTAAAATCAGAGCAAAGAAGAGCACTGATACTAAAGCGTATTTTGAAAGCTCGTAAAGCTAGATTTAAAATAAGACAACGTAGGTTATTATCAGCTATTACGGACATTGACTGTGAGATGGCTGAGACGAACACGCTCCATCGGACAGAAAGAGCAAGACTGATATTTACTGAACGCAGAACGAACCTCGCAAAGGACTTTTAAAAATGGCGGTTGATATAAAATGCTGCGTGAACTCAACCAATCAGCATGTTCAGCGCCCAAGTCCCACCCCCGAAAGTTCCTGAACTTTGAAATAGTACTACCTCGGGAGTAGGGCCATTCGGAGGGGGAAATATTTACCCGGAACTTCATTTAGACCCTGGTTCCTGCGGTCAAAACACACCGAGTACCACCCCAAAGTTCCTAGGAAAGTTCCTGAGGTGGAAATGCGGCTATAGTTAAAATAGTCTGTGTGACTCCAGTGGTTCAGCCCTAATTTTATGAAGTGACACAAATATTTTTTGTGCTTAAAAACAAACAAAAATAACAACTTTATTCAACTGGCACAGGCTAGAAGGAAATTGTTAAATAAAGTCGAAGTCAATGGGCTCAAGGGTGGCAAGCCTCTTGCTGTAACTTTTCCTGCGGGTGCCGCTGTTGGACAGTGTTACTTTATAAAAACTAGTGACTTTTACACTTTTTTAATGTCACATTTTGTAATATTTGAGTTGTTTTATTTTTGTAATATTGATTATTTTCTCATCCAGTTTTTTTGAGGAGATGCCTTGCCTCCTTGGAGGAAGCGCCCCTGATATGTATATACTAGTCACTCTGCTCTCTAGATATCAGCCATTGGCAAACTAGTAGAGAGCAGCTCAAACTTTCTCTCTTGAGTCTTTTTTGCCATATTGAGAGTGAACTTGCAAATGATCAGCCGATGCAACATTTTATGCCAAAATTCTTTTAACACGTTTAAGATGTCATAGCTTGAATTTGTTTGAATTGGCCAATCACTACTACCACCACCCACACACACACAAACGCCGTCATGAGGGCCGTGTGTTGGCGCGTGGTGTATTATTAGAGGGGATGTTGTGAGCAAGCCCCTCAGATTAGTGTCTGATCTGGGCCAAGGCTCACTACTGGTAATCAATGTGTGTTTGTGTGTGTATGCATGAGATCAATGAAAGCAATCACTCCAGTATTGCACTATGTATTGCTCTATGCAAACTGCAATGAGCTTCTTCACGCATCTTAACAACTGAAGATGAGCTGAACTTTTAGAGTTCACAATCATCGGATAGTCTTGCCTGTTTACATTTGCTTCGGTAAACCCTCACACTTAAAGGTGTTGTACGTTTTTGACTCTAAAAAGCACTGCTAAAGCCAGTTATTTTACTTTGAAATGTGCGTTCCGTGACGGAATGTCTGTTTTTGTTTTGATCTGTGTGATACCGCACTTTGCCAATTTACCCAATAGAATTTTCGACACCAAAGGTTGAAAAAAAAAAACAGCGTGTTGCAGCCATGGAAGCCAGCGAACAAACTGGATCATAGACCGCAGAATCACTCGACCTAAAAAGCCTCAGCACCCGTCTAAAAATGCCTATCAACAGATACATATTAAAACGTGATATCAACTCATCATAAATAAATAAATCAACTCTTCAACTTGCAGTGTGCAAGTCTCCTCACCTTCCATTGTCATTAGCGCTCGTTCCTGTTGCGTGTCCTCAAACTGGCAACCCGCATGACCATTGAGTCTGAGGAGGAGGGGGTGGGGAATCAACTCTCTCTAATATTTTGAATTTGGACTGCAGTACCCATTTCAACCACTAGCTGTCAATATTAAAGGGGTGGTAAAGCACACTCTTTCGAAGGCTTGATTGTGTTTGTGGGGTGCACTGTAACATGTGTTCATGCTTCGTTTTTTTTAAAAAATGCAGTATTTTTCATATATTTGACCTTTATTCTACACTGCTCTGTCCCTCCTTGTAAAAACGGTCTGATGGTTTCCGGATTCTGTGAAGCCAGTCCCTCAAAAATACGCAATGGGCTCTGATTGGTTAGCTGACCCAGTGTGCTGTGATTCGCTAACCGCCTAGAGCACGTTTCTCGCCCCTTACCTCTACAGGTAGCCTCAGGCTACTAGCCTGTGCTTTGTGTACGCTAGCGTCAATAAAACCATACCAAGAGCCCGAATCAGACCCAAACAATTTTAGTGAAGATGATCGAGTAGAACCTGTTCAGTCCTCAAGAGTAAAGACTGCAGATCTATAGTGATCACTACTGAATGGCACCGTTCTTTTGTATTTTTAGAACGATTTGCCAAATATCTGTCGCAAGAACGGACACTAAACATTGCTAGTACAAACACAGAACCATGTTTAGCATGCCTGTAGATAAACAATACATAAAAGCTCTAATCAAAGAATAATTTACATTAATGCCAAGTTCGCTGTTGAGATTTTAAACAGTTTGTAACGTTAGGGGTTTGTCGGATAACGTTAAGTATGAATGAGCATTTAACAAACTGATTTGCAGAGCCAAACAGCGCTGTCATGTCTACTTCATTGCTACAACGTAGGCTACAATGAACAACACAAACTATTACAGAAAACACATCGACGAAAAATAAATCACACTTACAGGTTGTAGCCCGTACTCGCGAAGATTGTGGAAGCTTTCCTCCGCGAGATGTGCCGCGGTAGCCGCGCGTGCCCGCCTGTCTCGTGCAGCTGAAGGCTCATGTATTGCAAATACAGATGAATATTGTCCATTATGTCACATTTTCCGATCTTCTCCTCCGACCCCTGTTTGTCTCGTGCTTTGATTTATGATGGGCAGCATATATCAGATGCAAATGCGATCGTGTTCGCCTCATGTCTCTTACACACATGAATATGACGTTGTATGTTAAACGCACTGCAACGCTGCCCCGTCCCTAGGAAGGCTGAAGAAAGTGGACCTGCACTCCGGATGAAAATAACAGCGTTTCGTCGGCATTGGCAACAGCACTCCAGCCTACTATCTAGCCTACCACAACAACGCTTCCCCGCTGCGATACAAAATGACCTCGCCCCCCCTTATTTCATATTCTCGGAGGAGGGGTTTATGTAAATATTGGGGCTGGTGATGTCAGCAACCCTGGAGGAATGTGTAGTAGTCCCTACCGGCCGTTTGCTGTAGTCCTTAGAAATCGATTTCTTTAAAAGCAAATATCTCTGTTTGCTTTAAACTTTGAACGTTGTAACTTTGAAGATGTTGTTTATGCTCAAACAGCAACATTACACACTAGCTAAAGTTAGAAAAGTGACATCGTGGTTTACCACCCCTTTAAATATTGCACCTTTAATGCTTTCACATAGCTCAGTGTGTCATTTTGATTTTAAAATACCTTCTTTTGTCCCAAATTAATGAATTGGACAATTGTAAGTCAGTCATTTGTATGTTGATTTCCCCAAAAAGTCTAAATACTGACTCTATTTTTCGATAGTGTGGCACTATCGAAACATTGTTCTGTCTGTTTGAGTCCTGACCAGCCCGACAACAGCAACGTTTGCTCGACCGTTGATGGGTGTTTGGGTTATCTGTTTGTCATGACCAATGGCAGATGAATATATTTTCAATTTTCTCTCAACATTTTGGTCCATCTATTGAACATCCATGCAACCTAAACTTTATAAGCAAACCATTTGTAGTTTGACTTTTATGAAGAGTGTAAGTTCGGTTGCTTTCAAAACATTGCTATTTCATTGAGCAATCCAACATGTCCGTTTCTTGCTCGACCAATGGCATGAGTTTGAGGGCGGGGCTACCTGCTTGCCTATACAAGGGCAGTGGGAGTGTTTTGGAAACCTGTTTGAAAACAGACTCCCCCCAATTACTTTTTTTGTAGTTGCTTGTGATGCAGTAAAATACACACTACACCTTTCAGTAATTCAATAATTATTCAAATTTTAAACAATATTTTGGTCTTGTGATATCCAAAACACTCTTGCTTTATTTGCATTGATCCTCCTATACAGTCTGTTTATGATTGACAGTTTAGTTAGAGAGATAAATGACCAAGCAAGAATAGTAGTATCAAGAGAGGTTCACACATGTGTGAACGAAAGGAGAAAAGATGGATATGGAATCAGTGATAGAGACGGAAAGAGGAGGAAGAGAGGATAAAAGAGAGAGACTTAATTTACACAGCTCTCCCTCTCGGTCTCTCTCTCTCTCTCTCTCTCTCTCTCTCTCTCTCTCTCTCTCTCTCTCTCTCTCTCCCTCTCTCTCCCTCTCTCTCGGCTGCTGCCTGCTGTCGTCCATCATGGCTCCTATGAGCACCATCTGCTCAACATTACAGCCACTGTTGCCTGGCTACCTGCTCTCTCTATCTCTCTGTATTTTTTCTCTCCTCTCTTTAATGTTTTTTTTTCTTCTGTCATTTGAGTCTTTTTCTCATGCCCCTCATATCTCTCTCTCTCTCTCTCTCTCTCTCTCTCTCTCTCTCTCTCTCTCTCTCTCTCTCTCTCTCTCTCTCTCTCTCTCTCTCTCTCTCTTGGCTCACACGCATTATCCGGCAGGAAGAAGGAGACACATCTTTTACACCACTCATGATTAAGCCATCTGCAGAGAGAGCTGAAGGGAGAGGGGGATGAGGGGATCATAATGAAAAAGAGTATGTAAGGCGGTGAGGGTAAAGGAAGAAAAAGAGAGGAGGTAAAGGGAAATGTGGAGGAAGGAGGGAAAGACGGAGAACGGAATGGAGACATGGGCACAGAGGTGGAAGAAATAGAGATAGATGACGACTCAAAAGAGGGAGTGAGGGAAAGAGATGGTAGGAGAGGGGGGGAAAAAAGATCAACACTGCCCCCCTCTGGCCTTTCCGTCCTCGACACGATACGTACGTGCCGATCAGCGCTCGTTTGGACAGCATGACTGGTTAACAGAAGAGATCCAGCTGTCTACACACAGATTTGTGCTCATTGACCGGTCTGGTCTAGATTTATCTGAACAGTCTCCTGTGGCGTGTGCATGTTTGCGCCTCATTATTTATGCTGTTTTAAAAGCCTCATGGAGGGAAGGTTCAAATATTCGCACTAGATTTAGAGTCGTGGGCTTGCGGTCAATGAATGTGCTCGGGCACGTTGAGCTACAGTTATGTGGTGCTTGTGTAGATGGTGCGAGTTTAAATCCAGTTTGCAACAGGTTGCACCCCACCACCTCTCTTCTGCATAGCATTCCCTTGTCCTATCTCAGACTGTTCCTATAAAAGAAAACCATAGTTACTTGGTGTCTCAGTCTGGGTCTCGGGACTCTTTGTCATGGATCTTGATTTATATATCATCTCAAGACCACAGTGCATTAAGGGTAGTTTTATATTACCTCAGCCACTACTACTCAGAGAGAGGTATCTTTTCCTGACCCCACACAATAAATAAGATGTCTCCACAGCTCCTGTTATCTTTGGTGGACCTTGTTTGAGAAATTTGATCCGAAATTTTTATTTTTCTGTTCATTAGGACATTTTGATGCAGAATTTTGATTCCAAGTTTAATTTATGACATTGTAAAATGTGATATGGATGTGTTATTGTTGGACAATTTTTTTTTTTTTTTTTAAGTCTAATGGAAAGGACACATGCATGCATTTACTTTATTGATGTTAACAGTGTTTTTATGCTTTATTACATTTATATGCATTTACATGTGAACATAAATGTGTATGATACACTACCGTTCAAAAATTTGTGGTCGGTGAGAGTTTTTTAAAATGTTTTTAAAAAAAAGGATTTTATTCTCACCATGGCTGCATTTTTTAAATAAATACATGTTGTGAAATATTACAATTTAAATAACTGTTCAATATTTTTAATGTACGCATTTTAAAATCTAATATTCTTACTTCCGTGTTGGCACAGTACAATTTTCAGCACCCATTACTTCATTCTTCAGTGTCACATGATCCTTGATATCCCTGAAACGGTGATAGTTTTTTTTTTTTTTTTTCAGGATTTTTGAAGAAAATAAAAGTTTAAAAAGAACAGCATGAAATTGCAGTTTTGTAACATCATAAACATCATTTGTAACATGATCATAAATGGCTTTACTTTCACTTTTGATCAGCTTAATGCATCCTTTTCTGAATAAAAATGTTTCTTAAATCATACCTACCACTAACTTTTAAACAGTAGTGCATGTAATATATTATATATATTAATTTAGTACCAATGAAGCCAGTCCACAGTGGATGGAGATCAAATGACAGTTTGACACCCTGAAAATAATTGGTTATTACGTTCAAGAAGCAATTAGAACTGTTTTGTGTGTATTAGGTGTGTCAGTAATTCAATGACTGAATAAATGAAGTGAATCAGTGAATCATCTGTTATACTGTCTGATCATCTCTCCTTTCTTGCATTTGTAGGAAAGTGTGGTTGGATTGCCGCGGCAGGCTGGTGGAGTCCAGCCACCTCACGGAGGACCAGGGGGTGTGGCCTCATCGGGGCCTAATGGGACGGGGCCTGCTGGTTATCTGGCCAATCCACAGCAGGCGGCCATGATGAAGCAGATGATGGCTATGGAGCAGGAAAAGAGGGTCCAGCTCCATTTGATGGAGCAGCAGAAAGCACAGCTTATTAGAGAACAGAGACAGCAGCAGCAGCAGCACATGCTGGCAGAACAGGTGAAGGCCATTGATTGACACCATTGATTGACACATTGATACAGTGCTTGGCTTTTCTTTATGCTCATAAATAGTCATCCTTGTTTAGTGTTCAAGCAGCTCTTGACCTTCCGTGGCTTAAGAGTTCTGCTTTCTGTTCAGTTGTTTGTGATTATTGTTAAGAAATTGTGATATTCATCTAGTTTTGTGCTTTGCTTTCCCTCTTTTTCCAGTTACAACAGCAGCAGCATCTCCCCAGACAGATGAGTCAGGCACAGAGGAATCCATACCCACTCCAGCAGTTTCAAGGCAAGACACACATATACAAAGAAAGGAGGATAATATCCATACCTAGAATCTAAATGCTTTGCCACTAGTTGTAATGACCATATTACTTTATGCGGCTAAAGGGCTTATAGTGTTATGTCTCTAAGGACCAGAAGTGGATAGTGACTTCTGATGTGAAAAATCAGAACTCCTTTAAGCCTCTAAGTGCAGTTCCTCTATTTAAACCGGAAAATAAACGTTTTTCTTGTTGCTCCTCAAATTACTGCCTGGCCACTTAACACCCAGTCCCAGCATTTCACATCAAGCAGTAGAAGACATACATTCACACAAACTAAGGGTACGTTTGCGAGACAATGATGTGCTAAAAACGGAAACTTTTTTTCTTTTTGCCGATGAGAATGTTGTCAAAACGATCCCCGTTCACACAGATCCGCGAAAACGACTAATAACACTGTATTATGCATGCCAAACTAGTAGTTGGCGATGTCATTTTGTAAATTAACACTACGTGTCTGCGCACATACAGATTTTTTTACTACAGTGCACTCGAGATAAACCTTTAGACACAAATTATGTAATCTATCATTTTGTCCGATTTTCATCCTAAGGATGTTAATCTTGATAATACTGTATTATTACTTTGTCTTCTGGGTAAATTTCATCTTCACAAAGCCAGAAGCATTCACTGTAATCCCAATTTTAGAATGTTCTCTGATATAAAGTCCCTTTTTACTTCCTTTAAGAAAATGTTTGAGCACAAAGGCTTAGAAAACCTATCATCCTTGAGTCTGTTGTAAGGAACCTAACCTAAAATGTTACATTGAGTTGATTTGTTATAACAACTGGTGATGATGTCCAATGCCAAACCCCCACCCTCCCCTTTTCTTACTTTTAATATCTGTATCCTTAAATTTGCCTTACATTTAAAAAGGTAATAGCCTACGCATGTGCATGACATCACCGTTTTACAGATTTACATTTTTGTAGTTTACACAGATAAGGGTGTTGTTTTCAAAAACTTGCACTTTGAAACCCATTTCCAAAATGCCGTTGTCATGTAAACGAACGGCCAAAGCGCATAAAAAATCTTCAGTTTTTTGCTGAAAACGTGTCGTGTAAATCTATAAACATTTGGAGAATATTTAATCCAGTAATTTTATGTGGAGTATTGTATGTCCTTTTACGCTTTGACAGGAAACCAATCTATTGATACTTTTTGTTGTTTTGAATATTAAATTCAAGTGGACATAATATTTTGGTCTGCCTTTTGGTTAAGTAATGTTAACATTTATGTAATGTAAACATTATTATTAGTGTAGACATCTGACTTTAAGGCAAGTCCGTTCACTCAGCAGTAATTTTGGTAACACTCCCAGGCAGCTACTTTCAATATAGTAATAAGCATACAAGTACAGCTTCTATCTACTAAAATCGCTGAAACAGTTTGCCAAGATTACCTTTTAATAACATTATTTCATATCAGCAGTAAAATCAGACTACAATATCAGAAATGTAGCTCCTTAAAGGGATCGTTCACCCAAAAATGAAAATTCTGTCATCATTTAGTCACGCTCAAGTTGTTCCAAACCTGTGTAAATTTCTTTGTTCTGCTGAACATAAAGGAAGATAGTTAGTGACCAAGCAGATTTCGGCAGCCTGTGACTACCATAGTGGGAAAAAATGCCTGATGCCTGTCAACATAATTTTAATATGAAATTCAAGTGTGGGATAAGTCGAACATGGAATCATTAATTTCAAGTGCATACAGATAGCTGGAGATTTTATTGTGCAGTTTATGTCATTATATACAATTGACAGTGATTTGCTATGCTAATGTGTATTTATGCTGTTTGACTTTAATTGAAGCAAGCCTTTGATGTACTGGAAATGTAATGAGAACAACAGATGTCAGTTAATATTATTTAATTTAATATTATTTTAGGCACGTCCCAGGAGATGGCAGCAAGGAACCAGACGCTGCAGAACATGCGGAACGCTCGACTTCTGCAGCAGCAGCAGCAGCAGCAACAGAACCCGGGGATACTGCAGATGACGCCTGTCCAGAATTCCGCCGCCATGCCCTCACAGGGTGACATGAGCATGGCATACGGAGGCCAGGCCGGTACACAGACTGGCATGTACCAGGGTATGAACCCAAACATGGGCCAAATGCTCCAGCAGCAACAGCAGCACCATCCCAATCAGCCCGGTATGGCGATGGCACAAAGACAAGCGGGTGCCGGCGGGCAAGGAATGGTCGGCGGAGGCCCGGGAGGCGGGTATGGACAGGGAATGCTAATGAACCAGGCCCTCCCGCAGCAGCAAATAAAATCAGCCGGTGTCGCCCCTGGTGGGCAACCGATGGCCAAAGCCCAAGTTCAGAGACTGCAGAGCATGATGGGAGGCGGAGGCCAGACGTGGCCGCAGCAGCAGCAGCAAAATATGCAGGCCATGGGCGGAAGGACTTCAAACGACATGGTGGCGTTTAACAGTAACCCTGCATACGCCATGCAAGGTGGCCAGCCTCCTAGGATGGCCAAGCAGCATTTCGCACAAGCGATGGGCGGACAGACTATGGTGGACCCACGTTCAATAAACCCAGCTGCAATGGGTGGGCCGATGATGCCGCATATGGCAGGGCAACCAAGGACCAACCAGCCGCGGGGGATGGTAATGCCAGGCATGAACCAGGGAGTGCCCAACATGGCCGCTTTTGGACAGGGCCCTGCTCAGGGCATACCGGGAGCATCGGGAGGGGGTGGGTCGTACATGCCAGGGGGTCAGCCTCAGGGCTACCAGAGGACGTCCAATCAGGACCTGGCATACGGTTACAGCAGCCAATCAGGGGCTGGGGCCGGGGTTTCGTTCGGCCTGTCGGATGGGACAGATTTGGATTCATCAGAAGGTTGGATGGAAGAGTTTTTCCCCAACCAATAGCCTAAGGGATTTTTTAATAGGACAATTTTATGGAAAATGTGATTTTGTTTTATTGTTTTGGGGGTTTTTTTATTACATGGTCGACAAATCTAAGAAATATATTACATGTTGTGTATTACATGTGTGTGCTGTCACAATATTTAAACCAATTCCTCTCTGTTTGGGTTGCTTCTCAAGTAAGGATCCGGTGTTCATTTCTTTTCTTTTTGTCTTTTTTTTTTTAATACCCATTTTGGATTTGATCCATTTATGTCTTTTTTTTCCTCTTATGTCCTTTGTGCTGGACTAAGGGCAAGAGGCACTGAAAACCTGCAAAATGACATTGGGAAAAATTTTATGGATGTTTTTATGTATTTAGTTCTCACTTGTTCTGACATCCTGTCCATGTATTAAAGAGTGTGTGGAAATTTGAGGTGGGCCTTTGTCACCAATGGATCCCTTTTCCCAAACCAAACAATTCAACACACCTCCTCTTTCTTCTCTTACATATCTTCTCTCTCTCTCGCTGCTCTTGATGTGTGTTGATTTGCTCTGCTTTGTGCTTGTGCTTGTGTGTGTGTGCGTGTGTGTGTGTGTGCGTGCGCGTATGCATGCATGCGTGCGTGTGTGCGTTTATTTGCACTACGAGCATCACAATAAAACACATCAGACTCTGTGTGCTCTGTGCATGCAAGATGGATGCTCTGCTGTCGCTAGGCGACCTGTGTCAGTAGAAGAGTGAAGCCGTGTGTGTGTGTGTGTGTGTGTGTGTGTGTGTGTGTGTGTGTGTGTGTGTGTGTGTGTGTGTGTGTGTGTGTGTGTGTGTGTGTGTGTGTGTGTGTGTGTGTGTGTGTTTGTCAACTAGGTGTTTGTTAATATTGCTTGAAGAGATTTGGCAGCTACAAACTTCTCCCACCCCTCCCTAAAACTGTGAGAAAGATGTTTTCTTTAGTCACAATGGCAGCTAGAAAGGATATACGAACTCATCTAGATTACAAGAAACAGTTCACCAAGTATAAAGTAATGTTTATGCGATTTTGATGTAACACCCCAGACATTTGTGAAAGTAATCTGAGGCAAATTCAGTGTTTTGACTCTATCATTTAAAATGCTTCACAACGTTCTAGTTTTTGTTTCTTTTCTTTGACTGAACATAATTGCTTGTGAACACTGGGTAAAGATATTTTAATAAAAGAGAACAGTACATACTGTATTTCCGCTGATGGGTCATACCACTTTCCTCCTTTTATTTTACCAGTCAAATGACAGATATTTATTACTTCAATCATTGCACCACTTCAAGCTCTTGCACACACCCGTTACACAATGCCTGGCAGAGGAAAGACAAGCACATCAAGACTCCGGCAAGCCGTATGTAATCCAGACAACTTTCTTTTTCCCTTTCAACTGACACAATTTCATCAAAAATGGAAAAAAAAAATTGACTTGATTTGTACATGTAAGCCTCTGCTCTGTATTGGGAATTTAAATTTATTTTTACGATCCATTTCCATCTACTTAAAATTTACAGTTCTCATAAAGAATGATTTGTTGCGTTATGTTGTGTACGAGTTTAACCTGGTCTGTCAACTAATTTCAAATGAAGTCTCAACATGGTAACCATTTCTTTACTGCTCAGCCAGACTTGTTTAGTTCTGTTGTTTACCATGAAATGCCACACAAAGAATATTGGTCTTGTTGTGTGTTCCTTTATGGTATTATAGTCATGGTGTCTCTTTCTGTGATCGAGCTCTAGTTTGATTGTTTCAGCTCTATGAGGAATGTAACTGACTTGAATTGTGACTGACTTGCCCCTTTTTTTGAGAAATTTCTGTCTTAATGGGAGATTGAACGCATTCACATCTTCAGTGTTTCGCAGTGTTATATTGTTTCTGTGTCAAGAGGATTGCAGTTGGAGAGAGTAAATCCCAAGTTCTCCTGCCGTCTCACCAAATATCAACAATCTGGGACCAAGATTAACATGTTTTTGATTTCTGTTGAAGTCATCGAGCTTATCTTTTTCTCCTTTTTATTTTGTACTGGTGCTGACATATATGTGATGGAAAAAGATATATATCAGATACAGTTATATGTAAATATGTTTTTACGATTTTAAATACATCAGAGGATACGTCTCTACTAACTGTAAAGATATTGCTGTTTGTTTAAGATAGAGAAGTATTTTTATTTCATCTTTTTTTCCACTTTTAAACTCATCTGAGCTATACCATTGCACTTCAGACAATGTCTTACTACTAATTTGTAATGTAAACCTCCTCTAATTTTTATTTTGAAGGTTTTTTCTAGTTTTCAAATTTTAATCTGTATCTAAAGCAGTGCTTTTTTTTTCTTTCATGTACAGAATTATGTAAATGGTAATGCCAGAGAGTTACAAAGAATTTGTTTTTCAGAAAAAAAGTACATTAAAGAGATTGATCATTAAAAATGTTCTCATTAAAATAAGTCTCTGCAACTTTTTGGATGCAAAAACAAGAGTTTGACCTGTTTATAAAGGTATATGGCACATTTAAAGAAAAGAAAAGAAAGTGTTGAAGTATGTAAAAAATATACACAATATATGAAGACTCCAGATGCAAAATCCTCTAAGTCCGTCTGACATTTTTCTTTAAAATAAGCATTTTTGTCTGGCTTCTATGTATAGGTTTCTAAGTACCGGTACTTCTGAATGGGCTGAGGCTGGGATTTAGTGGGTTTGAAGTGAAAAATGTATTGTATTTTATGAACATATACTATATGCAGAGAGCATTCACTCAGTATTATCTCATTTTTTAAAGAAGTGGCATTTAGAGGCTTTTACATCTGAACTCTTCATATGATCTTGAAATTGAACAAACTGTGCTTACATGTTTTACTACAATCTACAAAAAAAACATGGTTATCATACAACGATCAGGCATAACATTATGACCAGGTGAAGTGAATAACACTGATTATCTCTTCATCACGGCACCTGTTAGTGGGTGGCAAGAGAACATTTTGACCTCCAAGTTGATGTGTTAGAAACAGGAAAAATGGGCAAGTGTAAGAATTTGAACAAGTTAGACAAGGGCCAAATTGTGATGGCTAGATGACTGGGTCAGAGCATCTCCAAAACTGCAGCTCTTGTGGGGTGTTCCCGGTCTGCAGTGGTCAGTATCTATCAAAAGTGGTCTAAAGAAGGAACAGTGGTGAAGCGGCGACAGGGTCATGACTCATGATAGGGTTAGGAGGCTAAAGGGTACAATAGGCTGATTGATTTATGTGGGGAGCTAAGGCTGGCCCGTGCGGTCCGATCAAACAGACGAGCTACTGTAGTTCAAATTGCTCAAGATGTTAATGCTGGTTCTGATAGAAAGGTGTCAGAATACACAGTGCATCACAGTATGGGGCTGCATAGCCACAGTCCAGTCAGGGTGCCCATGCTGACCCCTTTCCAATGCCAAAAGCGCCAACAGTGGGCATGTGAGCATCAGAACTGGACCTTGGAGCAATGGAAGAAGGTGGCTTGATGAAACATTTTCTTTTACATCATGTGGATGGCCGGATGCGTGTGCGTCGCTTACCTGGGGAACACATGGCACCAGGATGCACTATGGGAAGAAGGCAAGCCGTCAAATTTTCTGCTGGGAAACTTTGGGTCCTGCCATCCATGTGGTTATTATTTTGGCATGTACCTCCTACCTAAGCATTGTTGCAGACCATGTACACCCTATCATGGAAACGGTATTCCCTGTTGGCTGTGGCTTCTTTCAGCAGGATAATGCACCCTGACACAAAGCAAAAATGGTTCAGGAATGGTTTGAGGAGCACAACGAGTTTGAGGTGTTGACTTGGCCTCCAAATTCCCCTGATCTCAATCAAATGGAGCATCTGTGGGATGTGCTGAACAAACAAGTCTGATCCATGTAACCAAAAGGTTGCGGGTTCGAGTCTCAGGTCCGGCAGAAATTGTCGGTGGGTGGGGGGAGTGAATAACTAGCACCCTCTTCCACCCTCAATGCCATGACTGAGGGTGAGGTGAGACCCTTGAGAAAGCAATATGGCTGCCCACTGCTCTGGGGGTGTGTCTCAGTGGGCAGCGATATGGGTGTGTGTTCACGGTGTGTGTGTGTTCACTACTGTGTGTGTGCACTTAGATGCAGAGCACAAAAATAGATCGGTGTTAAACCATGGTTTTGCTTCTAGTTTAACCATGGTATCTGTGGTTATACAAATGGTAATCAATTAGCCAAAAAAAACACATGGTTACTACACTTTTACTATAATAAAACCATGGTTAATTTTCCTTCAGTCTCGTTTCCATTAGCGAACAATTTAAACGGCCGCCTACTCAGATTAAAGTCTGAAAGTAGGCTAAATAGGCCTAAAGATAAACTAAATAGAAGATACAAAATATACCTTGTTGCTTGTTTAAATACAATCCAGGAGAAGAGTTGTTAGTTAAAGATGTAAATTAAGGGAGAGACAGGGGGCGGGTGTCTCACTATCCTAATTAAAGCCACATATGCTAAAGAGCACTGTTTAACATCTTACCGCAATGAATCACTCTCCTTCTCCTTGTATCTTTCTCTTTTCCACTGTGCTTCTTTCGTTCTATCTTCTGATTATGATTAATGGAGAGGTGTCACTATGACACTGCCATTACTCATCTTCAGGGTTGAGACAACCTCGCCTTGAGAAATGTGAGGGAGAAAAAATGGGGGTGGAGGACGGAGGTTTGTTTGGGCTGGGCTGCTGAGGAGAAGAGATGGAACAAACACAGACTGCCCTGTCCCAAGGGGTTTCCTTCTAAATGGGGTCATCTAGTCCCTCAGCACTTCGTCCATTAGTTAAATAAAATCGTCCTTTAATCTGATCTAATAAAACCGCCATTGCTGCAAATCAACTAGCAACCATCTGGAAGAACAAATCACAAGCAAAGGTGCCTGTGTAAGTGCCCCCACCCCCCAATTTATTGCTTGATTCTAATTAAAGTAAAAACTAAATCTACAAAACATGTTTTGAATTGTGTGGGGAGGAATATATGGATATTGTAGGCTAAGTAAAGCTTTATTTATAGCACCTTTTAAAAACTGTGTTTACAAAGTGCTTTACAGAAGAGAAATACATATGTGCATTCACAGAGAAGAAAAAAACATGCATACACAAAATAGGAATAAAAAAATACAATAAAATAAATAAAAGCAAAGGCCCTAGTAAACAAATGTGTTTTGAGATACTTTTTTCTAAGTGCATGCACTCTAAAAACAAAAGGTTCTATATGGCACCAAAAATGGTTCTTGGCTCGTAATCATAGGGGAACCTTTTTAAGTGCTATATAGCACCAATTTTGGTGCTTCAGTGGTTCTTCAGCGGTTCTTCAGAGGTTCTTCACCGGTTCTTTGACTAAGGTGCTATATAGCACCACTAACTAAGGTGCTATATAGCACCGCTACCATATACAGAACATGTTAAGATATGGTGCTATATAGCACCAAAAGTGGTTCCCCTATGATTACGACGAAGAACCATTTTTGGTGCCATATAGAACCTTTTTTTTTTTTGAGTGTAGTGAGTCGATTTTTCATAGGTTGTCAGCAAGAGAGTTCCATAGTTTGGGACCAAAATGTTGACTCACAAATTTTAACCGTGTTTAATAAGTTTCTCGTTGTCAGAAGGGGAGAAAATATCACATACTTTGGAGATGTTTCTGAGGCGATAATATGCTGTTTTAGTAACAATGATAATACTTTTTTTTTTTTTTAAGAGGTCACTGTAAAACATGATTCTTAAGTTCTTGAAATGTTTACTGGCTTTTAGTGATAGAGAGTCAAGATATGGAGCAATAGATGTTCTCCATGCAACATTACCGATAACAAGTACCTCTGTCTTATCCTTGTTTAGCTGTAGAAAGTCATGTGACATCCACGATTCTATGCTTTCTATGCAGTCCAGTAGGGTGCAAATTGAATTGTGGGCATCTGGTGGAAGTGAAATATGGTGAAAGGAAATAATTTATGGAACTGAAAGCATGTAAAGGTTAAATAATAGAGGACCTAAGATTGAGCCTTGAGGAACACCACAAAAAAATTATGCCTGGAGGTGTAACCAAGTAACACACACAGTGGAACTTATTATTCCCTAATCTGAACCAGTAAAAAACAGGACCTCATAGACCTCAGTTCTGAAGCCAGTCGAGTAAAATCTCATGATCAACGGTGTCAAAAGCAGCACTCAGATCTAAAAGAACAAGGATTGCCAAGTTTCCTGAGTCCCAAATAACTTGCAGATCATTTAAAACCTTCAATGCTGTTTCTGTACTGTGGTTTGCCCGGAAGCCAGATAAAATGTTTCATTAAGTGTATAGGCATTGAGATAGTTATCGAGCTGTATATATGGATACTATTTTTTCAATTATTTTACAAGAAGTGGAAGAATAGAGACCGGTCTGTTACTGAGCACAGAATAATCAAGATTTTGTTTCTTCAGCAGGGGCCTAACAATTGCAGTTTTAAAAATATGTGTAAAAACTCCTTGCTGTAGAGACTGATTGACGATATTCAGGATATCTGTGGTATTAAGCAGTTTATAACTATTTTGAGAAATTTAGTGGGTAATGGGTCTAGAGGAAATTATATGTGATATGGCCTGTGTAAGTGTACAGGGGCTGACAGCTGAGAAGGAGAAAAGATTACATTGCTGGCGAGTTGGAGACATTACAAATAGGACAAGTCAATTCAACTTTAAAAAAATTAGCTTTTCTGGTAGACCTCATTGCGTTATTTAACATTTTCATATGAGTCTTATAGGTATCATGATGAACTGTAAGCATTGTGCACTTCCATTGCCTCTGCCCTCCCGGAGTCTCTTCTTAATTTTACAATGGATAGGCCTACTATTTCTCTTTGGGGCTTTAATGGTCCCAGAGACAGTCTTTGTTTTTAAAGGGACAACAGAGTTAATACATTCAGAGAGCCTGGAACTAAAATTTTCAAGTCGTTATTCAGTAAAAATAGCTCTTAAATGTTAGTTGCATATATTTAAGTTAATCAAAGATCGCATTAGGATGTGTAACGCCAATTGCAAGTTTGCCAAAACATGACAGTCATTTCTGTTCACTTCATTATTGAACTTCGTTGTCAAAAATATAGCTGTAATTAAATATCCCAACAGATGCTTAACTGTTTTATTAGACTGTACATAATCCTAAATCTAGCAATATATTTTCCCTAATATACTCGTTCCTGTAATGACCACTAGATGGCAGCAATGTTTTTTACTAAAGCTCCAAAATGCCAACAGAGCCCATTGAAACAAGATGAAATAAACGGGGTAACCAGATTATAATTACATATACAATATTTATTTTTAAACCAAACGTCTGTAATATTGTAGTTTGAATACCGATGTTACATTAAATGTTTTTCAGACCAGCATATTGGTTTCTGCATTCTTTTTAAGCATATCACTCTATAAACATTTTAATTCTCTGTAACTCTTTAGAATACTGTTCTGTCATTAATGAATAAGTACACAGGAACAAATGAGTAATACGCATAAGAGAAATGAGTAATGCAATAACTACTATTTTACTACTATATACAGGTTCATAATAAATGTGATTAATGCATTAAATACAATTTATTCTAAAGTGAAGTTCATAGTAACCCATTAGTAATGTCTCAAGTATTACCAAATCCTTCATAAGGAATTACTAATTATTTGAATCAGTTTTCTAAAGTGAAAAGCATGTTAATAATGCATTACTCATTTATTCCTGTGTAGTTATTCATTAATGACGGAACAGTATTCTAAAGTGTTACCCTAATTCTCTTTGGAACATTTATTTGGGAGTATCGGACAGGATGTAACGCTGCTTCAAAGTGCAGGTTACAGTTGGGCCCTATCAATTTTATATATATATATATATAAAGATTAATTATTTCTGCAACCTCATAATTTACTACATCATATAAGAAGGGGAGCGAAGACAATTAAATGTTTAAATTTTTTCTAAGTAAAATATTTTTAAACAATCAGGAGAGGCTATAATAAATGTTTTCTATAATACATTTTCAATGATTATTGCACATATTTTCAATATTTTGTAAGAATTTATAATACAACCATGTTCTCCTAAATCTAAGCATTTTCACATGATTTGTCATCAATTAATGTAAATCTACATCGGAGGCATGTTTTTCTTATCTCATAATATAACTGAAGTTTCTACTCAACTACCGTTTCTCATATTCACATAAAAAACAACAATTACAGTTTTTTTCTGAATGCTTAAACCCTAACCGTGATTCTTATAGCACAATTTCTAAAACTATTAATACTTATAGCAAAACCACTCACTGAGTTTGCAAAACTAAAAGCACAAACACTGCTTTGCACTCAGTTTGCAATTTTGTAACACACTTTGCAAAACTCTAAGTACAATCCACTGCACAGCACTCTTTTTGCAGGACTGTAAACACAACTCACTGCTTTACACTCAATTTCCAAATGATCAACAGACTCCTAGCACAACTATACACATGTATGGCTATTATTTACACTATTTTGCCAACTGTCTGTTTTAGATATTTAGTTCACTTTGCAATCAGCCTAGGCACTATAAATAAGCCACAGGTAAACTGTCCACGTGGAGTACAATGGAGGGAGCAGGAAGAGTGACAAGAGTGAGAATTAGAGGGAAGAAGAGGACGTGGAAGTGAAGAAGTAGGAGGAAGAGGATGCGGAGGTGAAGAAGCGAGAGGGAGAGGACGACAAGGACAAGGAGGTGAAGTTAGAGGAGTGAGAGGAGGACGAGGAGGGGGAAGAGGAAGGGTAAGAAGAGTAAGAAATAGAATTACTGATGACATCAGAGCTACAATAGTGGACCATGGAATGACCCCGAGGGAAGCTGGCCAACAAGTTCCGCCTAACTTGAGCAGCTACACTGTAGGAAGCCTCATAAGGACATTTCGAAATGAGAATCATTTAGTACAGTCACTTTGCACTGAGTTTTGTAGCACTGCCATGCTCTAATGAGAAACACAACAATACCATACATGTAAAAATACTGAAATTGTTACTTTACAGAATTGCTAGACGTCCAGATGCTGGGGGCAGAGGAAGAATGTTCACTGCAGAACAAGAGATCCATATAGTCAATATGATGATTGCAAATAAGGCTACGAGAAATTCAGCAGCGCATAATTGAGTGAAGGAATTGAAAATAATCAAAGATATTTGATATTTGAAATCCAACTAAGTGATTTGCTTTACTGTTGTCACCCCCCATTTGCTTATCAGAAGGGACATCTGGAAGACAATAGAGAGGCCTGTAGGCCACATGTGGGTCACACCTTGCGGGGGAAGTTTGGTTTGAATGTCATGTTTGAGTTTGGTCTGATTGGTCAGTTTAAATATCTCACATTTGGTTTCAGTCACATGGTCAGAGAAAGGGATAAAAGGAGATTGGAATTATTGCTCTTTCTCTTTTTCCTCTGGCTCTATTTTTTCCTCTGGGGCTCTTACGCTCTGGCTCTTGAGGTCATTGGGGCTTCTCTTCTTTGCTCTCTTCTTCTTCTTCTCTCTCTCTTTCTCTCTTCCCTCTCTCTCCCCCTCTTTCTCTCTCTCTCTCAGGTAACATTTTATTCATGCTGTGTACGATTAATGGTATAAGTTTATCATCTCATACATCCATTTTGAAACTATTTTAAGTGTAACCATAACCAGATTTTGTCATTAAATCCTTTCTATTACAAATACTGTGCTAACTAGTTTTGATTTGGTATTGACTTTGAAGTGGTCCCTATTGCAATACAATATAGTCACATTATAGCAACGCTCTCCCACATATTTTGCTATTGTAACTGCACTTATTTCCGTCGTTGGTATAAGTTGCAGTGGGTGGAAATAGACGAGAAATGTACAGTTTTCTTCCATCTTTCTGATAACGTTTCTTTAAGTCTTCTGGCAACCCTGCAGATTGAACCATCTGCAGGAGTCCACTCTTAAATGAGGATGACACCACCTTCCAAAACATACACAATGTGAGCATTTCTGTATTATCTCATGTACTTGCCCATGGGTCATGAGCAGCTGTTTGTGGATGAGGCAGGTTTTAACCTCACTAAAACAAGGAGACGTGACAGGAACATTATTGGACACTGTGCCATAATCAATGTCCCAGGACAACGTGGTGGTAACATAACTATGTGTGCAGCTATAAGTCAAAATGGTGTTGTTCACCATCATGCAACCCTAGGCCCATATAACACTGCACCTAGACACCTTACATGACATGCTCACTAATGTTCAGAAACCAGAGCAGACCAGATACGTCATTGTAAGGTGGAAAATAATCAAAGATATTTGATATCATCTGTTCTGCTGTTAACTGCCATCGTCGTGATCAAGCTATTGAAATTGACTCAACCCCCTCCCCCTTAACGCCATCAGAAGGGCCAGGTTGAGTTAGAAAGACAAAAGAATGACTGGCCGGCTGGCCAAATGATTAACACCTTTGATACAATGGGGGAAGTTTTGTCTGATTGGTTACTTTCAAATGTCTCACGGTTTAGTCTGATTGGTCTGTTTTACAAGAGTCAGATTTGAATTTGGGGACTTCAGGAGAGAGGATAAAAGAGAATTTATTCTGTAGCTCGCTCTCTTTTGGATTCTCTGGCTTTCTCTGGAGAGCTGTTCTTTAGCTCTCTCCCTCTCTCTCTCTCTCTCTCTCTCTCTCTCTCTTTCTCTCTCTATCTCACAGGTAACATTCTAGGCAGAGGCCTACAGAGCATATTTAATGGTTTATGTTTACATCTATTTGAAACTATTTAGAGTGTAACCATAACTAGAATTTGTGTTTCCTTTTAGAAGAGATTTATGTCTATGATGTAATTGACATTTTACGTTTACTTGATTGTTAATAAATTGTTGCATTTTGATCCTTTCTGAATTAATCTGTAATTATTAACTATCTCCAATGTGGAACGGTATAATTGCAACAAAGGGTTAAAACGGAATGATTAAATGTATGATTAACTATCAAACATAGATGACCAAACAATCGGTTGGGATTCTCTTCTAAATGCGATAACTATGATAAATGGAGTCAGATAAAGAATATTATAATCAAATCCATTCTTCCAGCTGAGACACTGGACGCGTGCGGCCTTCACCGCGGTTCGCTACCGATCCTTGGAGCGAATTCATTGCGGGCTTTACAGTTGGTGACCCCGAACACGTGATGTTGCGACTCAGACGAGCAACGTGTTTTTCAGCGAAGTATTGGATTTAAAATC
The DNA here is from genome assembly GCA_023566225.1 of Romanogobio albipinnatus. NCBI lineage: Eukaryota > Metazoa > Chordata > Actinopteri > Cypriniformes > Gobionidae > Romanogobio > Romanogobio albipinnatus. The sequence goes on along the minus strand of CM042241.1, from coordinate 50,219,395 downwards.
AACAAGAGATTTGAGCTTCTCTTTTTCAGCTGTTCTGTTGATCTTGTGAATGGATTAAAGCTGACCCTCAGACCAGAGAATGAGTAAGTAAACCTTCTTTGCCTTTTAGAATTGTTGAGGGAAAGTTTTATTTGCAACTCACACATATAGACACATTTCTAGAACGGGTCGGTATGCCCACTATAGATCGGAACCGTAGAAATCCGATATTGTGTAAGAATTAGACGTGAAACATGACTTTTCAGGGAAAGAACAGCTGCAGTGCAGATGAGGAAATTATGACAATCTTAGGCGTACAATTACAAGATCTCCTCGTTCGATTAAGCGATAAAGGATTGAACCTGACATGGAGTAACAACGAAATTATATCCTGGTATTCTGCTAAGGGCGCACAACTAAAATCTGAATCAAAATACAAGAAAATCCCCACTGCAATTGTTTATTTGCTTCGTCGTAACGATCTCAAGACAATGGTCGAAAACGAACGAACGATAGCAAATATCAAAGAAATTGAAAGATTGCGGTCTGACGAATTACAAAAGTTAAGATCAAAAGTCGAATCAGTCTCATACGAGCAACTTGAGTGGGCTAGGCAGCGTGAAGAAATGGCAACAAAAATTGATCAGTTACAAGAAAAACTTCAAACCGGCAATAATTACATATCTGCTCTCGAAGGCTGTTGTGATAATGATGACGATGATGCTGCGTTAAGATACAGGCCACAGACTCGTAACCGAGCCCCTGTGTTAATGCCTGAACATCCAAAACAACGAAGCCTGATAAAGACTCGCACAAAAGCTAACGACACAGCTAAGAAATCTGTTAAGGTCGCCGTGCTTAAAACTATGACTAATGCGAACAACGAAATCACAACGATCAGCCGCCCATTAACCTGCGAAGAATGCTCTAGACACAAACAAGTCGTTGGAGTAATGCCAAGAAAAGGGCCGTTCCAACCCTACTGGGAAACACTGATGTTACAGGCCACTGTGTTTAAGCTAGAAGTTAGAGACGTGTGGCAAATAGCACTTCTCACTCTCCCTGAAGAGCTCAGACCAAAACTAACCGAAGGCATGAAATCTGGCAGCATAATAGACAGAATCCGTGACGAAACGGACGAAGCCATATATGAACGACTAAAACAGGCATTATTAGAAATGAGGGGACCGACACACGCAGATTGGAGCAAAATACTAGAAATCCAACAGGCGAGTGATGAAACATTTGAGACCTACGCCGAGCGGTTATGGGTAACGTACAGAGAACACTCAGGGCTCGATGCAGATCGAGATCATGACGCGTTATTACAACTTGTGAAAAATAATGCTGGCATCCCAATCCAACGGGCTTTGTCAAATGGTGTTGATCCAGTCAAAAACACGTTCCAATCAATAGTAGACTGGGGCTCAAGAATAGAAAATAGATGGAAATCTAAACTAAATGCTGAAAAGTGCATGACTCCCATAATGCTTAACAGCAATGGGATTAAAAAGCATGTTCACTTCGTAGATGAAAATGCACAAGAAAGTGTGTCTATCTCAGCTCTTAAGGAGATGCAGGATGATTTGCAAGCATCGAGTCATGAATATACTAAAACCCCAGGAGAACGTAGCAGACAACCCAATGGCAAAGAGAACAGGTTTTGCAGATACTGTCAGAAAATCAGTCATGCCGAGGGAAAATGCTGGTCACTGGGTAACGGGCGACCTCCGCCGTATTTTCAGAAAAATAGGAAATTACTTTCTAAGGGCAAAGATCAGCGCTCATTTGCAGGTAAAACTCTCAGTGAGCTAACTGCATTGTTCATGCAAGGCCTTCAGCTATTAACTTCACTTGCGAGCGGGCTAGCAGCCTCTTAGCAAGGAGTTTAATAGTAAAACATCCAGATTGCAAGAATCCTGTTTGTATTTTCAAATTTGTAATTGTATAACACATTGTGCGCATTGAACACACATTATAGTTGTTTGTGCTACTAGATGCACATAGACTACTCAAGTTTATTCTTAAAAACACATGATTGCGTTACTGTAAGTGAGGAAACACTTAAGATAAAGGCTATAGATACTATGCATTCTAAGCCATGTATCTTGTGAAAATCGGAATAACTTTAATACTGGAATTGTACAGCAATTTCAAGTTGCATGTGTCGATGTTGAATTTGTTTGTCTCCTATAATGCAAGCTCTGCTATTTCCCATATAGCTGCAGTAAACCATAAACAGGAGCATAGAATTGCCATCTGGCTACAGTGTGAATTACAATTGCATTAACCATGAAAATGTCTTCATCGCAACAGGACTCAATAACTCTGACCTTTGCTATTTCTAATTTGAGCAAGTTATAATACTTTTCATTGGTTCAATTCCCAGTGCCAAAAAGGAGGGGAATTGTGCTGTTAAATGTGGCTTGTGCAGTTAAATATGGCACAGATAATAGAAAACCAATTCATAACCAATTCATCCTTCACTCAAAATGACTGTAATGAAGTCTCAGATTGTGAAGGCTCGACTGCCAGAACAGTCTTAAGCATAATACACAGAAACAACAGCAGCAATTAACTGTGTTTCTCTCTAAATTTGTTTCTCTTTAAATTTGTAATTTGTTTCTATCTCAGGATGACAATTGCAATTCCTTGGAGGACGGACGGGCAAAAGGCCCCCCTCCCCCTGCATCTCAAAACTTGAGATGTGAGAGATGGGTGCGAATATCTTTATATATATTTGATGGGGTCAATCACACCTCACAATATGTCTACATGACCTCCCAGTGAAAAAAACTGGAATTAAATTATGCAACACAGATTGATATTGATTAGATTCCACCCATCTCCAAAACACACACACACACACGCACACGCACACACACTGTTACCAGGAATACCCATTATTGTATGACTACACATATTTAGATCTACATTAATTACATTGGAAGACTCCTGAACAAATACAGTGGTTATTATATATATGCCTTCATAAATGTGATTGATTTGTTGTTTTTCTTTTATGGTTTATTGATGTGTACCATCTTTTTTAATGTATCAATTGCACTGACTTTTGCTACATTTCCTTTGAGAAATTCAGACCAAAATGCTTAAATTCCACTACCACCAAAATAGTGGAAAGTTAGATGAACTTTGAGTTTTGATTTCCGAGTCTTGGTTACACTGAATATTTTGCTAATAGTCCTCATGAAAAGGGGGACTTAAAATCAACAATGATTTTGTTTTGTTATAATGCATTTTATTTCAATGTTCCCAGAAACAATGTACGAGCTTGCAGAATCTTCTTTTATTCTCAAACCCTGACCACTTTATTAAGTATATTGATTTAAGGGCTTATTGCCAGAGACTATTTTGATATGACCACATCAGACTTCTGACCAATGAAAAATGCCATGTATGCTTTTGTTCTTTGTTGTGCTTAATCACAGAATACCTGCAGCAAAAGTTCGCTCCTGTGTCCTGCCTCAAAAAGAGTGACTGTTCTTGAGGTGTGAAGTATTCAATGGACGTTTTGCATATCAATGATGAAGTTCTCATGCAGGGCTACAAGAACAACAAAGGCTGAAAACTGATCAGCTGCTTTTGCAACAAGTCTGGACGAGAAGTCTGAAGAATAACATCTACACACAACAGAAAGCATATCTTTGTGGACAATGCCACCTTTGGACTCAATGGTTGTGGCCAATGGTGCCAAACGGGGAACTGTAAGGTGGAAAATAATCAAAGATATTTGATATCATCTGTTCTGCTGTTAACTGCCATCGTCGTGATCAAGCTATTGAAATTGACTCAACCCCCTCCCCCTTAACGCCATCAGAAGGGCCAGGTTGAGTTAGAAAGACAAAAGAATGACTGGCCGGCTGGCCAAATGGTTAACACCTTTGATACAATGGGGGAAGTTTTGTCTGATTGGTTACTTTCAAATGTCTCACGGTTTAGTCTGATTGGTCTGTTTTACAAGAGTCAGATTTGAATTTGGGGACTTCAGGAGAGAGGATAAAAGAGAATTGATTCTGTAGCTCGCTCTCTTTTGGATTCTCTGGCTTTCTCTGGAGAGCTGTTCTTTAGCTCTCTCCCTCTCTCTCTCTCCCTCTCTCTCTCTCTCTCTCTCTCTCTCTCTCTCTCTCCCTCTCTCTCTCTCTTTCTCTCTCTATCTCACAGGTAACATTCTAGGCAGAGGCCTACAGAGCATATTTAATGGTTTATGTTTACATCTATTTGAAACTATTTAGAGTGTAACCATAACTAGAATTTGTGTTTCCTTTTAGAAGAGATTTATGTCTATGATGTAATTGACATTTTACGTTTACTTGATTGTTAATAAATTGTTGCATTTTGATCCTTTCTGAATTAATCTGTAATGATTAACTATCTCCAATGTGGAACGGTATAATTGCAACAAAGGGTTAAAACGGAATGATTAAATGTATGATTAACTATCAAACATAGATGACCAAACAATCGGTTGGGATTCTCTTCTAAATGCGATAACTATGATAAATGGAGTCAGATAAAGAATATTATAATCAAATCCATTCTTCCAGCTGAGACACTGAACGCGTGCGGCCTTCACCGCGGTTCGCTACCGATCCTTGGAGCGAATTCATGCGGCTTTACATCATCATATGGGACAATGTTAGTTTCCATAGGGCTGCTTTGGTCCGCAACTGGTTTACAGATCACCCACTCTTCACTGTACTCAACCTCCCCCCATACTCTCCATTCTTGAATACAATTGAGGAGTTCTTCTCTGCCTGGTGCTGGAAGGTCTATGAAGGTCATCCTCATCAACGCATAGCCCTTTTACAGGCAATGGAGGAGGCATGTGGGGATACTGACCAGGCATCATGTCAGGCCTGGATATGGCATTCCAGAAGATATTTTCCCCGGTGCCTAGGACTAGAGGACATTGCATGTGATATAGACTAAATTTTGTGGCCGGACCCAGAGAGACGACACAATGTAGACTGATTTATTTATTTTTTTCTCAGGGAAATTACTATTTTGTGTATTGACTTGGAAAAAACACTTGCATTTGTTTTGACAAGTGTAAATAAACACCAATACTTGAAGTTTGGATCCCTGAATGTTTAAAGAACTATGACAAAAGTATGACCTCAAACTGACATAGCCTACCTTGTGCACAGAGAAAGCAAAAGCCAGATGTGTTTTTTATTCATAGCATCAGTGTGTCAGTGTGTGCTTATTAATGTGATGGCTTGTGTTAACTGTTTTTACGAAGGTTTGAAGAGTTAAGCAAGGTTTATTAGCTTTTACAAGAGAACTACAATGTTTTGCTGGTTTGGTGAAGGGTTTTCTTATTTGTGTGCAGAGCTTTGCAAAAATAGCCAATAGTTACAAAAAATGTGCTTAAGCCATCAGAAAAAACTGTAAGTTGCAGAGCAAAACAGACATTGAGAAAGACACAAAGTAGCCTCTATTGGGTGTGGGTATGATCGTGGTTGGATTTACAGAGGGACTCTTTATAGAAGTGAAACATGTGCCCACATTTCCCACCCTGTCCACAACTACCAGCTCTACTTCCTGAGAACAACAGGAAGCATTGTAAGACGCCACAGTCACATTTGAGCCATCCTCACTTATCACAATGCTTGTGCTGAGAGAGCCGTTCCCACGGTTGAAAGACACACTGGCTATGCCTGTACCATTACCGTCCGTCAAGTTGGCGGAGAGTTCCCATGATGCATTACTGCATTCCCCAGGACAGTCCGCTTTGATGCTCACTACCTGACAGACAGGGCTTGAAATATCAGTGACCTGCCAAAAAAAAAAAAAATAATAATAATAATAATTGAGGTTAATCAGAGTCAATGAAGGGAGCAACTGCTAATACTGTTTGCATCCAAAACAATGAGTCATGAAGAAAGCTATTCTCTTCAAAGGAGATCAGTTACAGTATAATGAAAATGCAACAAAAGTCAAATTGATGGTAATTATTAATCATGTCTACTTTTGCTGCTTTCATAACAGCTACCTTAGTCATAACGCTGAACCGCAGTGCCACGTAATTCGAGTCACCGGACCCTGGATCTTCCGCTTCAATAGTGAGAGTAACATCCGTCCCTGACTTTATGTCGGAGGGTGCGGTCAGTGTTACAGTTCCCTGAGCTCTGCCCTCTCTCCCCACTTTCAGAGAGCTGGGGAAAGACACGTTGAAGCCACGGTCAGTCCGGGCTCGGATAGTGTAGTTGCTCCCTGTATCATTATTGTAAATTTGAGAAAGTTGAGCCAATGTAAAGTTGAGATCAAAAGGAATTCCAGGCTCTATATTGCTATTTGGTTGGGCCTGCAAGGGACATGGTTAATATGGTTAGAAATATTGTCAATGTATTTCACATATATACAGTGAGGAAAATAAGTATTTGAACACCCTGCTATTTTGCAAGTTCTCCCAGTTATAAATCATGGAGGGGTCTGAAATTGTCACTGTAGGTGCATATCCACTGTGAGAGACATAATCCCAAAAAAAAAAAATCCAGAAATGGACTGCATTTATATAGTGCTTTTAACAGACCAATGGCCATCCAAAGCGCTTTACACATTGCCTCACATTCACCCATTCACACACCGACGGCGGTGTCAGCCATGCAAGGTGCCATCCAGCTCGTCAGGAGCAGCTAGGGTTAGGTGTCTTGCTCATGGACACCTCGACACTTGGTCAGGTGGAACTGGGGATCAAACCACCAACCTTCCGGTTTGTAGACAACCTACATGAACCACGCCGCCCCTGTGGTGTATGACAATGTATGATTTTTTAACTATTTATTTGTATGATACAGCTGCAAATAAGTATTTGAACACATGAGAAAATCAACGTTAATATTTGGCACAGTAGCCTTTGTTTGCAATTACAGAGGTCAAACGTTTCCTGTAGTTTTTCACCAGGTTTGCACACACTGCAGGAGGGATTTTGGCCCACTCCTCCACACAGATCTTCTCTAGATCAGTAAGGTTTCTGGCCTGTCGCTGAGAAACACAGAGTTTTAGCTCCCTCCAAAGATTCTCTATTGGGTTTAGGTCTGGAGACTGGCTAGGCCGTGCCAGAACCTTGATATGCTTCTTACAGAGCCACTCCTTGGTTATCCTGGCTGTGTGCTTTGGGTCATTGTCATGTTGGAAGACCCAGCCTCGACCCATCTTCAATGCTCTAACTGAGGGAAGGAGGTTGTTCCCCAAAATCTCGCAATACATGGCCCCGGTCATCCTCTCCTTAATACAGTGTAGTCGCCCTGTCCCATGTGCAGAAATACACCCCCAAAGCATGATGCTACCACCCCCATGCTTCACAGTAGGGATGGTGTTCTTGGGATGGTACTCATCATTCTTCTTCCTCCAAACACGTTTTGTGGAATTATGACCAAAAAGTTCTATTTTGGTCTCATCTGACCACATGACTTTCTCCCATGACTCCTCTGGATCATCCAAATGGTCATTGGCAAACTTAAGATGGGCCTTGACATGTGCTGGTTTAAGCAGGGGAACCTTCCGTGCCATGCATGATTTCAAACCATGACGTCTTAGTGTATTACCAACAGTAACCTTGGAAACGGTGGTCCCAGCTCTTTTCAGGTCATTGACCAGCTCCTCCCGTGTAGTTCTGGGCTGATTTCTCACCTTTCTTAGGATCATTGAGACCCCACGAGGTGAGATCTTTCATGGAGCCCCAGTCCGAGGGAGCTTGACAGTCATGTTTAGCTTCTTCCATTTTCTAATGATTGCTCCAACAGTGGACCTTTTTCCACCAAACTGCTTGGCAATTTCCCCGTAGCCCTTTCCAGCCTTGTGGAGGTGTACAATTTTGTCTCTAGTGTCTATAGACAGCTCTTTGGTCTTGGCCATGTTAGTAGTTGGATTCTTACTGATTGTATGGGGTGGACAGGTGTCTTTATGCAGCTAACGACCTCAAACAGGTGCATCTAATTTAGGATAATAAATGGAGTGGAGGTGGACATTTTAAAGGCAGACTAACAGGTCTTTGAGGGTCAGAATTCTAGCTGATAGACAGGTGTTCAAATACTTATTTGCAGCTGTATCATACAAATAAATAGTTAAAAAATCATATATTGTGATTTCTGGATTTTTTTTTTTTTTTAGATTATGTCTCTCACAGTGGACATGCACCTACGATGACAATTTCAGACCCCTCCATGATTTCCAAGTGGGAGAACTTGCAAAATAGCAGGGTGTTCAAATACTTAATTTCCTCACTGTATATATTTATTTGAATATTCTGTGCTGGTTATACTAAACTTATATAAAAGTCATGTGTCAAAGATTTTTTGCTGAACTATCCCCTAAGTAATTTTGATTACTCACTGTGATGGTAACTCTAGAGCCTTTTTGCTGTGTGAGTGACTGTCTCTGGAATCGACTAGGCAAAGATTGAGTCGAGTCATTCAACAGCCCTTTGAGTTGGACCACAAATGCCCCCTCTGGGATTCTGTCTACGTTCACCAGGAAGTCTGTGGCACCCACTGCTTTGACGGTTCCATTAACAACAACAGATCCTGAAGCTTCAACTAGAAGCACGTCAGTCACTGTGACTGAATCTCCTCCGGTCACAGAGACAAACAAAGTAGCATTCCGACCTGATCAGCAATTAGAGACATTTCTTTCAGTTATTCATGTTTAAACACTCCTGTTCAAAACTTTGGTGTCAGTAAGAAAAAAAGAAAAAGAAAAAGAAAAAAATTATTTTATCCAGCATGGACAGAATAAATTAATTAAAAGTGACACATTAATAATGATCTCATCAAAGAATCCTAAAATAAAAAAACCCATAATGAAATCCAAATAAAAATTAAGCTACATAGCTGTTTTTAAAGGGATAGTTCACCCAAAAATGAAAATTAGCCCATGATTTACTCACCCTCAAGTTATCCGAGGTGTATATGATATTCTTCTTTCAGACGAATAAAATCTGAGTTATATTAAAAAAGTCCTGGCTCTTCCAAGCATTATAATAGCAGTAATAGTTGCTCTGTTTTTGAAGTCCATAAGAAATGCATCTGTCCGTCAAATAACGTGCTCCACACGGCTCCGAGGTGTAAATAAAGGCCTTCTGAGGCGAATCGATCCATTTGTGTAAGAAAAATATCCATATTTAAAACTTTATAAAGTAAAGTTTCAGCCGACCACCTTCCGTGTTCAATTTATGACAAAAGTGTTGAAAGTGCCTCTGCCGATCAAAGGCTAACGGTACCAGGTACGATCGTCAGACATTGCGTACGCATCTTGAATTGCGAGAAGGCACTTTCAACACTTTTCCAATGAAGGCGATCGTCTGGAACTTTACTTGATAAAATTTTAAATATGGATATTATTCTTACACAAATGCATTGATTCGCTTCAGAAGGCCTTTATTCGACCGACAGGTGCAATTTTTATGGACTTCAAAAACAGAGCAACTATTACTGCTATTAAAGCTTGGATTAGCCAGAATTTTTTTTATCATATACACCTAGGATGACTTGAGGGAGACCAAATCATGGGCTAATTTTCATTTTTGGGTGAACTATCCCTTTAACATCGATAACAAGAAATGTTTCTTAAGAACCAACTCGGCATATTAGAAAGATTCCTGAAGGATCATGTGACACTGATGCTGAAAATTCAGTTTTACCATCACAGGAATAAATTACATTATAAATTATTTTAAAATAGAAAAAAGTTATTGTAATTATATTTCACAATATTACTGTTTCTACGGTACATTTTTATCAAATAAAAGCCTTGGTGGGCATAAGAGACTTCTTTCAAAAACAATTTAAAAATCTTACCAACTCTTTTCTTTTTTATTGTAGTGTCAAAAAAAAAGATCAACTGTCTAGGAATAATCAGGAAGAGATATGAGAAGAAAAAAAAAGATGGCATCATACCGCTGAATGGACGATTGGCTTTCGGTGTGAAGTCACCTCCCTCTAACTGATCCACAAAGTTAAAGAGAAAGTTCACAGAACTCTGACCTGCAGTAACAGTTAAAATATAGTGAAAGTAGCACAACGTTTGCAAGATACAACATTATTGCAATCTTCCAAATGAAAACATTTGACTGATTTGTTTTTCAAAACAACCCATTCTCACTCCATCAAAATCTGAAGCATGGCCAAGTGCCTTCTGCGTCACAATGAAGACGCTACGACATACGAGAGCCAATGCAATTTCACTATGAAATCTGATTCTTTGGGCGGCAATTGTTGAAATTTGAATGTGTGCATGATCTTCGGCGAATGGAGACGGTGATCGCTTTTCAGGATTTTTTTCACACAAATCAATCGTTTGGCCTCAGAACACTTGGAATATTTGTACTTTTTGAATAAATTGTGCATGCAGTTGTATCTGCCTGTTATATCCTGTGTTTTATATCATATAATACACAAATGGGTAGGTTTAGGGATGGGATGGGGTTGGGTTGGGTTATGTTCAAACGTGTCTAAATAGTGTAAATAAAATGAATGTAAATACAATTATTTATTAAATTGGCTGATTAAATTGAGAATCACACTCCAACATGTCATAATGGCAAAATCATAACCCAATATATAATTTCACCGTGACGATAACGTTCCCATGCCAAACGCATCTGTGTATGGTGCCAAAGGTTTCTCTTTGAAATCAATGTTTGTAAAACTAAGATCAAGATTAAAAATAAATGTAATGATAATAATAATACATTTGATTAAAAATTATGATTAAAATCTCAGTGGTTTACATATCTGGCAGATTAAAACCCCTTACCAGTGACTTTAAGGCTGTAGAAGCTTGTAGAGTCAATGCTGATCATCCATTGCTTCCCTGTCTGGTTGTGAGAGTTTAGTTTTATTCTCCTTAAATTCCCTACAGTCAGGATGCTACCCAGAGGACCATCTGCAACTGAACTTGACTGAGACACACCTGAAAGGCAGAAGTAGCATAGATTATTTTTTAACATTGATTTTGGCATCTGGATTTTTGTATTGGAGAAAATAATACCCTAATTTCAACACACAATGTCCGAGTTGTGTTGGCTCACCTGTAGGGCTGTAAAGGGTAAAGACTGGAGAGTCTCCAGTGACATACACAGTTACATTGGACAGAGATGGATCCAACACAAAAGAAAAGTTTCCTGCAATTGCTGGACTTCTCACGACCTGAAGAACAGTCACCTTCAAGAAACACATAGAGATGTTTTCAATGTTGCAGTGTTTCACAGCAAAATTCCAAAATGAAAATACAGTGCATCCGGAAACTATTCAAAGTGCTTCACTTTTTCCACACTTTATGTTACAGCCTTATTCCAAAATTAATTAAATTCATTATGTTCCTCAAAATTTTACAAACAATACCCCATAATGGCAATGTAAAAGAAGTTTGTTTGAAATCTTGGCAAATTTATTAAAAATAAAAAAAACGTTTAAAAAAACATTTGGTGCTTTGGCACCAATTACAGCCTCAAGTCGTTTTGTGCCTATTTTGGGCAGTTTCTCCCATTCATCTTTGCAGGACCTCTCAAGCTCCATCAGGATGGATGGGGAGTGTCGGTGCACAGCCATTTTCAGATCTCTCCAGAGATGTTCAATCAGGTTCTAGTCAATGTCCAGAGCGTTCTGGAGCAGGTTTTCATCAAGGATGTCTCTGCACATTGCTGCAATCATCTTTCCCTCGATCCTGACTAGTTCCTGCTGAAAAACATCCCCACAGCACGATGCTGCCACCACCATGCTTCACTGTAGGGATGGTATTTGCCATGTTATGAGCGGTGTCTGGTTTCCTCCAGACATGACACTTGCCATTCAGGCCATATGTTTCTACACTTCATAAGTTGTTTACTTACTTTTTAATGAGTCTTTTATTCAGACTTATTCAAGAATGCGCATGAAATCAAGAGGCGGGATATATTGCCAATCATGTCCAATCATAACTGATCATATCCAATCATAGCGCGACTTTGGCGGGTCTGTTGAAAGTCAATGGGCTCTGGCAACCCACTGTAACTTTACCTGCGGGTGTCGCTGTTGAACAGTGTTACTTTATAAAAACGAGTGATTTTTATACTTTTTAATGTAACATTTTTTAATATTTGCATTTCTTTATAAAAAAAAAATTAGGATATAGAGAAGGCAGTGTCAGAATGAGCAGTCAAGCAAGACACGCCACCCATAGCAACGCGTTATGGCAACCACATTTCAGACTGACAGATACGTAAAAAATAAATGGGAATTTTACGACTTTGTTACTGTTTTGTACACGTTATATTAATTTTGATTCAAATTCTAACTGACCACAATATTATTGATGATTGCTGAGAAGGGCACTTTTGATTAATTTGCAAAAAGGGCAGGGGCTTGAGCCCCCAAAGCCCTCGCCTTTGCACGTCCCTGCCTCTCTCCACAGAGAAACGCTGGAGCCCTGTCAGAGTGACCATCGGGTTCTTGGTCACCTCCCTGACTAAGGCCCTTCTCCCCTGAGGGCTCAGTTTGGCCGGGCGGCCAGCTCTAGGAAGAGTTCTGGTGGTCCCAAACTTCTTCCATTTACGGATGATGGAGGCCACAGACATTTTTCTGTACCCTTCCCCATATCTGTGCCTTGATACAATTCTGTTTTGGAGACAATTGTCTTGGACTTCATGGCTTGGTTTGTGCTCTGACATGCACTGTTAACTGTGGGACCTTATATAGACAGGTTTGTGCCTTTCCAAATCATGTCAAATGAACTGAATTTACCACAGGTGGACTTCAATCAAGTTGTCATCTCCAGGATGATCAGTGGAAACAGGATGCAACTGATCTCAATTTTGAGTGTCATGGCAAATGCTGTGAATACTTATGTACTTTTTTTTATATATATACATTTGCAAAGATTTCAAACAAACTTCTTTCACGTTGTTATTATAGGGTATTGTTTGTAGAGTTTTGAGGAAAATAATGAATTTAATTATTTTTTTACTAAAAAAAGGCTGATTTTACTTTTTGAGCTATCTCTTTAAGTCATTGTCAGAACATACCAGGGCTGAGGTAGATGCATCCGTAATAACTGCAGTGGCCTGATACAGCATAGCCCTTGTGACCTCTATGGTCTGTCCACCAGAAATATGAGCCAGGTCCCTGTACAGCTGTATGTCTGATTGAGGAATTGATCTGGAATTAAACTGTTGAGATTGTGGCGCATCCCGTCTTTTACGGAATGAGAAGGGGTTAGTCAACATGAAAGTGATCTGGATGGCAGGGAGAAATTGCAGAGAGCAGAGAGAAATGCAGAAAAAATGTCAGTTAATGTCAATTCAACAACACATTAAATGAACAGCAATGATGTATACATGTGTATACAGAACAGAAGTGATCTGCAGGCACTCACTGTTGACTTGGTGCGTTCTATCATGGCCTGAATGGTGCTTTTTAATTCTGAGTCCTTTGCTGAAGCATCAGTGAAAACAAAAATGTCTGATGATGGAGGAGCACCTGCTAGTGCCAACTGGAGAACCATGAGGGGGGAAAACAAGATAAGAGGACCTCAAGATTATTATCATTTCTCAGTCTGGCTTTATCTCAACCCAAAAACCTAAAGCTCAACCCAGCTGAGATATTCACAATGATTATTTCAGTAATATAATCTTCTATACTGTATCAGTGTGAATAGGAATGTTTTTCTCAGTTTAAATAAAGGTTTAGAAAACTGTCCAAAAGACATAAATGTAAACACAGCACACACACGCACCAGCAGTCCTGACAGGCACATCTCTGGAGTGTCTCCTCCGCCTGATGCTATAAGGGAATTGATTCTCGCTTTGAAAATATTTGCATCCTCAGTCCTTATCAGAGGTCCAAAATCTGTATGGCACAAACATAGAACACTACAGCAACAATAATGTTTTACATCATTTAAATTGAATAATATATACATTTAATAATAATAATAATAATAATAATAATAATTATAATTATAATAATAATGTAACAGGAATATTTGGAATATATTTCAATTAAATCCTCTGTAAACATCACACTTGTATTGACGATGGCAGGCATAGACTACTAATATATTCCATAAAAAGCAACTCACAGATCATTTAATGTTCAAGTCATTGCAAGCTCAAGTTAGATTTGAGCATGAACAAAAGTGATGATGTCCAAATGGGTGAATAGTTTAATTAGTCCATCCATTTGTACTTGATACAAATGCCTCAATGAATGTTTGTTGCATTCAGGCTCATTTGTGCACACACATAGAGGGCAGGCATTCCTGTTGACAGCGTGATCTGCCAATCACAGCATTACCACGCACTTTAGGAGCTCAGTGAGTGTCATCACTGGTGTCGCAATGGGACAGTGAGTGCATACTGTATAAGCGATCATAAAAATTAGTAGTCTATAGCATACGAAATCTCATAATTCTGAATATTTGATTTATTTCCCTGTTGAATATTTTTTAAATCAACACAATGTTTTGAGGCACTGCCTCCTTTGCTTTTTTGCCCTTTTTTTGGAAAATACACAATATGACTACCTGGATCATTAAATGGGACTAGAATGTATTCTGAAGGTTCTTCCGGTGTTCCTCTCCTGCTGTCTATGATACTGAAGGACACTCTCTTGGCCTCTGCGATGTCATCAGACATACTGCCCGTGGTGTCAATCACAAAAGCCAGAACTGAAGTCTGACTGAGGCCCATCAATCTGAGGAAAAGAAAAAAACTAATACAAATGGCTAAACCTGAAAGCAGTATGGTTTTCTGACTCTATAACTAAAGTATTTTGTGTATCAATCAACCAGAATTCTAGTCTGGTCTTACCAGACTCTCGTACATTTCATTTGTACAGAGAGTCTGGCCACTCTCCATTGACAAGCGTTTACTTCCTTGAAGGCGGGTACTCTGTTGAAGTTTAAAACTGTTGCATCTGCCCAGAGCCTCTCTGGATCTGGTTGTGACGTATGTTGTGCGCCGTTCCCCTCTGTTTCTCACATGGAAGTTCGTAAAAATAACTGTGCAGATTGTGCACGCCACCTCAGTGATAAAACCTAAAATGTGTGCATTCGGATTGTGATTTATTCACGGTGGGGTGGAGGGGAGAGTTTTGTGATCGGGAACGCGCTGCTCATGTGGTCCGTAATATGATAGTATGCTGTAAATAAAATGTCATATGCTTGGTATGATAAGAATAAATGCTGCCGTAAATAACAGCCCAATTCAAATGTTTACGTGCTTTTCTTCTTTTTATTTTTTGAGTGGTGATGAAATATATTGCTCTTGTACTTGCCAGCATTTGAAGAAATAGATGACGAGAGATCATTCCAAATGACAGCGAAGCGCAACCGTATGGTGCTCTGCAGTGGTCAAAAAGGATATAAACAGTGAATTTTGAAGGGATATAGCCTTGAAAACTCAGATGTGGATTAGGACAGCATTTAAATTACCACACAACCTTGGTGTTTGTCTAAAGCAGTAGGTAATTCGGCCAGGGATTTTTACGTGGGTGGTGGGAGACGGACGGCAATAAATCACTGACTAGCCCTTGTAAATGATGACAATACCTTCCGACCCCACGAGAAACAATCACCGTCCGAATAGGGCTTCAGCCACCTCCTTCACTAACGGAGCGAGCTGGAAAATCAAACTTTTCCCAAACCCTGTGGGGAGGAGGGCCACAACATCATGGCCACCAACAGAACTCAGCAAAGATTGTTCTTGCTCCGGCTTTAACTTCTGAATTTTCGGCAGAGGTGTGAAGATTGAAATTTTATTGTTTAATGTTATTTTTATTTAGTATAATTATGTTTTATTATTTTGCATTATTATTTGTATAATGTACAATGTAAAGTCAGGCTGTTTCTGAACATGTGTCCCAAGGAGAGACATGGATGAGCTATATTTGGTACAGGAATGTGCATACTATAGAACATGTTTCCACTGATGCATACAGTAGCATGCATCTGTTCCATGATGTATTGTCAACTGATTCTTTATAAGGAAAGTGGATTGTGCAACATATGTAAGCATGAGGTATACACTCTATTTTAAACATAGGACGCATGTTTCTCTTCCTTCTAAGGAAGTCTCTTCCTAGTGAGATCCTCTGTTAGTAGTATATAACATCCAAATTGAGTGTCCTGTCTCAGACGGGAGAGAGAGATGGGAGAGAGAGAAGGGAGGATGGAGAAGGGAGAGGGAGAGAAACGGAGGAATGGAGAAACATACAGCTGGCATGAGAAAATAACTTTTCAATGTCTCTACTATATCTGGCATATAAAAATAATAAATAAGAGATCTCTTGGCAAATGACTGGTATCCGGTCCTGTGATTCAATCATAACGGGGACAAAGCTAAATTTTCAGATCAACAGGTGCCACAATGGAATGAATGGCTTCGCTCGCATCTTTCTCTTACGCCATTTCTGGACTACAACTCAAACTATAGCGCACACCATCAACGTCATCGCTCTCAGCCACTCCCTCTGTTCGCTGATTGGACCAGTAAAAATGTGTTCGTAGAAAACCTAAGAATATAACGCAGTCCCAGATGGAGTACTGAAGGAGAATGAAAATTGAGTGGAAGTACGTAGGAGGGCGGAGCTAGGTTGCCAGAATTCACCCCTATAAAAAAGTGCGTACACACAGATTTGAACTTAGAGTGTGAATACGCTAAAATCCACTCCAACGTTCATATTTATACACTCTAAAAAATGCTGGGTTAAAAATAACCCAAGTTGGGTTGAAAATGGACTAACCCAGCCATTGGGTTGTTTTAACCCAGCGGTTGGGCTAAATGTTTCCGCTGAGTTAAAACAACCCAATGGCTGGGTTAGTCCATTTTCAACCCAACTTGGGTTATTTTTAACCCAGCATTTTTTAGAGTGTAAAAGCGGTATTTGATGTGTAAAAGTGCTCAGAGCCACATCAGGTTCTAAGCAGACGTACGCATTTTTCCTTTTGGCAGAGTGTTGGAGTACTGCAGGTATGGGGGGTACTCTGGGTTCGGGCAAAAATTCAGAGCCCGGAGCCCTCCCCCGGACAGCACGCCAAATACGCATAATATTTACTCTATTTAATTTGATGTAAGTGTGAACTCGTGAATTAGGGGGCATTTACAAGGCGGAGATCTGAAACCATTCACCTGGTCGAAATTTCAAGATCATTTGCGATTTATAGATTTCACATCTGGAAGAGAGGCGTACGCAATGATGCGTATGATCGTTCTCTCACATACGCACACTTGAGGAAGGACCGTAAGATCAAATGTAGGACAGTTTCTACGCAACATTTTATAAAATTTTGTAGAAGTACAGTTAAACAAATCTGGTAGGCTACATCGCCATGTTACACTCTAAAAAATGCTGGGTTAAAAACAACCCAAGTTGGGTTGATTATGGACAAACCCAGTAAATGGGTTGTTTTAACCCAGCAGTTGGGTTACTGTTTGCTTAAAACAACCCAATCGTTCTGATAAAACAACCCATTCACTGGGTTAAAACAACCCAATTGTTTGTCCATATTCAACCCAACTTGGGTTGTTTTTAACCCAGCATTTTTTAGAGTGTACTTTGACCAAAGTGACGCACATGACCTCGTAATTACGACTTCCAACTCATAAATATGAACTTTCAAGAAAGACTTGAATGCTTAATCATTTCTCTTTTTACAGAAGAGCCCAAAACTATTTGTGGTATAAAAGGAGTGTCCATGTACCGAAGAAAGCCTTTGTTGCCTGTGGCCAGTCGGATGTCTTGCAGCAGTTCCATAGTAGCGTTGATGGCAATGTCAGCAGCACGCTGGTGAAGGAAGCCATGACTTGAGCTGATGTCATCCTTATTGATGCCTCCGGTGGGGTCTCTATAACTGGTGCTATCAAGAAAGCCGCCATGGCTACACTTGCCTGAAAAAAAATTATGTCAGCATATAGACTTGTGGTCCCAAATTCAAACATCCTGTGGACTGTGATGATATACAGGAGTTATAATTGAAAGGCGGATCAACACTACACATAGGATGTTAAGCTTCCTTACCTGCAGGTTTTATGAAGGAGAGAGTGCTGAAATATCCTGAGGTTAGTTTCTTATTCAGCAATATTTCTGGGAGAATGTTATCCCTACAGTCTTGCCCTATGCAGTTTTTGCATGTTGGTGTGATGCGGTCTGTACATACAGATAAAAGATACGAATGTGAAATTAATTTCTAAACACTTGAGAAATTGTAGAATGAGGGTAGGCTAATTGTATTTTGTCATACCTGCTAGATTGTTGAGAGGAAGGTCAGGTCTGATCAGAGTGCTGAAAGGAGCAGTGCTTCCCAGTTCCACCCAGTTACTGTGGCTATAGAAATCCTGCACATAAACATACACTTTAGTGACCAACAACACAGCGTTTGCATAATTCACACACACACGCATTTTGGGCTTCTATGTTTTAGTCTTAGACACAGTACCGTCGCAAGGGCTGTGCCAAGTGTGCGACCGCACAGGGCCTTGCGCAATGTATAAAGTGACTGCTGACTTGATGTTAAAGCCAATAGTTAAAGTTTATGTTTTTGTCCTACAAAATACTATAATAGTTAAAAGACATAGCTAAAAATTTGCATTGTGGTGCTGCGTTATTCTGCTTGTTAAAAATGTATTATGCAGTAACTTTGCATGAGACTGTGCGTGTGACAGTGAGTCATGCGCATACATGTAAGTCAGCAGGCATCTCATCGCACGTCAAGTTCGTAGAGAGCTTTATTCAGTCCATTCAAATTCTGATTTTGGCCGCCTCTGAAATGGGTTAAACCATAGATTTTAGGCTACCTAAGAAGTTCAAGTAAATAGGCTACACTAGAAATCTGCGCTCATTGAAGGATGTGCATTTATTGCATGGACAGAGAAAGCATGGATGCCTGCATTTCATCTGACGGTAGTCTACGCACAAAAGGTTTTTTTATTTAACACTATAAAGTTAAATAACCATATAGCCTAACTATTACACACCTTTCGGAGCATCAGTGCTGCAGAACGAGTAAAGCCTACTCTATCTCTAGACGTTTTAAAGGGATAGTTTACCCAAAAATGAAAATGCTGTCATCATTTACTCACCCTCAAGTTGTTCCAAACCTATATGAGTTTCTTTGTTCTGCTGAACACAAAAGAAGATATTTTAAAGACTGTTTGTAACAAAGCAGATAGAGCAACCATTGACTACCATAGTATTTTCCCTACTATGGCAGTCAATAGTTGCTCTATCTGCTTTGTTACAAACATTATTCTAAATATCTTTTGTGTTCAGCAGAACAAAGAAACTCATACAGGTTTGGAACAACTTGAGGGTGAGTAAATGATGACAGCATTTTCATTTTTGGGTGAACTATCCCTTTAAATGTTTTTAAATCTGAAAACTGCAAAAAGGAACGAAATTGTCAGACATCCATTTTGCGCATGTTTCAAACAATTGAAAAACAGCGCTTGTTGTTCTTTTACGATATATAATGTCTGTTTATTTTACTGACTGAAAAATCGTTTCAGGTGATTCAGTGAAAGAGCAGTCCAAATTCATTCAAGAGGATTCAGGCCGTTGTGCAAACGCGTTTGACCCATTCATAATTTAGAACATAATTTAAGTGTCAAAATGTGCTCACTGCGCAGTTCAGTTACAGTTTAACTTCTTGAACCTAATGCTGTTAAACTGAATATACGATTTTTTTTCTTAAATATCCACATAAAGAACAAATTGTTTGTCACTATAGCAACAGTAGACCCTAGTTAATATAAACCTACCCATTACAGAAAACTTTCAGCATTTTTACATTTTCAAATAGTAGGCCTATGATTTATAAGCTGTTTTCCTCATAGGGGCCAAAAAATGTCCCCACAATATCAGACATTTCAAGTATACTATCCTTATTGTTATTTACAAATAAAATATTACAAATAATACTGTCTAAAATTCTAAAAGTAGGCTATCTATACACTCTGTGCTTGTCAAACATAGTGTAGCATGTGTATAATTAATTTGCGGTGGTTAAAGTAAGTATGGACTTGACCAGAAGTAACTTCAATAATAAAAATCACCTTGAGAACTAATTGGTTCACAAAAGTTATACGAAAACTCTGGCATCGTGATCAGATATATATTACTTGGTTTAAAGGTCCCGTTCTTCGTGATCCCATTGTTCAAACTTTAGTTAGTGTGTAATGTTGCTGTTAGAGCATAAATAATACCTGTAAAATTATAAAGCTCAAAGTTCAATGCCAAGCGAGATATTTTATTTAACAGAAGTTCCCTTTCAAAGCCTACAGCGAACGGCTGGCTTGGACTACATCCTGGTACTTCCTTCATAAATGACGTCAGTAGAACAGACTAACCTCCGCCCACAAGAATACGCGAAAAAAGGGGGCGTGGTCTTGTTGCTGTCCCACGTGGAGAAGAGGACGGTCGCGTGGAGAAAAGGAATTGTTGCGTTTGAGTGTGTTTGTCGCCATGTCGTCGAGACGCTGTTATTTTCATCCTGGAGTCAATTCACCTTTGTTTGGCTTTCCCAGGGACGCTGTAGAGATCATTAAGCGCATATATCTCCCGTTAAGAGGCGTGACCTTTCCACGTGCGCTAAGCTGCTGTCGAATCACAACACAGGAACCGTGCCACGTTTGCTAAGATGCGGTCAAATCACAACACGGGAACCGCTGGCACAATCAGAACTCGTTACGTATTTCTGAAGGAGGGACTTCATAGAATAATGGAAGTCATCAGCTGTTTTTAGGACAGTGAAAACAGCGGTATACAGATAAGTACATTGTGTTAAAAATACTGTTTTTTTTTACACGCGAAACATGAACACGTTATATTGCACACTGTAAACACAATCAAAGCTTCAAAAAAACACGAAGAACGGGACCTTTAACAATGCAATGAAATTCAAACATTTTCATTCAAACAAACGTTAAAAAAGTTAAGAGTCCAAAATTGTTCTTGGGGACAATATATACAAGAGGGATTTTAATTATTCTAGTTTTTTTTTTTTTTTTTTTTTACAAGAATAGCCATTTTAAAATGCTAAAAATTAAAATATATATATTTTACCAGGAAATCCCACTGAAATTGATTATCTCATTTACAAGAGAGAAGGTAGCGGCCATGCAAACTCACAAATAAAATACAACATATAGGCTACAACACTTATTTAAACACAGAGGTCTTTTACAAGAAACAATCGATTGTCTTAAATTCATCAATAGAAACAAGTATTTTCAAATGTAAATCTTTTTGCAAATTATTCCATGACCAAGGTGCAAAACAGGAAAATGCTGTTTTTCCAGAACGGTCAAAACCCAGGGTACATTAAAAAGCAACCACTTGGAGGAACACAACTAGTAACTACCAGAGCTACAAACAAGGAAGGTTAAAGAGGTAGTAATACATAAAATAAGGGAAGCGTGAATCGGCACCTCCACGTAAATAGTATTAGAAACAACATGGGTTCGATTCCCTGGGAATGCATGAACTGATAACATATGCATGCAAGTCACTTTGGATAAAAGTGTCTGCCAAATGCATCAATGTAAAAAAGAAACAACACACAAATATAAATACTGGTATAAAGCCATCTTAAAAAAAGATTACGGACCACCCTACTATAATCTCCATTCATAACGTACCTGTAGAGTATGACATACAGCCCCCAGTGTGATACGAGCAGAGATGAAGCTCCCCTGCTGCACGCTGGCCTTTACTGCAGCCAGGCCACGAGTGATGAGGTACCGGCCCTCACCGAAAGCCTCATTATCTATGTGATGCGCCGGACTCAGTGCAAACACTGCGTCTATGGCTGCATTGCTTAGATAAATCTCTGCTATAGCTAAATTAAATCCCAGTGAAGAGAGGGCAGAAGACGAATGAGGAGATGTTGAGCAGGCTTGTTGGACCGCAGATGGAGTCAGTCTGTTGTTTATCTGGAGGTGAGGTGTGGAAAGATTAGGATTATGAAAAATATAACTTAAATCCCCTGTTTTTCAGTTTTCTATTCAGGTTTCAAATCAGGTCTGTGTAGCAATACTTGAGACTTAACCACAGTTTAAAAATTCTCATTTGAGGTATGAATAATTATGTTGTAAAACAAACTATGAAAGTCTCTACTAGGATTCTTAATCACAGACCCTTTTTACTCGTTAATAGTTTATCTTCCTGGTTCTAAGAACAATTTGGTTGGTTTACTCTCATGTTCTTTTCTTACAGCCAGTGTAAAGTCTCGTCCCTGGGCAGTGGCTATGTCACGGCACACTTCTGCTGTCTTGCGAAGGATGGCCATCTGAGTGATTTCTCGATGGGTGACGGAGCCATCGTGAATAAGAGGTTTGAATGCTGCCACCTGGGGGGGTCGAAACAGGGTCCCCCAGAGAAGAAGTACTGCCACCACAACCAGTGAAACCATGACTGCCCACAATAATAGGTGCTGTGGGGAAATTCAGTTTGAAAATTTTGATGACACATTTCACTAAACATTTTTAAAATAGACAGTTAACTTGGATATCTTTAACTGGAAATGTCCTCACAATATATTACATATTACTCAATCAGAGAAAAAATGTAAATTACAGAATATAGAGACTAACCGTCTAACAGAATATAGAAAATATAGAAGAGAATTTTTTGATTACCTTTTCACAGATTTTGTGTGTATACTGTAACGTATGCACAGCCTCTGTCACCTTTATACAAGTGATGAATGTCTGCGCCACACATACATGTCATGGAAATTAGAGATTGCATAATTGAGAATGCTTACAGTAAGGGTGTGCGGGTTACTAAGAAACTCAGTAGGGAAGAATGTTTACTTCCTTACTAACCCCCATTGTTGATTGTGCCTTTTCAAATCTAACTCGCCTCTGTTACCTTGAAAACTCTTAATGGCCTGTATCAATGAGTACAGGTTACAAAACAATGTTGCAAAAATAAAACCTGACGTCATTCCAAGGAATCTTGATTTATTAGTTTGCTTGGAATGCTTCAAACATTCCCATAGCTTCAAAAATCACAATCATACACGTCATTTTATTCATTCAGTCCTCCCAAAATGTATTATTAACTCACTCATGTGACAGGAGTCCAGTGAAGTCCCTGAGCCAAGGAGAGGCTGAATGAGAGTAGAAGCAAATATAAAAAGGAAAACTAACACAATGCCATGAGTTTGCACAATACTGCTGCCCCTGATATGAACTTTGTTTTTATTAAACTTTAAAACAATATCAAACAAGATCAAGATTATAGTATACGCTGCTGTTGAAACCACAGCTTACCCACAAATCTAGTCTCAAACACACCTTTTTACTACAGAAAGTGAGATTCAAATTTCAATAGTAAACCTTAACCTTAATTCTTAAATATTTACAAAGATAGTAACATGCAATGTTACAGTACATGCTGTGCTAAATTATTTGGAATCATACAAAATGGGAAACAAAAACCAGGAGAAAGAAAGACACATGAAAAGTGAGTAAAATCCACTGAAAATAGCATTTGCTGTGGAGACGGTGAGTTGCACTATGGCATAATTCAGGTCGTTGGATCCCGGAGCTTCTGCCTCAATAGTGAGTGTGACATCAGTCCCGGACTCGGTATCGGAAGGTGCAGTCAGTGTGACGCTTCCCTGAGCGCTTCCTCCTGCCACAAGGTTTAGAGAGCTGGGGAAAGACACTTTGAAGCCCAGGTCAGTTCTGGCTCGGATTGTGTAGTTGCCTCCTGTAGTGTTAGAGGTCACTGTGAAGTTGAGACTGAATGGGACTCCAGGCTGTGTAATGCTCTGCGATTGGGCCTGAGGAGGAACAGATATGGTTAATGTATGTTGTTTGTCTCACACTGTGATTTTTTTGTACCAATCTGTGATGTAAATTTGAGTGTTTTTTTGTTTGTTTAATAATTGTTGTAAATCTTCTTAAATCTTTCTTACCGTGATGGTTATTCTAGATCCTTTATATTGGGTGGCTGACTGTCTCTGGAATCGACTAGGCAAAGATTGAATCGAGTCATTCAACAGCCCTTTGAGTTTGACCACAAATGCCCCCTCTGGGATTCTGTCTACGTTCACCAGGAAGTCTGTGGCACCCACTGCTTTGACGGTTCCATTAACAACAACAGATCCTGAAGCTTCAACTAGAAGCACGTCAGTCACTGTGACTGAATCTCCTCCGGTCACAGAGACAAACAAAGTAGCATTCCGACCTGATCAGCAATCACAGAAGTATCAGAACTGGACTTCTATATGTATGTTTTGTGACAAACAAGAACATTTTTTTAGAACTTAAGAGCCCGATCTCACAAAAATGCGTATAAATAATACGAGTGTGCAATCTCGTGGAATGTATACGGCAAAATGAGTTTTGGCGTGCATATGATACGCACTTTATGGCGTATTATACGTACAAACTCCCACCCCCTACTCTCACCCTCATAGATATCCATAATAAAGGCTAGATGTCTTACGGCGGAGTCTCTAACGTCATCACCGGTGGCCATCTTGTCACAGGCAGGGCTCTGTGGTACCTGATGATCTGCATGAACACAAATACTCTTATCTCACTGAAATCTTGACGGATTTACAAATGATTTGGTTTCTTACAAACGTTATTAATGTGGGTATAATTATGGATGCTTGAACAAATTATGAATAATTTTTCAGAAGTATGCAGTGTCATAACTACATCTCTGACGTTTATAACAAACCAAACAGTTTGAAAATCGGTAGAAAATTGAGCAAGTTATGGTTATTTTAAAAGTGCAAGCACCCATGAAAACAATGTTACGAGTGAGCGAGCTGCCTGTGACAAGATGGCTGCCAGGTGCGGACGTTGACCTCCATTGGCCAGCAGCGCGCACGAGACATCTAGCCTTTATTATGGATATCTATGCTCACCCTACCCAAAAGCGTGTCATATGCACGCCATAAAGTGCGTATCATATGCACGCGAAAACTCATTTTGGCGTATACATTCCACGAGATTGCACACTTGTACTATTGATACGCATTGTCATGAGATCGTGTTGGAACTTAAAGCTTCAGTCCATAAGTTTTGCATTTTTGTCACCATCTCTGTTTGAAACCTGCAATTACAGTTATTTGTGGAATTATCTTCTTTACATTGGTTGTGCATCGGCATGGTTTCTCAGCGCAGATGAATCAAATGTTTTGAGGAGGAGACGCACCGGTGTGGACACTGTACTTCAGAATCACAGTATCTACGTCTTGGAAGTATGACCAAAATAAGAATTTTCACCGGAAAATGTCATCCTGACAAGTAAGTAACATGTCTGCCACTTTTGTTATGACCAACTGAGAAAAAAGTATTAAAGCAATAAATCGCGCTACCAATGGTGATTAAATCTAACGATCGCTTCGCTCATATCACATCAAACCGTGCAAATTATTATTTTTGTTCTCAAAATGTTAATGTTAACAACATCAGCATTGCGTGACTATGTGTATTTAGTGTGTCTTAGCGTTATCTGTAGATTTTAATTTCTGTACAGTCTAATCTTTTGCTTTTGACTACAGGTGAATCTCCAGTTGTCCCTGATGGTTGTTGTTTTGGACCTTTCTGGATTACAATCCACTATCAAAATGATACATTTAATTATTCCAGCTGTCTAATTAATATATCTAATTATCTGTGAGAAAAGGCTATAAATGATCCGCCACCTGCAGCATCCTCACATGCAATACTACTACCGGACTCCTCCTTTATGTATACAGACGTGACGTAATGACGCAAAGACGAACGGCGGAAGCTCGAATTTCCCACAGATATCCACCAGTACCACTCAAATTATAACACATTATTACAAGTTTACCATTGTAAAAATGGACTAAGGCAGGGTTCCTCAAACTCGGTCCTGGAGGGCCACTGTCCTGCAGAGTTAAGCTCCAACCCTGATCAAACACACCTGAGCAATTAAGCTAAGCAAGGTATTCAGGATCACTAGAAAATCACAGGAAGGTGTGTTTGATTAGGGTTGGAGCTAAACTCTGCAGGAGTTTGAGGAACCCTGGACTAAGGTAAGGAGATCATTTCTGGGCTGGTTATACTCACTCAAAAAATTATTTTGGATCATTTTTAACCAAAAATTTACGGACTGCAGCTTTAAGATGCGGTCACAAAATTGTGATAGTCCACTGTCACTAGTGTCATGATATAATCCAGAGATGGGTAATTTCGGTAGCTACTTTTGGGCCACTGTCCTGCAGAGTTTAGCTCCAACCCTGATTAAAAAAAAACCTCACCTGTCTTTGGCTTTATAGTAATCCTGAAGACATTGATTAGCTGATTTAGGTGTGTTTGAATAGGGTTGGAGCTAAACTCTGTAGGACAGACCGAAGTTACCCATCTCTGATGTAAGCTCACACAGAAGTCACTTTAAAACCAAGCAGTATTATTTTGTAAAAACCTGGTGAATTTAAGTGAAAAACTTGAACACAATTGGTTTGGAGAATGGATGGATGTATGATGTATGATGTTATACCAATAAAAGGGCGGGTGAAACTCTGTCCCCATGAGTCTCCATGACCTCCCTCAATTATCACCACAAAGTTAACAAGGACGTCCACAGAACTCTGACCTGTATTCACAATTAAATGAATTCTGAATTATGGACAGGCATATAGGTGTTATTATATAATTCTTTTGACAAACAGAGTAAAGATTATTTTCTATGATAATTGACAGGATAAGAACTTAATTAGTATTTTACCCCCATTGTTTAAATGTACATGGCAGGAAATCACCACTTGAAACTTTGTGGTAAATATTCCATGTCCAATACCACATTTTACAGAAGCTTTTCTAGAGCTATTTTTTTCAAAAGCTATTTTAAAAGGTATAGTTCACCCAAAAAGGAAAGTTACCCCATGATTTACTCACCCTCAAGCAATCCTAGGTGTATATGACATTCTTCTTTTAGACAAATACAATCGGAATTATATAAAAAATGTCCTGGCCTATCCAAGCATTATAATGACAGTGAATGGCAGCTCAAAAAAGTGAATCCATTCGTTATAAAAGTAATTCCCATGGGGGTTAATAAAGGCCTTCTGAAGTGAATCAATGAGTTTGTGCCAGAAAAATATCCATATTTAAAATGTTATAAAGTAAAATAGTTTTCACCAGACCGCCTTCCGTATTCAACTTACAAAGAAAGTGTAATGCCTCTCGCAGTTCAAAACACTTACGCTACGTCCGACGTAGGGGTGGCACGGTTCACAAAACCCACGGTTTGGATTCGTATCACGGTTTTAGGGTCACGGTTTTCGGTTCTGTACGGTTCTTGTTGTTTTTTTATTTACTTCAGCATATGCTATATAGCTTAATCATCCACAATTAGGATACAGTATTAAAAATTGTTATATCAAGTTGTTTCCTAACTTGCTGTCTACCGAGTCAGACACATTTTCGTAAAAATTTTTATGTTAATCATATCAATTTTGATCAGAACAATGCACTGTGGCTTTAATTCAGCTGACCTGATTAACACATTTCACCATGAAGTGTCCCGTGTGTTTCACAATCACCATATGACATCCAGCGCTGTGAAAAAATAACAAACTACACGAAAACACAACACTGCCAGAAGTTTTTGCCCAAACTTCAAAGGCATGTTTAAACTATTAGAACTAGAAGCATCTTTTAACTTTTAAATGTTACATTTATCATGTGAATTACTTATATACAACATATGCATGTGTGTATGACAGAGGGGAACACGGTCGCATTTGCATATATGTTGCCCATCATAAATCAAAGCACGATACAGACAGGGGTCGGAGGAGAACACCGGAAAATGTGACAGAATGGACTATATTTGCAATACACGAACCGTGGTTCAGATGCGCGACTCGCGAGATAAACACTGCCAGTGTATGTCTGCTCAACGGGCACGCGCGGCTCTCGCGCTGCATCTGCCCTGCTATACGATGCTAGCGCATCCTCCAACTCCGGGCAGCCTTCCTTATCTCTCCCACTTTAATTTCTACATGTGACGTGACCTGCAGTACTCCACTTTTACTTTACTGTATGTCCACACACACCTCTTATTTCGCGCGAAAAGGACGCCCACTGTCTGAGGTAACATACGGGCACAAGGATACATTGCGCATGCGCGAACGTGCGACGCACACACACCGAACCGAGACAAGCGAACCGAACGGTTCGGTTTTTTTCCATGTACCGTGCCACCCCTAGTCCGACGTCATCGTCACGCCAGTTACACTTCATTTTTCATTAGTTGAATACGGATGACGGTCCACCAGAAGCTAGATATTTTACTTTATATTAGGGCTGTACGATTAATCGAAAAATAATCTAAACCGAAATTCAGAACCTCTAACCGACGTATTTTTCCTATGTCGGTTATTTCGGTTTTACTCCGCCCCGTCAGTCACATCAAGTGCAGTTTGCAGGCACACAGAGAGATGCAGGAGCAGTTATCTGTGTTTATACTATAGATGTCCAGAATCACTATAGTAACTGCATGTTTTACACAGTTTATACAGGTCAGTTAATTGCCGTTCTTATGCGCTGACACACACACACACACACACACACACACACACACACACACACACACACACACACACACACACACACACACAGACTGCGCTCGCAAGCCCCGAAGCCAGATCGCTTTCACTTTCGTCCTCATAAATTTTGTCAAGTAAATGCGTTTAAAGGCTTGAACATTTAACGCGATTGTGCACTATTCAAAAACAACAATACGGAAAATTTCTCCATTCAGTGCTCAGCTTTTTTTGTGTGACACAGAGCCGAGCCGTATCGCGTCTCTGACAACACGCGCGGGCCCTGAAGCAGACCGCTTTCACCTGCGTCCTCCAAGTCTTTGTCATTTGTATGTGTTTTAAGTCCTGCCAGTTTGAACATTGAAGCGATTTAAGACCATCAGATGTGTATTATGTTGAACTAATGCCTGATATATTGTGACAAACGAACACTCACACAGTAGCTCGCACATCACGTGAAGATCGCGCGCAGAGAGCAGCTCAGAAACGCAGTCTAAAGTAAAGTCACTAAAGTAGCTTATAAACTCAACCGTTATAGGCATATATTTTAAAACCTTTGAAGTAAAACCACAGCTTCATAATGAATAGAGATGGTATGACTAATTCACACACACAATCACTCTCTCGTTAATGCATTCAAATAAATGTAATGTAGCCTAGGCCTACTGTGTTAATGTATCTGTATCTGAAATGCAGAAATCCCCGTAGACAATAACTGCTAAAATCACAAAGAAATGCACTTTTTCATTAGAAAAAAAATTCCACCTTTAATAGTAAAAACCTTATCAGGAACTTACTCAAAAACCTTAAGAGGGCAAAAAATGGAAAGCAAAAAAAGAAAAGAAAAGAAAATTAACCGTTCATTAATCGTAATCGAGGTAAAATGTTCAATTAATCGAGGTTTTTATTTTTGGTCAAATCGTTACAGCCCTACTTTATATTGTGTTGAATATGGATATTTTTCTTACAAAAACTCATCGATTCGCTTCAGAAGGCCTTTATTAACCCCCCAGAGCTGTATGGAGTATGTTTATAATGAATGGATGCAAATTTTTGGGCTTCAAATTTTGGGCTGCCATTTACTGCCATTATAATGCTTGGAAGAGCCAGGACATTTTTTATATAACTCTGATTGTATTCGTCTGAAAGAAGAATGTCACACCTAGGATGGCTTGAGGGTGAGTAAATCATGGGCTAATTTTCATTTTTGGTTGAACTATCCCTTTAAGTTAAATTGTAGGAGTAAAAATATGTGGCTAAAAAAAACAACAACAACAATATTGGTAACCTTAAAAGCAAGCCATACGCAGAAATAAAAACTTTACCGATGACTTTCAGGGTGTAGGAGCTTGTAGAGCTGATAGTAATCTTCCATTCCCCTGTCTGGTTGTCAGAGCTGATTTTTAATCTCTTTAGATTCCCAACAGTCAGGATGCTACCCAGAGGACCATCTGCCACTGAACCTGACTGAGACACACCTGAAAGTGGCATTGATTAAATCAGATGTTAATTGCATAATAATTATCATATAATCTTAAAGGGTTAGTTCACCCAAAAATGAAAATTATGTCATTAATGACTCACCCTCATGATGTTCCACACCCGTAAGATCTCAGAACACAGTTTAAGATATTTTAGATTTAGTCCGAGAGCTTCCTGTCCCTCCATTGAAAATGTATGTACGGTATACTGTCCATGTCCAGAAAGGCAATACAAACATCATAAAAGTAGTCCATGTGACATCAGTGGGTTAGTTAGAATTTTTTATGCGCCCGAGCTTCGTTTACAGTCTGAGGGAGACGCACGCTGTATTCAAGCTATGGAAGCTCGGACGCACCAGATAGCACGTCAGCAGCATCACTGCGGAGTCGTGAACGCGGATTGACAATAGACCGGAAGAGAAGACAATGCTGAATAAATTTGTAGTTTGTTATTTTTGGACCAAAATGTATTTTCGATGCTTCAAAAAATTCTAACTAACCCACTGATGTCACATGGACTACTTTGATGATGTTTTTGTTACCTTTCTGGACATGGACAGTATACCGTGCATACATTTTCAATGGAGGGACAGAAAGCTCTTGGACTAAATCTAAAATATCTTGAAATGTGTTCCGAAGATGAATGGAGATCTTACGGTTGTGGAACGACATGAGGGTCATTAGACATAATGACAGAGACATTTAAGACATCATTTTCATTTTTGGTTGAACTAACCCTTGAATGGCAAAGCCCAAACATGCAATGGAGCCTTACATGGTTACTCCACCCAAAGATTTAAAGGGGTGGTAAACCACAACTTCACTTTTCTAACTTTAGCTAGTGTGTAATGTTGCTGTTTGAGCATAAAAAAAACATCTGCAAAGTAACAACGTTCAAAGTTTAAAGCTAAAAAAGATATTTGCTTTTAAAGAAATCAATTTCTAAGGACTACAGCAAACGGCCGGTAGGGACTACTACACATTCCTTTTTGTATTTTGTTGTGGTATAGTTATTAGGATGGAGTGTTGTTGCCGCAATGCAGACGAAACGCTGTTATTTTCATCCGGATTGCAGGTCCACTTTATTCAGCCTTCTTGGGGACGGGGGTGCGTTGCAGTGCATTTAACATACAACATGTTATATGCATGTGTGTATGAGAGAGGGGAACAGGTCGCATTTGCAGCAGATACAGTGAGGAAAATAAGTATTTGAACACTCTGCTATTTTGCAAGTTCTCCCACTTGGAAATCATGGAGAGGTCTGAATTTGTCATCGTAGGTGCATGTCCACTGTGAGAGACATAATCTAAAAAAAAAAATCCAGAAATCACAATGTATGATTTTTTTTACTATTTATTTGTATGATACAGCTGCAAATAAGTATTTGAACACCTGTCTATCAGCTAGAATTCTGACCCTCAAAGACCTGTTAGTCTGCCTTTAAAATGTCCACCTCCACTCCATTTATTATCCTAAATTAGATGCACCTGTTTGAGGTCGTTAGCTGAATAAAGACACCTGTCCACCCCATACAATCCCAAAGAATCCAACTACTAACATGGCCAAGACCAAAGAGCTGTCCAAAGACACTAGAGACAAAATTGTACACCTCCACAATGCTAGAAAGGGCTACGGGGAAATTGCCAAGCAGCTCTGTGAAAAAAGTTCCACTGTTGGAGCAATCATTAGAAAATTGAAGAAGCTAAACATGACTGTCAATCTCCCTCAGACTGGGGCTCCATGCAAGATCTCACCTCGTGGGAAAACAGCCCAGAACTACATGGGAGGAGCTGGTCAATGACCTGAAAAGAGCTGGGACCACCGTTTCCAAGGATACTGTTGGTAATAGAAGTTTCCCCTGCTTAAACCAGCACATGTCAAGGCCCGTCTTAAGTTTGCCAATGACCATTTGGATGATCCAGAGGAGTCATGGGAGAAAGCCATGTGGTCAGATGAGACCAAAATAGAACTTTTTGGTCATAATTCCACTAAACATGTTTGGAGGAAGAAGAATGATGAGTAACATTCCAAGAACGCCATCCCTACTGTGAAGCATGGGGGTGGTAGCATCATGCTTTGGGGGTGTTTTTCTGCACATGGGACAGGGTGACTGCACTGTATTAAGGAGAGGATGACCGGGGCCATGTATTGCGAGATTTTGGGGAACAACCTCCTTCTCTCAATTAGAGCGTTGAAGATGGGTCGAGGCTGGGTCTTCCAACATGACAATGACCCGAAGCACACAGCCAGGATAACCAAGGAGTGGCTCTGTAAGAACCATATCAAGGTTCTGGCTTGGCCTAGCCAGGCTCCAGACCTAAACCCAATAGAGAATCTTTGGAGGGACCTCAAACGTCATGTTTCTCAGCGACAGGCCAAAAACCTGACTGATCTAGAGAAGATCTGTGTGGAGGAGTGGGCCAAAATCCCTCCTGCAGTGTGTGCAAACCTGGTGCAAAACTACAGGAAACGTTTGACCTCTGTAATTGCAAACAAAGGCTACTGTACCAAATATTAACATTGATTTTCTCAGGTGTTCAAATACTTATTTGCAGCTGTATCATACAAATAAATAGTTTAAAAAAAATCATACATTGTGATTTCTGGATTTTTTTTTTAGATTATGTCTCTCACAGTGGACATGCACCTATGATGACAATTTCACACCCCTCCATGATTTCTAAGTGGGAGAACTTGCAAAATAGCAGGGTGTTCAAATACTTATTTTCCTCACTGTATATGCTGCCCATCATTCAAAGCACTAGACAGACAGGGATTGGAGGAGAAGACCGGAAAATGTGACATAATGGACAATATTCGTCTGTATTTGCAATGCACGAGCCGCGATTCAGTTGCGCGAGACACACGCAGCCAGTGTGTGTGCGCGACAGGCGCGCGCGGCTCCCGCTGCACATTTCACGGAGGAAAGCTTCCACAATCTTTGCAAGTTCAATGCAGGATTCGTACAACGGCTTGTCCTGAAAGATGGATTTAAAAACAGAAGCTGTTTAAGGGCCACAACCTGTAAGTATGATTTATTTTTCATCGATGTGTTTTCCTGTAATATATTTTATTTTTTAATTGTACGGTGTAGCAAGGAAGTAAACAGATAACAACGCTGTTTGGCTCTGTAAACCAGTTTGTTAAATGCTCATTCATACTTAACGTTAACCGACAAACACCGAACTTTACAAACTTTTATTTAAAATCTCAACAGTGAACTCGGCATTAGTGTAAATTATTCTTTGATTAGAGCTTTTATGTATTGTTTATCTACAGGCATGCTAAACATGGTTCTGTGTTTGATTTGGCTACTAGTAAAGCCAATATTAGTGTTTGTTCCTGCGACAGATATTTGGCTATAATTTTACTCTTGAAGACTGAACAGGTTCTGCTCGATCATCTTCACTAAAATTGTCTGGGTCTGATTCGGGCTCAAATTGGTATGGTTTTATTGACGCCATTGTTTCTAATACTACCCAAAGCACAGGCTACCGGTAAAGGTAAGGGACGTGACGTTTCCAACAAACGTGCACTAGGCGGTAAGCGAATCACAACACACTGGGCCAGCTAACCAATCTGAGCCCATTGCGTATTTTTGAGGGACTGGCTTCATAGAACCCGGAAACCATCAGACCGTTTTTACAAGGAGGGACAGAGCAGTGTAGAATAAAGGTAAAATATGAAAAATAATGCAATTTTTAAAGGGGTCATATAATGCCATTTTGTTTTTGTTTAAGTTAATATGATTCTTTAGTGTCTAAATGAAAATGTTGTAATATACTTTAATTAAAAATGCTCATTAGTATTGTAAGAAAACACTCATTTTACCTGGTCAAAATCAGCTCTGTTTTCAGCAAGCAATTTCAGTGCATGTGCCCTTAAATGATAATGAGCTTTGCTCACCCCGCCCCTCTGTTCTGTGGCGCATTTGGTTCAACACAACACACGTGGAGTGTTTGTAGCAAACGTGTCAATTAATATTGCACTTGCAGCTAGTATTAATTATAGGCCAATAGGTTCGACTATGGAGGTGTAATAAAAACAACACTGTTGAATTAAAAGTAAATCTTTAGGAAAATAAAATAAAATTAGGAATATAAAATTCAATCCATGTCACAATATTTGTTCAATAATAAATCAGTTACATGAACTTTCAATTAAATTGACTGTAATTGAACAAGTTCACTTGACTCCTTTTGATTGGGTGCACCCTCTAGCTATGAATATCTTCCTAGAATAACACACCTTCAATGTCAAATACAAACATTACACAATTGTAAAGGTGGACAGTTCACTCAAAACCATGTTCAAAATTAAATCATTTGTATTGAACACAAGGAAAAAATAATGGTTCAGAAGAAAAGTTCAATAAATCCCTGAAAAGATTCGTTGAAAGGGTCAGCTCAAAAAGGGTTCAATTCAAAAAGTCCAGTTCAAAAAGTTCAGCTGAAAGATTGGGTTCAAAGATTCAAAAATCCGTAGATTCGCTGGAAGCGATTCAATAGTTCAAGAGAGAAATCAATTTGAGCAAAACAAAAATACTCGTTGAGCAGTCTCTCAAAACAATGCTCAAAAATTAAAACTCAAACGGGCAATCAGATCTTTCCTACCCAATTCCTCCGGTGTCCGTTTGAAACTCAAATCTCACAGTTCACAACAGCTTGTGCATGTGCAACAGGCAGTTTTTTTCGTTCACAACACATTAAATTAACCGCTTCTAGCTTAACAACAGTACATAGAATCACTTATTTAACATATAACCGTTATATTTCCATTGTAATTCGACAACTTAGGTACCATTACACTGCTATTATATACACTGCACATAAAACGACTCGTTCATCACCATCAACAACAAAATATGAAAATTAGGAACTCATATACACACTGTCTTTTAACCATTATTTATTTCTTTATACAGGGTTACATGTTGCCTTGACAACAGTTGAGGGTATATCTCGGATTAAGAATGGCAACGGGAGTCTCTGAGTGCAACCGTATCAATTTGAACCGAAGTCGGACTCGGAACAAGATGACGGCCCCAACGAAGTTCGACAATAGAGATTGCTAATGTGTCGTCATCATGACGTATTCCCAGTGGTAAACGCAAAGCATTTTGGGAATCCGCGGCACAAACGAGCGCCAGTCTTCTATGCATGGAGGCAAGAACGCAGTGTTCAAGATGCCGTCTACCTACTGTGTTATAAACTGCAATAGTCCTTCTCACGATAGAAGTGGCATAAAGCTTAAGAACGGGGTATACAAATATAAGTAAACACTTTGCCGTTTGAATGATGTCCTGTATGAACAAAATGACGGAGTATATTTTATATGTCCACTGTTCCGCGTCCCCCTCTCTCAGGCCGGCTACACACTGCAATCGTGGCGTTTTCTGTGTCTTTGCACACCAGAAGCGTGTCTGACGCGGCGATGCTGCTAGGTGACGAAGTGGAAGGCCTATACTTCATGTTAAACGCTTCCAACGTGTTGCGTGAAAGATAGGCGTCGGGACTATTTGTAGCATGCACGCGTTTTCCGCGCGGCTCGAGCCACAGGTAGTGTGAACGCTCTAACCTATTAACATGAGAGCCGAAATAAAAACGGACACTACGCTTGCAGTGTGTAGCCGGCCTCACGCACGCACGCACGCAGGTTTGTTCAATTCGGACTGCATGCAGATAGATGAGAGAGAGCGAGGAGCGTGGTGCTTAAAACATTAGCATAACTTTGAACGGACGAGTTTTCTGCCCCACTTTTACAATCTCCAGGTCCTGGACCCATCCATCTGTTAAAAAGACTGCAGCGACTTGAATTCTGAAAACTTCGCGTGTGTGTGAACGCACACTTAATATGTAGTTGTATATATATATATATATATGGGTGCTGGAAGTTGGGCAAAAGTTTGACGTCCCTTGACCAGTCGCTCAGCTCGTAAGGATCCAGTCCTTTGATTCCCTTTATTTTCTCATCAGATCTTGTCTTTGCATTAGGATTTAGTTTTAGGCGATATGGTCTGACAATGTTTTCTTTAGCCTGCTGCATTTTGTAGGATTATATTCTTATATTCTAGTTTTTCTCTCTAATTTTTAATTATTTTCATGCCAGAACACTAACCTGCTATGCCAGGCCATGTAAACGGGCCAAACATACCCATAATTCTTTGCATTCTGATGACGTTACCGCCCAGTTGGTCACATGTCTTAGCGATCTCTATTAAGGTTTCTGACGTTTATAACGTTTCTGAATGGTTGGTTAACGTAATGTCACTTTGATCTAACGTTATCTTTGTACTGGCAGGGTAGCGTAGTGAGATACGAATGCTACGTGTTTAGTGATGTATACGTTAGTTCATTGACAGATTGTAGTGTTACCACGTTAACTTTATCACCAGAATACACAGTTTGTAATAACCATAACGCATTGTTCATTATAAACGTGGGATTATGAATTATATTGAGAACGTCATACATAGAAAGCATGCTGTAATGTAACTTACCCTGTAAACTTTAGCCGCATTCATCGTGAAGCGTGCAAGCGATTTGCCAAGATTAATATAAAGGTTAATAAAACGCAACACTCACTTCTTCTGGAGGTGCAGCAGGAACACGAATAGTTGGTAGCGATCCTTTTTTCAGGAGCAGCTTCTTAGCAAAACCTGCTTTACACTGACCCTCGTTTATAAAGCAGTCTGCTGAGAAATGATTTGCGCAAACATGAAAGCATTGACGTAGATCGGGGGAATATTCCCTTCAAAAACAAAACTCAGCCACTGACGCAGCGGTTCGGATTTAGGAACATCAAAATGACTGCTGTGTTTGTTATTACACCCAAGAACAGAACACCACAATGGCTTAGACGCCATTCTGCTCCAGCGTATCAACAATGGTGGACTGATGACAGCTGTGGGTCTGTGTTGAAACACTGCTGTCAATCAACAATCGTGGGAGGGGCGTCCGACCGTGTGACATCACACGGTCAGACGGCTCGATTTGAGATCGGGGAAAACATATAAGGAGATTTAAAAAAAACACTGGATGGAGTTTTATCATTATAGGATGGTTGTGTACAGGCACTGCCAACACACATTTCCGTACAATCAACTTATAAAAGTGCATGTACCATTATATGACCCCTTTAAAAAACGAAGCATGAACACATGTTACAGTGCACCAAACAAACACAATCAAGCCTTCAAAAGAATGTGTTTTACCACCCCTTTAAATTCTCATCATTTACTCATCCTAATGACATCCCAGATGTATATGTCTTTCTTTCTTCAGATAAACACAAACAAATAATTTTAGAAAAATAATTCCTGTGAGTACATAAAATGCAAGTGGATGGGTCCTTCAAAGTTTATTCTTCACGACAGTCACAATTGATGAATCAATGTATTCTGAAGCAAAACGATGTGGGTAAGAAAAATCATTATATTTAAAACTTTTTTAAAAGTAAACCATTCCTTCTGGCCAATGATTACAGGTTCCTGAGAACATTGTGAAGTTCTAAATCAGCATGAAGCTCACGTGAGAAGTGGTATACGGGAGCACAACGAAACATAATTTATTGCGCAAGTTTCTCTACACGCTTCACAACATGCTGACATTTACGTCAAACATGAATTTATGTATGCCAGTCAACCGGAAGCAAGGGGTTATAATTAAAAAATGTTTTAAATATTACTTTTTTTCCTACCTACACGTATCATTTAGCTTCAGACAACATTGACGTGTCAACTGTGGCTGTAAATTACCCATTATATGGGCTCATAGAGATGCACTTGCACTATACTCTAAAAATCTTTCTTTGTGTTTATCTAAAAAAGAAAAGTCATACACATCTGGGACAGCATGAAGGTGAGTAAATGATGAGAGAATTATGAAACGGATTGATTAATCGCATAGGCTACTATAGGTGAGCATTATGTTCATTGATGCACAGGCTCACCTGTAGGGCTGTAGAGGGTAAAGACTGGAGAGTTTCCAGCGACATACACGGTCACATTGGACAGAGACGGATCCAACACAAAAGAAAAGTTCTCTACAATGGCTGGACTTCTCTCTACGTAAAGAACAGTCACCTTCGAGAAACACAGGTTTCACTGCATTTAAAGAGTTACCACAATGAACAGCACTCCACAAATTAAAGCATTTAGATTAGGTTATAATTGGTGGTATAAAGCAAATTACACTTACATTATAAAATGCATGTCTGTATAATAATGATAGTGGTATTGTTAATGAAGTGATCTTATTGTTGAAACATACCAGACCAGTGGTGATTACATCCATAATGACTGCAGCGGCCTGAGACAGTGTAGAGTTTGTGACCTCTATAGTCTGTCCACCAGAAATATGGGCTAGGTCTCTGTACAGCTGTATGTCTGACTGAGACACTGTTCTTGATAGCGAGACATTCTGCTGACTACGCGACGGGATTGAATTTGTCAGCAGGAAAGTGACCTGAAGTGTGGAAAGAAAGAAACAAGATATCTGTAACATAACTGATCCCAACTGAAGTAACAAATCAAGCAGTTCTGCAGATACTCACCGTTGACTTGGTGCTTTGTGTCATGGCCTCAACTGCGTTTTTTAATTCTGTGTCCTTTACTGAAGCATCAGTGAAAACAAAAATGTCTGATGATGGAGGAGCTTGTGTCAGTGTCAACTATAGATTCATAAAAGGATGAAACAGAAAAGGCAATATTTTTTAGCATTATAACAACTTTCTGCCTGGCTTTATTGTGGATATTAAAGCTTAACACAATTATTCCCTCTAAATCAAAATTTTCACAACATCTTATTATGTGCAAACTAAATTTAATTTGTTTTAGTGTACTGGTTTCTACATTTCTCAGCATGAATGAAGGTTTACACTACTGTTCACACACACACACACACACACACACACACACACACACACACACACACACACACACACACACACACCAGCAGTCCTGAGAGACACATCCCTGGATTTGAACCATCAGATGCTGAAAGGGAATTGATTCGCTTTTTAAACGTATCTGCATTTTCAGTTTTTATCAGAGGTCCAAAGCCTGTGAAAAACACAAACACATCACTACTAAAGATTGTTTAAATCTATGGAACAATATTTTATCCATATCTACATGTTAATATAAAAAAATTGGACCCACTTTATTTAAGTGTCTTTAAGAACTATGTACTAACATTTAAATTAATAACTTGATACAATGCACCTATTGTGTACATATATGTTTTTACAATGTACGCACCTGGATGTAATTCATTTATATAGCTACACCATTCCCTTATACCTTAACCCACCCTTAAAACTTATCCATACCACCATCCCTAACCTTACCCGTTTCCAACCTCAATCAATAGTAGCAGAAGTGTTTTGTAATACAAAATGAATACAATAAGTATATTATACCTAATTATATATTTTTTACATGAGTACATAGGAGTTAAATACACCTAATTTAAAGTGGGACCAAAAATATAATGTGACATAAATGTTTCATTTTAAGCACAATATGCCTACCCTGGTCATTAAATGGGACTATAATATATGCTGAAGGTTCCTCTGATGTTCCCCTCCTGCTGTCTATGATACTGAAGGTCACTCTCTTAGCCTCTGTGATGTAATTAGACATGCTGCCCGTGGTGTCAAACACAAAAGCTATAACTGAGGTCTGACTGAGGCCCATCAAGCTGAGAGAGAGAATGGACAAAGATTAAAGCAATAATTTGCCCAATGTTGATCTAATGTGTGCATCATCATCAGTGATGTAATTTTTCGGCCTGTTCATCAAAAAACTACTGCATAGTTTGGACTACAGTGGATAAATGAGAACTTATGGTACTTTAGTAGCACAAAAGGTTTCTTCCTTTAAAGGTCCCATGGCATTGCATTTTTCTATTATTTTATAGTGTTTTCTGAGGTGTACTTATATTGTTAGTATGATTTTTACATCATAAAATGTCATAATTTAGAAATAAAAGGCATTTTTTCAATACTGCTGTTTGCCCTGTGGCTGAATGCCCTGCTTCAAGGGGCGTGTCTGCTGTGAGACTTCAGTAAAAACGCCCACTGTTGTGATTGGCTG
Source organism: Romanogobio albipinnatus (assembly GCA_023566225.1). Lineage (NCBI taxonomy): Eukaryota > Metazoa > Chordata > Actinopteri > Cypriniformes > Gobionidae > Romanogobio > Romanogobio albipinnatus. The sequence continues at coordinate 50,179,300 of CM042241.1, read as the reverse complement.
ACATCTTTGCATTTTAAATGAGCGGAGGGGGCGTGGTTTAACGAGGCACGAGCAGGCACGAGTCTGCCAGAGACGGATGGACCTGTGTTCACTTCTCATCAGTTCTCAGCATGTCTCAGTTCAGGGTGAACTGTTGTAGTTACTAGAATATACTTCAGGTTATTAGTTTATTTCTAGTCGGAGGGGCTGTCACTCATGTCAGAAAGTTAGTAACTTTAGTAAATTATGGATCAGCGCTGACTCGAGACGCGAACCGTTTAGAACGATTCAGTCCGATTTGGTGAACTGGTTCGGTTCACTAAAAAGAACCGATTCAAAAGAATGATTCGTTCGCGAACCGGACATCATGGAGACGAAGCGATTGCTAACAAAGTTATTTATAGTACCTACTGAGTTATGAGAGCGCTGTCAGTCAGCGCGAGTTTATTGTGTTTGTATCTGAGAGTTCTGAATAAACACGAGTCCCAGTCACACCGAGTCCGTCTTCATCATTATTACCAACTTTGTAACACATGCAATGTATCATTACAGCTGTCGAGATGAACGAGTTAGTAAGTGTTGAGTATAGCATTATTTCTAGATATGTTCCAATCATATGAATAGCATCAGTGACGCGCATTGAGTAACGTTACACAGCACAAACAAAGACACAACAGCTGTAATCGAATGTAATCCAGTTTATTGTGGGGAAAGCTGGCTAGCCTAGCCCAGATATTCTCACGCTTACCCTCCTTCTGCTTAATCTCACGCCGCGTTTGGTGCCTCCGCTGTGGGCCAGATGCAGTACTGGGGGTCGGGGATATTGAAGGCCGAGCTTCGGCGTGTGTGAAGTTTATCTCTAAAGATGTGACTGCTGATGTTAAACAGAAAAGACTGTATGCACATTTTAGAACCGGTAGACGCGACGAGGACGTACAAAAACACTGACTCACAAGATAGAAAACACGAAAACACCGTTCTGTCGGGAGAGAGAGAAGCTGCAGTGTGTGCACGAATAATAAATAATTAGCTACACATAAAAAAATCAATGATCACAGATCAGAAGGAACTGAAGAAAGACTTCTGTTTTCATTTGTACATCCAAACACTGAGAAACTGCCAGCATTCACTCGTTCACAAGTAACGTTAATGATCTCTCAAGCGTTTGCATGGGCGTGCCAGATTCTCTGGGCGGAGGAAAGGGAGGTAACCGTTCCTGCTTGGACGTCAAACCAGGAGACTTCAGGATTGGCTGGTCTGGCCTGTCATTTTCTCAAAGGCAGAGAGAGACAGCCAGAACTCGGGTTTACACCGATCAACATTTCTATCCACTTGGGGACAATATTCAGGCTAGGGGAACTCATATTAATGTTTAAATACCTCATAAAATGAAAATTTCATGCCATGGGACCTTTAATGCTTCTAAAGTACCATAAGTTAATAGTCCCATACCGAAGAAAGGCTACATTGCCTGTTGCTACTCGGATGTCTTCCAGCAGTTCCATAGTAGCGTTGATGGCCATGTCAGCAGCACGCTGGTGAAGGAAGCCATGATTTGAGCTGATGTCATCCTTATTGATGCCTCCAGTGGGGTCTCTATAACTGGTCAGGTCAATTGCGCTGCCATGGCTACACTTACCTGAGAGAGAGTTAAAGTGATAGTTTACCGAAAAATGAAAATTCTGTCATCATTTATTCACCCTCAAGTTGTTCCAAACCTGTATAAATGTCTTTGTTTTGTTGTTGTGTTTTTCATTACGAATAATCGGCTAATGAACCCAAAATTCAAGCAACCCGCCCCCAAATTCTAAAAATTGGCTTATTCTAAACCGAAAGTTCAGTCAGATCTGTGTAGGGTTAGCCTCAATATGATAATAAGTGGCAGATCAGAGGCTTCTGCAGTTGAATATCTGAATATCATAGTATAAAATACTATGTGGAGGACGCAAGATAATTTAATAATTATAATATGACTGCGTGGTGAACCTTACTCATATTTAAACTATCGCTTTGTGTTGTTGGTCAGATAAAATGACAGAGAAAAGAAAAACGGACATTAGATAATTTTTCAGTACACCAAAATGCCAAATAAGTACGACGTTTTTTTTTTTGTTTTGTTTTTTGTGGTACACATATCCTTACAAGTGCGATTTTGGCTGAATTATTTGTGTCCCCTTCAAAAATTGCTCTTGAGAAATTTCATGTTTATTGTCCCCCCCAACTTTTAGATGAAATTTACGCCCCTGGGCACATAGAACACAGGCAAACCAGTAGAGAAAACACAGTGAAAACAAAACTAACAGTTTTAACAAACAAACAGAACATATACAGTGGGGAGAACAAGTATTTGATACACTGCCGATTTTGCAGGTTTGCCCACTTACAAAGCATATAGAAGTCTGTAATTTTTATCATAGGTACACTTCAACGGTGAGTGACGGAATCTAAAACAAAAATCCTATCTAAAAATGTTATCTAAAATAAAAAACACAGTGTGTGATTTTTAAGTAATTAATTAGCATTTTATTGCATGACATAAGTATTTGATACATCAGAAAAGCAGAACTTAATATTTGGTACAGAAACCTTTGTTTGCAATTACAGTTTCATACATTTCCTGTAATTCTTGTCCAGGTTTGTACACACTGCTGCAGGGATTTTGGCCCACTCCTCCATACAGACCTTCTCCAGATCCAGGTTTCAGGGCTATCGCTGGGCAATATGGACTTTCAGCTCCCTCCAAAAATGTTACATTTACATTTACATTTATGCATTTAGCAGACGCTTTTATCCAAAGTGACTTACAACTTGGGAGAACATGAAGCGATAGGTCATGAAGAGTCGAGAAGCGCAATAAGAGCCTGAGATCCTGAGACCGTGTACATTGCTCCGTGTAGTACAGGCTAGGGGAGGGAAGAAGAAAGAGAAATAAGAAAGAGGAATTTTTATTTTAAATTTTTTATGAGGTTAAGTGCTCACGGAAGAGCTGAGTTTTAAGGTGACTTTTGAATGATGTCAATGATTCTGCGTTTCGGATGGTGTTGGGAAGATCGTTCCACCAGCTGGGAACGTTAAATGAAAATGTTCTGGAAAGGGATTTTTTCCCCCTCTGTGATGGTACCACAAGCCGTCGTTCCTTTGCTGAGCGAAGGCTTCTGGTTGGGGTGTGGATTTGTAGAATGGGGTCAAAGTAAGCAGGAGCTGAGCGTGTGGTGGCTCTGTATGCAAGGGTCAGCGCCTTAAACTTGATGCGAGCAGCAAGTGGTAGCCAGTGCAGGGAGATGAAGAGAGGTGTGACGTGGGTCCTTTTGGGCTCGTTGAAGACAAGACGTGCTGCTGCATTCTGGATCATTCGAAGTGATTGGATCGCACAAGAGGGGAGTCCAACCAGAAGCGCATTGCAGTAGTCAAGTCTAGAAATAACCAGGGCCTAGACAAGAAGCTGTGTTGCGTGCTCTGTTAGGAACGGTCTAATCTTCCTGATGTTGTGGAGCGCAAACCGGAATGAGCGAGCTGTCTTAGAAATGTGTTCTCTGAAGGACAGCTGGTCATCAAATGTTACTCCAAGATTTCTGACTGACTTTGATGGGGAAATCAAGGATGTACCTAACTGGATGGTGAAGTCATGTTGTATGGTGGGACTGGCGGGGAAGATGAGAAACTCAGTCTTTGCCAGGTTAAGCTGCAGGTGATGTTTTCTCATCCATGCAGAGATGTCAGCCAGACAGCTGGAGATTCGTGCAGCTACTGTGGGGTCGTCTGGGTGAAATGAAAGGTAGAGCTGAGTGTCATCAGCATAGCTGTGGTATGAGAAGCCATGTGCCTGAATGATGGGTCCAAATGAGGTAGTGTAGATGGAGAAGAGGAGAGGACCAAGCACCGAGCCCTGGGGAACCCCAGTGGTCAGTGGATGTGCTTGGGATTCCTCACCTCTCCAGGCAACCTTGAAAGACCTACCTGTGAGATAGGACTCAAACCAAAGGAGTGGAGTCCCTGTGATGTTCTATTGGGCTCAGGTCTGGAGACTGGCTAGGCCACTCCAGGACCTTGAGATGCTTCTTACGGAGCCACTCCTTAGTTGCCCTGGCTGTGTGTTTCGGGTCGTTGTCATACTGGAAGACCCAGCCACTACCCATCTTCAATGCTCTTACAGAGGGAAGGAGGTTGTTGGCCAAGATCTCGCGATCCATGGCCCCATCCATCCTCCCCTCAATACGGTGCAGTCGCCTTTGCAGAAAAGCATCCCCAAAGAATGATGTTTCCACCTCCATGCTTCACGGTTGGGATGGTGTTCTTGGGGTTGTACTCATCCTTCTTCTTCCTCCAAACATGGCGAGTGGAGTTTAGACCAAAAAGCTCTATTTTTGTCTCATCAGACCACATGACCTTCTCCCATTCCTCCTCTGGATCATCCAGATGGTCATTGGCAAACTTCAGACGGGCCTGGACATGCGCTGGCTTGACCAGGGCGACCTTGCATGCGCTGCAGGATTTTAATCCATGACGGCGTAATGTGTTACTAATGGTTTTCTTTGAGACTATGGTCCCAGCTCTCTTCAGGTCATTGACCAGGTCCTGCCAATTCTGGGATGATCCCTCACCTTCCTCATGATCATTGATACCCCACGAGGTGAGATCTTGCATGGTGCCCCAGACCGAAGGAGATTGACCATCATCTTGAACTTCTTCCATTTTCTAATAATTGCGCCAAAAGCTGCTTGCCTATTGTCCTGTAGCCCATCCCAGCCTTGTGCAGGTCTACAATTGTATCCCTGATGTCCTTACACAGCTCTCTGGTCTTGGCCATTGTAGAGAGGTTGGAGTCTGTTTGATTGAGTGTGTGGACAGGTGTCTTTTATAAAGGTAACAAGTTCAAACAGGTGCAGTTAAAACAGGTCTGTGAGAGCCGGAATTCTTACTGGTTGGTAGGTGATCAAATACTTATGTCATGCAATAAAATGCAAATTAATTATTTAAAAATCATCCAATGTGATTTTCTTGATTATTTTTAGATTCCGTCTCTCACAGTTGAAGTGTACCTATGAAAAAAATTACAGACCTCTACATGCTTTGTAAGTAGGAAAGTAGGAAAACCTGCAAAATTGACAGTGTATCAAATACTTGTTCTTCCCATTGTACGTTACATTAGTCCCTGCGTTGTAACAAGCACAACTGAAGAGGGAGGGAGGGGGCTTTGGAGGAGGATTAGGGGCTGGCGAAGGGCAGGACACTGGAGGAGATGATAGAGGGAGAGACAATGGCGGCGATGACAGGAGGAGGAGCCAGGAACAAAAGTAGCCAGGCGGGAACCCAGAGCACAGCCAGGAAGATGGACCATGGCAGAGTCGAGGGAGGGAGGAGCTATGGTAGATACTTGGCTGACGACACAAGGGGGATAACTGATGGAGACAAAGCTGAAAGAGGAGGAGACCCAGGTGGAGCTGAAGATCTGATGAGCCCACACAACATTAATGGCTCTGGAGATCGAGGTGGAGCCACAAACACGAGCGTCCAAAGCCCAAAAGTCCGTGGCACAAGCAGAGGGATGTCAGACCAAGGAAGAGCCAGAGGTACTAGGGAGCCTGGTTGAGTCGAAAGGACGATGGTCCCAGGTAGAGCCGAGGGAGGGGCGAGCCAAGGTGGAGCAGATAGGTCGATGAGCTGAGATGGAGCGATGAACTCAATGGCTGGAGGCGAAGTCCCAGGCAGAGCTGATGACCGGAAGATCCGAAGCGCATCCATGCAGCTTCTAGGAGTTAACAATGGAGGGACTGAGGAGCTGACGGGGACCAGCAGAGGTGGGTTTGACGGACTGGCTGACTTTTAAAGAGGATGCGGCAGAGGGAGGCTGGGTGGGAACTCTGGAGACACTTTGAGCTGAGCGGAACCAGCGGGGGCACAGAACACTTCAAGATGGGCGGAACCAGTGGGGCACAGGAAACTATGAGGTGAGCGGGACCAGCGGGGGCATAGGAGATGTCATACTGGGCGGAACCAGCAGCGGCACAGGTGACTTCATTCTGAAAGGGAGGGGGGGTTTGCGGGTTAGCAAGGAAAACATCCTCTTCCATTTCAAAATAACCTCTACAGATCAGCAGCAGTTCACCCTCAGTTGCGGGAGTGTGGACGGGGCTTTCCTCCATGCCCTTGTACTCCACGAGCAGTCCTGCACAATGTATGGTATTGTTGGCTCACACACCTGGTCATACTCTATGTATGTATGACCAGAAATCAGAGTGGGGCTGATGATGTACTCTGCTAGGCAGATGGTGAACGCCGATCTGTTGTTCACCAGCACCCACTCCGATCCTCTCTAGGACCATTCACTGGAAGGTGGTCTTTCTGCTTCATGCAGAGTAGTTGGATGAAAGATAGATACATTAGTTAGGGGGAAAGGGGGGGAAAAAGTAAGAAGAACGCAGGGAAAAACTATACTCTAGTTCTGGTATTCTATTACGGTGACTGTAATGATGCGCATGACGAAAGAATAGAGAAACAAAAACAGTTATTTTTAAACCAACAACGGAACACTCAGGATTGCAGGAGCTAATCGTAAACACAACCACGAAACATAGACGATACCAGACAATGAACAGACAGAGATACACAGGGAGAGTAATCAAAATAAGTACGAACAGGTGCATTAAAGGGTTAGTTCACCCAAAAATGAAAATTCTGTCATCAATTACTTACCCTCATGTCGTTCGACACCCGTAAGACCTCCGTACATCTTTGGAACACAAATTAAGATATTTTAGTTGAAATCCGATGGCTCCGAAAGGCCTCCATTGGCACAATGTACTGTACACTCTCAAGACCCATAAAAGGTTCTAAAGACGTCGTTACAAAGTACATCTCACTACAGTGGTTCTACAATAACTTTATGAAGCGACGAGAATAGTTTTTGTGCGCAAAAAAAAACCTAAATAACGACTTACATATAGTGATGACCGATTTCAAAACACTGCATCATGAAGCTTCGAAGCATTATGATTCGAATCATGATTCGGATCGCGTGTCAAACCGCCAAACTGCTGAAATCACGTGACTTTGGCGATCCAAACTGCTGAATCGACTCACTGATTCATAACGCTTCGAAGTTTCATGATGTATCACTATATAAGTCGTTATTTAGTTTTTTTTTGTGCACAAAAACTATTCTCGTCGCTTCATAAAGTTATTGTAGAACCACTGTAGTGAGATGGACTTTGTAACAACGTCTTTAGTACCTTTTATGGGTCTTGAGTAGGGTTGGGCATCGAGAACCGGTTCCAACTTGGAACCGTTTAAAAAATAACGATGCCATTGGAATCGTTTAGAAATTTTGTTTTCGATTCCGATCATCGGTTCCAAACGCGCAAGTTTTCGGAAGTGCTTGCCGCGCCCGTTTGTTCTGTTGCAGCCATGGAGCACGGTAAGCCCACGCTAGTAGCAGTCCTAATATGACTGCTGTTAATGCTATTGTTAAACCGGGATTCGGTGTGAAACTCCATTCACCTTTGCAGCAAAGCAAGTGAAAATGCCAGTGGAGAAAGTCCCAAAACTAAAACTCATTATTGAATCAAAATACAATTTTCCTCTGTGAAATGAGCCTGTGACATGTTGTGACTCCACCCCTCAAAGAATCGGAATCGAGAATTGAAAAGAACTTGGAATCGAAACTAAGAATCGGAATCGGAATCAGAATCGTTCAAATCAAAACGATGCCCAACCCTAGTCTTGAGAGTGTCCAGTACATTGTGCCAATGGAGGCCTTTCTAAGCCATCGAATTTCAACATAAATATCTTCACTTGTGTTCCGAAGATAAACGGAGGTCTTACATGAGGGTAAGTAATTAATGACAGAATTTTCATTTTTGAGTGAACTAACCCTTTAAATCAGTAACTAAATAGGGCACAATTAATATAATGCTAATGCATGAAATGTTAAGTTTCCCTACCTGCAGGTTTGGTTGGAAGTAAAAAGCTGAAATATCCTGAAGTTAATATCTTCTGCTGCAGAACCTCTTGGAGAATGTTATTACTGCAGTCTTTTCCAACACAGCTTTTGCATGTTTTTGTATTGGGACCTAGACATCCATCCAAAAACATAAATGTATGTGTGGAATGACATAATAAAAAAAAAACTGGTCACTTGCCATGGGTGGACTAATGTTAAGGTCATATGATACATCTGATTGGGAAATTTATGTTTTAGATGAATACAAAGAAACTACTTCAGAAACAACTATACAGAACAGTATACCTGCTAGATTGTTGAGAGGAAGGTCAGGTCTGATCAGAGTGCTGAAAGGAGCAGTGCTTCCCAGTTCCACCCAGTTACTGTGGCTATAGAAATCCTGCACACAAAAACACATTTATTCTCTAAATTGCAAATTTATATTCTCAATGTAATCCTATTTTATCTTATTATAAATCACTGAACAGAGTACTGTTCTAACCGAACGATACATTTCACACTTCCCTTCAAATTCCTCAAACATTTACAATAGTTAGCAGTTTTTCCTCTGATTGCATTCTAATCTGTTGATTTGGATTTAAAAACACTCCACACTTCTAGTACAGCATACCTGTAAAGTATGACATGCAGCCCCCAGACTGGAGCGGGCAGACAAATATCTCCCCTGTTTCATGCTGACTTTCACTGCAGCAACACCCTGAGTGATGAGGTCCCGTCCATTTTTGAAATCTTCATTATCAAAATGATGAGCAGTACTTAACTGCTTACTATCAACAGCTGCATTGCTAAGAGAAGTCTGAGAAATAGCCAGAGTGAAAGTGGATATTTTTAATAAGGAGGGATATGAATTTGAGCAGGCTCTCTGGACGGCAGTTGCAGTCAGTTTGTTGTTGATCTGGAAGTGAGGGGAAAAATGTTAGCTTAGACCCAACAAAATGTTCCAAAATTGTGTATTTATGAAATTTGAAATCTTGAATAACAGCCATTAAATGTATAATAAATATTCATGATAAGAAAAATCATATTAATGAATAAATCTGGTCTTGCACAGAAGAGGATTACAAGACACGTTGATTAAAGTCATGTTCATCATCACTGAATATCATGATGATAATCAGATCATCAGTTTACAGGTTTACAACTGGACTTCGTATGACTGTCTGTAAGTAGCTACCTGTAAATGTTTTTGTTTTTTTATGTGAATGCATTTATTTATTTATTTATTTATTATAATTTTATTTAATTAACATTTTATTAAAACGCCATCTTGTCTTTCTGTTTTAAAATTAAATGCATATTCTGACAAATTGTTTTCTTTGGTTCTTCTATGATATTAAAGTGTGATATGGTTGCAGGAATCTTCCAGATTCTATCAATAACATTTGTGATTTGGTGTAGATTTAAAAAAAAAAATTAGACATGCCTCAGTGTGTATAAAGAAACACATTTACTTTGATTCAATTACAATGGATGCCCTTGAATGAACGCAGATAGACAAAAGTCCAGTTGTACATTAAAAAGCAACTTACTATTAGGGCTGTCAAAATTGCTCAAAAATGACGTTCGAATATTCCCTCTAAAAAAAACACGAATATTCGAACTATTCGAACATCTGGTTGCGCATTTTGTCAATGACGCGCATTACGTCAATAACAGGACAAATGAATACAAAGAGACATAACTACTTGTATAGGTAGTCTATTTAAGTTTAAACATATTTGACAACGTATTACCTACACAAAAACAAGTAAATCAACTAATGGCCAAGACCGGCAGACCTCACACTCTCTCGCCCTCACCCTCACGCTCTCTGCGCATAACGGTTTAAATGAACAAACACATTGAGTGCTGATCAAGAGTTTTGTGCAAGCAATTTAAAGTCGCGACTCTTGTCCCAAATATAGCAGGCTTCATTCAGTGATTGAAACAAATATTAATTGAAGTTTTACAGCATATTGAACGCTCCGAGCGAGCTGTGCTGTGGTAAACATGGAACTTTTCCTTGTCATGAAACGGTAAATAATCAAACCAGTGGAAGCAGTGCATTTATCCTTTATTCATGCATCATCTCTTCAGTCAGTACAGTAGCCTACACTTTAGTAATGTTAGGGTTATGGTACCTTGGCTCCACTGCTCGACAGAACTCCCTGAAGCCTGCCCCATCCACCACACTGATCGCTCTCGTGTCCTTACAAATGAACGAGATTAATTTCTCCGTTACGGCCTCTTGTCGTGTTGCAGACAAAGAGCTTGTGGCGGGCGATGCAAAGTAAGGGTGGTCCAGTTTGCACATACAAATGAGTTGCTTATGTTTACAAAATGAGCCTACAAAAGCATAAACAAGCTCGTTTAATAAAGAAAAGCTCACGAAACAAAGTGAAAACTCACGAAAGTGTTTAGTGAAATTAGGAAACATTTAAGAGATCATAAATTTAGTTGTACAAGTTAACATTACATTTCTACATACATTTTGTTCTCATGTCACAAGTAATATCAAGGTTTACTTTGATCTGTTTTACATGATTCTTTTGTAGTGTGGTTTTCGGTGAAGTGTACTAAAATAAATATCGTCACCTGTGTACATTAGCCCACTTCTTCTCTACGCTTTTTCCTGATGGTTTATAGAACAATTACTCCGAGTCGCCCTCTGTCGCTTCAAAGAATAGCACAATGGTCAAGTATAAACTGAACGCCTCGTCCGTTTGGGGAGGAGCGCGCACAGTCAGCGGGGGCTCGCGCAAAAGGCTCACGCTGCGGAGCCAGGCGAAAGTATAAAACAAGGCTTCAGGCCGCTAGCGCGCCCACTCGCAAAGCAGACAGCCACGCCTCTACTATCGCGGGCGTTTTTTTTCCACTTTTTTTTTAAATTCGAATATTAATTTTCCCCTTCGAAATTCGTTTTTTAAAAACTATTCGAATATATATTCGAATTTAGAATATTCGTTGACAGCCCTACTTACTATATTAGGTTGGCTATTAGGTTAGGTTGACCTAAGGTGCTTGGCTGGTTTTAGCTGGTCTCCCAGGCTGGTTTTAGACACTTTTTTAGCTGACCTGGCTGGTCTTAGCTGGGAAACCAGCCAAAAGATCAGATAAAACTAGCTGGACACCAGCTTGGCCAGCCTGGGAGACAAGCTTAATCTCGCTACTTCCAGACAGTTTAAACCAACTAAAACCAGCCAAGCAGGTTTTTTTCAGCAGGGAAAAGGTTCACGCCCATATTCTTTTCTTACAGGTAGTGTAAAGTCTCGCCCCTGTGCAGCGGCTACGTCCCGGCACACTTCTGCCATCTTGCGGAGGAAAGCTGCCTCAGTGATTTGTTGATGTGTGAGGGATCCATCAGAAGGGAGGATTTTGAATGCTTCAGCCTGAGGGGGCTGAAAGAGAGCCCCCCGGAGGAGAAAAACAGCCACTACAACCAGTGAAACCATGACTGTTCACAATCACAACTGTGGGAAAATTCATAATAGAAAATTAATCAATTCTTTACAAAACAATCAATTTTAATGAAATATGCTATGTTTTTATGGTTCCTGAACCTGGTGAGGGGAATAATGTGTCAAACATGCAGATTAACCTCTTAACTGTCACCGTCCCACTTTTTTTGATCGCCTTTTTTTCATATCATATATTTAAGTAATTACCATAAATTAGGTATCATTTGAAAGCTTACAAACTCAAAATTCATCCCGTGAAAACCGTTTTGAAATCGGACATTGTGTTACCATGGAAACCTTACTCTAAATTCTTCTAGCGGGCTCCTCCCCTAGTGGGCGATGTCATGTTTCATATTACAACATTTATTTTAACTACTTTATATTCAAAATCTTTTCCAAACTTGACAAAACACATATTGTCGGAAAGGTCTGAGTCTCAAGGGTCCATATTTGGTGACTGTTTTGTGATGGAAGTGATATTTGGACAGAAATTTACAGGAAAATGCATTAAAAAAAACAATAAATGGAATTTGAATGACACCAGGTGGCTATTTTTGGTACAGCACCTAAACAAAATCTCATGGGGACTTCAATTTTTGTGATATCAACTTCAAATTTGGAACACAAATTGGTTAGACATATGGCTTTGATTTTATAGTAATTTTAGAGTAAATTATTTTTTGTAAAATATATATTTTATATGAAATAAAAAATATTTAGTACAGTATTTTTCATTTACAGTAAATTTAAACTTCCATAACTCTTTCATACTTTCATATTTTGAATTGCTTTCACTTCAGCAATAATCTGCAGAGTGTCAACGAGACCAAACTTTGGTCTATATTCCAAAGCATTCTTGAATTACAGCCCTTTAAGTTTGGATAGTGCATTTTTATGTGTATTCTCAAAAAGGGGGGGTGACAGTTAAAGGGTTAAGTCATCTTCAATCAAGAGCTTGTTATCTGCCTCAAAATAGAGAGGCAAAAAATCCCTTTCCAGAACATTTTCATTCAACGTTCCCAGCTGGTGGAATGATCTTCCCACCGCCATCCAAAACGCAGAGTCATTGACAACATTCAAAAGTCAACTAAAAACTCATCTTTTCCTCTTTCTTCCCTTTTTCCCTCCCTACTCTAGCCTGTGCTACACTGAGCAATGTACACAGACTCAGTATTTCAGGCACTTGTTGCGCTTACTCGACTCTTCATGACCAATCGCTTCCTGTAGCTACTCCCAAGTTGTAAGTCGCTGTGGATAAAAGCGTCTGTTAAATGCATAATGTAATGTAAATGTAAATGTCAAATTTACACAACTGGACTACATATGTGCCTACAAATTTCTGAACAAAACCGTAACATCTCATCATTGCTCTCTTTATTCACAAATGCAAAATACCCCCACGAGCAGCTTTGACATTTAGGCCTGGTTTCACAGAAAGGGCTAGATTGCACCAGGATTAGGCCTTAGTTCAATTAGTACATTTAAGTAGCTTTTATAAATGTTCTATAGAAAAAAAGCGTTACTGGTGTGCATCTTGAGACAAAACAATGGCACTGACATATTTTTAAAAGTCCAAGTTGCTTTCAGTCCAAGTTGCTTTCAGTTAAAACATGCAGCTCAAGCATGCAATTTTTAATAATAATAATAATTTATCACATTTATATAGCGCTTTTCAAGGTACTCAAAGCGCTTTACATAGAAGGGGGGAATCTCCTCAACCACCACCAATGTGCAGCATCCACCTGGATGATGCGACGGCAGCCATTTTTCGCCAGTACGCCCACCACACACCAGCTAATTGGTGGAGAGGAGACTGAGGGATGATGCCAATCTTATATATATCGGGATGATTAGGAGGACATGATGGACAGGGGCCAATGGGCAAATATGGCCAGGATTTTTAATGACCACAGAGAGTCAGGACCTCAGTTTAACGTCTCATTTGAAGGACGGAATTTTTAGTCTGAGACTTAAGCATTAATTATGAAAACGTATTAGCCTATAGCTTTTTTAAACATGCCTTGGAAAAAAAGTATGCAATCCATTTGAATTCTATTGAGAATTTAACGCTTTAAAGTGCTATGGAGAAAGTCTAACATGATCTAAAACAACCACATAAACTAAAAAGACTGATGAAAAGATAAAACATCATTAGACATACATTAGAAAGCTTTTTAAGCTACTCATGACTACCTTTCCTAGAATTGATCAGGTTTTACCTAGCCTATTTGTTATGGTAAATTTTGATTTTCTTGTTGCAGAATTTATAATAGCCTGGATAATCTGTTATGGGAATAGATTTTTCACTATAGATTTATATTACAACATTTTGCAGCTATAGTTTCTACAAAGGCTGCTATTTTTCTTAACAAATGCTATAGATTAATTAAAAAAGAAAAGAAAAAATGTCAACATTGGCCTAACCCTCATTCTTCCATCGGGTAATTTTGACCCAAAACAAATTTTTTTACTTTTTTAAAAAATTGAAAGTTCATTGGAGTGGTCCAAGACCTTCGGACCTTTGTCGCAATTGAACCACACGAATGCATAAAAAATTTACTGAATTCAAGTTGACTGGATTGAATTTAAAAAAGTAACAAATCCCTCCCTCGCGGGTCAATTTGACCCATGCAAGGAATGCTTCAGTACACATAGAAAAACCTGCTCTAAATAAAAAAAGACCTCAAAATTCAAACTAAAAAATGCTAAAACTACCCAAAAAGAAGAAGATTTTATGATGTCTACATGTGTAACTGAATTTTTTGACTTCCCATGCCTCATTGAATTAGACATTCTGTCAAACGAATAATGTTTTAAGTGCTTAAATAATATACAACACATCATAATATCTAACGTAAGCAAGTAATTGTTAACTAGGCTATTTTATTGCAGTTATGTACCAACTTTGCATGTGTGGATGATACCACAAAGACAATTTTTGCAAAACAAACAAATAAATAAACCCTATGCCCTGGGACCCCGCTAAAATCGTTCACCCTTCCAACCAAACCAAAATTATGCCTTTGTATATATACTACACAACCAGCAATGGTCTCAGTAAATTTTATATTATACAGTCACAAAAAAGAATAATTTCTTTACCTTGTGGTAGATTTTGTCTTGAGAAGAACGTATTTTCAGGTTCTGTCTGTATTTATATCCTTTTACATATGACGTCAACGTCAATCTTCAATGTGCATCTTGTAATGCCACATAATAAGTGATAAGAGATTGCATAAATGATTAACAACAATGAAGACAACCTATTTCCATTTTAACCATAATTAAAAATGACCCATTCAAGTAACATTCAAAGAAATAATACACTTAAGACTGTTTGTTAAATAAGCCTATAGAAACCCCTGAATAGTATAAGGAGGTATGAATGAGAATGAAAGAAAAAAAGAAAGTAACATGCTGTTAAAATCCCTTTACAAACCCACTGTTTGAGCTGGAATGAAGACTGTCTTCATTCCTCCACACCCTGATGGTCTTAAGAAGGATTTGGTCCTTGTTGGTCATAGAGCAACATTTCTAACAACCAATCAGGTGAGGGCTAATGTTAGGGTTATGCTTAGGGACATTCTTATTTATCTATTATGTTCCTCCAGTTTAAGGATTAGATCAAGGTTAGGTTTTGGGTTATAACTTGACAGTATTGTTGTTCCAGGTCCAGCAAAACCTGCTGCCCCAGGACATGCCTGCAAAATCAGGACGTGCCAGTCGAAACTTAGAAATCAAATCAAACTTTGAACTCTCAACAAATTTAAATGGTTTAAATGTCAGACAAGATAATACAGCTTGGCCTGAAAAGAAGTTCGACTTCATTCCCCACAACCTGCTGGTATTAGAAGTGTTCTGCATGGTACTTAAAAATCACACAGACTATAATGAAACAGCTTTATTACTGCCAAATATGATGAAGAAAATAAGTTGGGCGGGAATGAAGATTGACATTCCTATTCAGTTCTCTTGACACCACTTATGCCTGAAACTGTCTAGGATGGATACATACAACATAATCTAAACAAAGAAAGAATTACATGTTCAGACATCATATTAGACAGGAAATTAAGATTATGAGAAATTTGCCAAAAATTGCCTGATGATCACAATCTGTGCATTTGAGCTGACTGAATTAGACATGTGTATGTCGTTTTATTTCAACATGCCCCAAAAGGAACTGGGGTGGAATTTCTTAACTTATGAAGAAAGCGGATGATAATAATACTTTCGTTTTAAATGTGTTAAATGAGACACGGTCAGGTCATGCAAAGTAAATTAGCTGACATAAACCCGGCTGTCACAAGACACATCAAAGTCTAAAATACCCAGTTTTGGTAATAACGAAACATTGACAAAATGTTTAGTTGTTTTGCTTGTACATCTTTTATAATGACATATCTTAAAATGATTGATATTTACATTAGTGAGGTTTCAGTTTGCATTGAAATTTTAGATCTACTGTACCAAAACGCCCATTATCTGTGATCGGTGACACTGTTTAACACACTTCAGCTTCAAGATTGATATGAAAAGCACAAAAATCAACATTATTCATAAGATAATTTTTCATAATTGTATTTATTTATCTGAACTAAAATAAATTGTGTTTATTCATCTAAAAAGAGACATTTAATAAGAGTTATATGTGAACACGGGATGAAACGGTTGTAAAATAACTTGTTTCAATATATTATATTAAGTGGTAGCTTATATCACAAATCATTTGATTAAGTGAATCTTCTCAAACTATCTAAAGCCAACTATACATATCTGCCACAAGGTTCAGAGAGCGAGGGAAAGACAAACTGAAGCCCAGTGGCCTGTTGCACAAAGCTGGTTTCGGTTGCTACTCATGTAAGTTCGAGATTAGTTTGAGCAAACTCTGTTTTTTTCAGGCTCAAGAAGCTGGATGGGTTTTTAGCAGTGTTCATCACCATGGTAACTTACACTACACGGCTAACCTGCTCTGGGGCAGGTTTTATTCTGGGTTAGAGATCGCAAACCCAAACTGGACCAATCAGCTGTTCCAAATCTCTCGTTCCAAATTAAAGCAGTTTATAGTGAAAAAACTTTAGAGACAAAATTGCTCATCTTTTGGTGCTAATTATTTATTATAATTATATTATATGAATTATAATTACTTTTAATGTGTATTCATTTGAGCTCTTTGGGAACCAGTTATTGATTCAAATCATGCATTGATATTGTCATATATTCTTTCAGCTGCCTTATCAAACTTTCGCTGCAGCAGCAGTGTTTATTCCTGCTTTGTAAACCATTTTCTTCAGAAGAGAAGTGAATTGCACCGTCTCTCTTGCGAGAAGTGAATCAAACGGACACTGTGATTGGCTGTTTGCCGCACGTGTCACACTTTCAGTGTAGTTGCCTCCTGAGGCCTGTTGCATGAAGCTAGCTCAACAAACTCTGAGTTTCAGAGTAGGTTTAGAGTTGACAAACCTGGTTTAGATCAAGCTCAACGGTCTCTCAAAGCTTGGTATAAACGTTCTCTGTCAACTCGAGTTTAATCCAGTTTGCTATTAACTCTGAAGCGCATGCACCTGATAGTGTGACACGTGCTGCAAAAAGCCAATCACAGTGTCTGTTTGATTCACTTCTCGCAAGAGAGACGGCGCGATTCACTTCTCTTCTGAAGATTGAGAGATCGTTTTGAAAATGATCTTGAAATGAAATGTGTTTACAAAGCAGGAATAAACACTGCTGCTGCAGAAAAAGTTTGAGAAGGAAGCTGAAAGAATATCTGACTATATCAATGCATACCATGGTGATGAACACTGCTAAAAACCAAATCAGCTTCTTGAGCCTGAAAAAAACTGAGTTTGCTCAAACTAATCTCAAACTTACATGGGTAGCAACTGAAACCAGCTTTGTGCAACAGGCCACTGTAGTGTTCACTGTAGGTCACTGTGAAGTTGAAGTCGATTGGGCCGGTGGAGAAACAGACATTGCTAATGTTTTTTTTTTTTTTTGCGGCTCATACAGTGATGTGTCTTCAGCTCCTATTTTTTGGTACCAAACTGTGATGTAAATGTAACTGTATTTTTTGATTAATGGTTGATTTTTGTAAATTAGCTATTTGTGTGTGTACCCAATGTTTTTTTTTTTTTTACATACAAAATTCTGAAATCTTTGGAAGAGATCACTGAACATTTTTTTAACCATAACATTTTTGTGTTTATTTAAAATTAGACAAATCTGATATTATTTTAACCTTATATCTGTTATTTAACAGTCGAGATATTTCTTTAATGCTAATACTAGCAGAAGACACTAACCAGGTTTAAATCCCGGTTGCACAGATGGAAACGTTCTAACACTACGTTAAAACTTGCCCCTCTACTAGAACTATGCTATTCGATAAAGTCACTGATGCAATTGGCATAATTAACTTTTATTCATTTCAATTGAGAAAACATGAGAAACAAACTGAGAGGAAGAACCTGAATATTCAGAAATTACTATTTCAAGAATCTATTTCTCCTGCTCTGGAATGCTGTGTGGGGAGGGAAAATGACATGCAGCCCCCAGACTGGAGCGGGCAGACAAATATCTCCCCTGTTTCATGCTGACTTTCACTGCAGCAACACCCTGAGTGATGAGGTCCCGTCCATTTTTGAAATCTTCATTATCAAAATGATGAGCAGTACTTAACTGCTTACTATCAACAGCTGCATTGCTAAGAGAAGTCTGAGAAATAGCCAGAGTGAAAGTGGATATTTTTAATAAGGAGGGATATGAATTTAAGTGGCAAGTAGAGAAAAAAACGAATATGATCCTAAGTTTCCAGATAATTTGTATAACCTTGTAATTGGCACTAAATGCATGGTTAATATGATAAGATATCATTAACTAATACTGGCCATATACAGAAGAGGATTGCTATAGACATATCAGTTTGTTTATTCAAGGGTAATACTCTTGTTCATCATCGTTGAAAAGTGAAATCATTCGTGTACATTCTTGTGGTGGTTGCCATCTCTTCTGGGAAGTCCCGCTCCAGCTGAGCAACTGCTAATGAGATGAATGAGAATGCTAACAGAAAGCTTACTCAAACGTAGGCCTATTCTATAGACAACATCTGTGATCTGTGTTCGATAAAAAAAAATAAACAAAAGAGAGATTGTGTCCTAGTTTGTAACAGCAAACAAAAACGTATTTCTCAGTTACAATGGACATCCTTCAAAAGCAAATGAACAAATTAAGATTAGGGTGAAATTTATACAAATATAAATAAGTCCAGTTGTACATCTAACATTCTACAAATACGAGTTTTGCTCAAATATTTTGAAACATAAATAAACAGCATGCACATTTTCAAAATTTGCTAACAACCATGATTTATTCTTTTCCTACAGGTGGTGTAAATTCTGCTATTTCTGCCATCTTGCAGAGGAAGGCTGCCTCATTGATTTGTTGATGGGTTAAGGATCCATTGAGAAGGATATAGCTGCAGTTTGGAGATCTCCAAATAAGGGTGGGACCTCCAAAATAAGGCGTGGCTTCTTCCTATTAACAGACAGTTGCAGGATCCCCCGGGGCTCAGACTCACTCTACCAGTTTAAATCTTTTAGCCAAGCATTCACATAATAGGCTAAATCTCATAACCTTGCACACTCCAGTTATATCAGATCAAATGCACATGACTTTTGCTTGTTGAAATGTTATGAACAGCAGCTACGCTAATTATTTTCCATTTGCTTTAGTTTCTACTTCAGGATGCCCACCTCGAGGAGACTCCAGTTTGGATCCAGCCAATTCAAACTCTGAATCAACAAAATACACCACTGACACTGTTCTTCTATATGTAAATACTTCAGTACTTAGATCTTATGGTCTACTTTTTAAAGCGTTTGAGCTAATGCTTTTAAGTTAATAATCAATCTGAAACCAGTTCTCTTCCTCCTGCATTCATGGAGGATATTTAGGCTACGCATTCAAGTGTCATCATTACAAAATGAATCCACCAACCCCTCCAGCAACAAGTAGATGCTAAAAGAGAGAACAAATAAAAAGTGATCGTACAGGCTCTAAGCTTGCCCACTGATGCATGTTTGTAATAATCCTAAAACCAGATGAAGAATACAAAATGGTCTGGTATGAAGAAATAAATCAAAAGTGTGAAATTATTAATGATGGGTTGGGCACTGTTGACATGATTTTTTTTATTTTTTTATTAAATTTTCTGCAGACATGTAAAGGTAGAAAAACAGCTGCAAAATAAGACAAGGCCCTCAATAGTAGCCAGTAAGGGATTCACCCTTATTTTATAAAGGCGAGCCATTTTTTTCAAGGTGGATGCATTGTAATGCCTCCCTTATCCAATCATCAATAAAGTGATTTGATTTGGAGAGCCACTAGCAATTGATTCAGTACTCAACAATACTCTCAATAAGATTTTTATATTTATAATTGTGTTTATTGATCTTGGAGAAGAAGAAGAAAAAAAAAAAAAGACATTTAATAAGAGTTATGTGTGAACACACCGAGATATACAGAGGAAATCATTATTATGGAAATGGATGACAGATTTTGTAAGTCAGATTCAGAAACTTTTAGAAAATGAAAGTTCCTTTTGTGAATAACAACAATTGGGCAGTTATTGTTGGTGAAATTTGAGCTCTGGCTACACAGGAAACATTTATGCGTGTCATATCAGGCTTAGTTTTTGTGTTGGTTCACCATCTCTTCAAGTTTAGCCTGGTTGGACCCTGAGAATTCGTCCAGCTACAACAGAAAACAAGTGATTCATTATCTTCCAGTTATTGTTTGGATGATTTAAATACTGCATGCATATTCATAGAAAGACAACTGCAACTGTGTACAGTTGTGTGACTAATATTAGTTCAACTAGAGGCTTTATGGAGCACTCAGGAAAGACAACAGAACAAACCCTTTTCTTGTTCTTGTAGAAGTGGAATGTTGGCATACATTTGACATCACAAGACCGAGCTACATCCTGAAAAACAGAATATAATGTTTATATTGTTTAGAAACGTGTCTACTTTAAACCATACATAAAACCAGAAATTATTTAAGCTCAAAGCAATAGAATGAGAGCAATAAAAAGTTAAAATGTTGAAGGTAATTTTGTAATTAAGTCAATGCATCATACATATATGATTCCATGGGAAAATGACTTGCAGGGCACATTCAGAGCAAGGAATTAAAAGCAAAAGTATTAAAGAATGACTGAAATGTAACCATACCCTCTAGTTGTGAATGTCATGAGCAAAAAATAAGTAAATTAGAAGCCATTTCCCTAGTCCCTAGCTCACATTTTTTTTCTGCTGATGTGACTTTGTATCAGGTACTTCCCTATACAGACATTTCACATTGTATTTCACATACAATACCTGCTATGACTACATAGCAAGTATTTGTCCATCTAGGTTACAAAAGGGAACTTAAAAAAAAGAAACGGTTAGGGGACGAGAGTTTACATTTCATTAAATCTAAAGGGATTTAGGCCTAAACACTATGGATTGAACAATAAGAATCATGAAAGACTCTGACTGATTTCCAGTGACTCTTACTGTGAAATAACAGATGTAATTTAGTCTTTTACTCACATATAAACATTGATCAGCAAACATACATAGATCACTCAATTAAGGTAAAAGGAAGCTAAAACATGATTGACAACAGTAGACTTGTATTAAACCGCTCGATTCATATGAATTTGTTTTACAATTTTTTTAATGAAAGTTTCATTATCATACAACCGGCACAATACAACAAGTGTTTTTTGCTAGTTTCAGCCCGACACAGTTTTCATTTAAGTCCCGTGCCACGTTGTTTAAATAGCAAATGCATTGTGTGCCCATGGGCGTTCTGGTCTTATAACGAGGTGTTCAGGCGCATTCATTGTTAGCGCACTGCTATTTTGAAGCAACGGAAATAGACTGTGCCATTGACCAACTGAAACCCTGGTCCAAAGGCAATTTTTTTTGTTTTACATATTTAAAAGAGCACTTTAGTTATACGCATCTATAGGCAGGTGCATCATTCTGCTTATTACACACACACACAGGAGCACACAAACAATTTTGTAATATAAAAAATAAAAGGATTCCTCCCCGGAGGAGAGTGTTCAGTCTTTCCGTTTGCAAATTCCACCATGTAAATAGCAATCGGCCATGGGGCAAGCACAACCGGCTTTTAAAGGGAATGGGAGATGAGACTATGATTGGTTTATTGCACGATATGACGAGGTCAGACTGCACGATTTTCAAATTCATTGGATCACTGCTCTTTTCACACTGCATGACTATCTGGGCCGGCATTCAATTGGTGCTGTGCTCACACTGCGCGATGGATCGACAGGGGGTTTCACATTGTATGACTGTTCTGTCCCGTCCGCAAACTACGTTTCACAAGCGAGAAGTGACAAGGAAACAACACGAGATCACGTGCGTAAGACTGGAGTTCTCGCGTGATACTGGACTGGTTCTTAAAACTGGGTTGCAACAAAAAGGAGGAAAAAAAAAAAAAAAGATTATGGCGAAGGAAATGGTTGGGGTGACATAGGGAGCAATGACTGTGTTCTGCAAAGAGAGATGGAGGTAAATAAATCATTTTGACCAACGTCACGATGGAGAGCCACCATCGTGATGCCACGCCCCCGTTGCAAGTCTGTTGTGAGTGCGACACACTAATCCTCTTCTATAGTATTAGTTAAACTAAAAACTTAGCAGGAATTGCTCTGTAAATTAAATTGAGAATGTAACTAATGCATACATGCTATTTTAAATACTGTAGTCTATGCCAGATATACACTCACCTAAAGGATTATTAGGAACACCATACTTATACTGTGTTTGACCCCCTTTCGCCTTCAGAACTGCCTTAATTCTACGTGGCATTGATTCAACAAGGTGCTGAAAGCATTCTTTAGAAATGTTGGCCCATATTGATAGGATAGCATCCTGCAGTTGATGGAGATTTGTGGGATGCACATCCAGGGCACGAAGCTCCCGTTCCACCACATCCCAAAGATGCTCTATTGGGTTGAGATCTGGTGACTGTGGGGGCCATTTTAGTACAGTGAACTCATTGTCATGTTCAAGAAACCAATTTGAAATGATTCGAGCTTTGTGACATGGTGTATTATCCTGCTGGAAGTAGCCATCAGAGGATGGGTACATGGTGGTCATAAAGGGATGGACATGGTCAGAAACAATGCTCAGGTAGGCCGTGGCATTTAAACCATGCCCAATTGGCACTAAGGGGCCTAAAGTGTGCCAAGAAAACATCCCCCACACCATTACACCACCACCACCAGCCTGCACAGTGGTAACAAGGCATGATGGATCCATGTTCTCACTCTGTTTACGCCAAATTCTGACTCTACCATCTGAATGTCTCAACAGAAATCGAGACTCATCAGACCAGGCAACATTTTTCCAGTCTTCAACTGTACAATTTTGGTGAGCTTGTGCAAATTGTAGCCTCTTTTTCCTATTTGTAGTGGAGATGAGTGGTACCCTGTGGGGTCTTCTGCTGTTGTAGCCCATCCGCCTCAAGGTTGTGCGTGTTGTGGCTTCACAAATGCTTTGCTGCATACCTCGGTTGTAACGAGTGGTTATTTCAGTCAAAGTTGCTCTTCTATCAGCTTGAATCAGTCTGCCCATTCTCCTCTGACCTCTAGCATCAACAAGACATTTTCGCCCACAGGGCGAAATCACCTTTCTTTCCCATTCTGACATTCAGTTTGGAGTTCAGGAGATTGTCTTGACCAGGACCACACCCCTAAATGCATTGAAGCAACTGCCATGTAATTGGTTGATTAGATAATTGCATTAATGAGAAATTGAACAGGTGTTCCTAATAATCCTTTAGGTGAGTGTATATAGCCTACATTTTGATATAATTTGAGGCTGAAACATCCATAAGCATGCCTGTTTATTTTAGCACTTCCGTCAGTGAAACAACAGCCTATAAAACATGTAAACGATTTTCAGTAAATAATGGTTACCTCAAGAATATAAGAAAATTAAATATTAGTTAAAAAATATTTGATTCATACTATTTCCCCGCAAAGATGTGTCATATACCGCTCTGCGCTTTGAGACGAATGTGGGACACAAGCTGGATAGACACCTTTCGAATATCTTCATCTTTTCTCCTGATGTTGCAAGGCAACACTTGTTTTAAAAGGTCTGAAGAGCGGATTTTATCTTCCACAAGTTCAAGACATTTAGGCAATGTTTGATTATTTACTGCCAGAGAAAACGAAACTAAAATCACCGGCGTGTGTGTGAAATGTGCTATTCAAATAAACCAAACTTGACGCTCCGTATCAAGTTTAATAACAAGAACAAACTGTGTTAAATAAAATTTGAAGTAAAAAGGTATTCATTCCACAGTGTTTTTTATACTTTACCACAGTAAAGGATGTGAATAGTTATAATAGACTTAACTATAAGCAAACGAAAGGAAGAAACGTTTATAATCCCCTGCAAAAATGGCAACGTGAGTGAAGATTTGGGAAAAGAAACGAGATGCCCATGTCCATTGGGATAAAATGGACTAGGTCTATTGTTAAAATTCACGGAAAAATCGAGTGACCAGATCTAGATCCCAAAACAGAATGAAAAAGTGCTATCTGACCATTATTTCCTTTCTAGGCTAAACAAAGCTTTGTGCTTCACTCCTGTGGTAATATTCACCTGAAATAGCATTCACATACAAAACACTGGGTTAGTAAAAAACATTTTTAAAGTAGAAAATAGTATTTATGTAAAGAGATATATTAAAATAAAGAGCTCAACTCTTAAGTGGAAGGAACCTATTTTTTCCCCCCTCACGTGCAACCTAGCGGATGAGTCATTATTTGGGTTAGTAAAAATAACGAAATGATAGTTTTAAGTAGAAAATAGTATTAATGTAAAGAGATATAGTATATTATCTACTTATTTACCTAATTACCCCCCTACCATCACAATGTTTTACTGTAAACATCGCCCAACCCTTAAATATATAAATTAATATACTGATATTCTGGTCTATAACTCCTCCACAAACCTGCCGCTGCCCTGTATCTTGCTCTCTCATTGGTTGCAGGTCGTCGCCGATGCCATTTTTCAGTCAGAACACATTTCACACAGCAGGATTTTGAATTGCAGACAGGTCCAGATATTTAGTATGCCAATTATCTCACAGCGTCTGCGATTCTCTCTGATCATGTCTTTGATAATTCACACTGCACGAGCACCGATTTGCCTATGATTTCGGGCATTTGTCAGCGATTTTGCAAAAAAAAAAAAAAAAAATCCGGCAGTGTGTACTCAGCATTACACCCAAAACCCATGACTCATTAAAGGGATAGTTCACCCAAAAATGAAAATTCTGTCATCATTTACTCACCCTCAAGTTGTTCCAAACCTGTATGAGTTTCTTTGTTCTGCTGAACACAGAAGATGATATTTAGAAGAATGTTTGTAACCACGCAGATAGAGCAACTATTGACTACCATAGTAGGAAAAAAAATACTATGGTAGTCAATAGTTGCTCTATCTGCTTTGTTACAAACATTACGTTACAATCTTCTTTTGTGTTCAGCAGAACAAAAACTCATACAGGTTTGGAACAACTTGAGGGTGAGTAAATTACGACAATTTTCATTTTTGGGTGAACTATCCCTTTAAGAGATTAGGTACAACCCTTTTAGACCACCCACGCTGAAAAAAAGTGGATTCGGACACGCCATGCACTTTGACCATGCGTTCAGACCATTAAAATAGGGCCCTCAGAGTTTTGGGTGAATGGACTTTCAATAGAAGGACAGAGATCTCTCAGATTTTATTAAAAATATCTTAATTTGCATTTCAAAGATGAATGAAAATCTTATTGTTTTGGAATGACATGAGGAAAAGTAAATGATGAGATGAGAATTTTCATTTTTGGGAGAACTAATCCTTTAATTATTCAGCTTTGTGCTATAGCTGCAATAAACTAAAAAGTATACATTTTGTATAAATTGAGTTTTTAATTCCAAGTTCTACAAGGATGTGAATGCTTTTTACAATTCTGAATCTCATAAATAGGGCTACATTTTGACATGCCATTAACACAGCATTTTGCATGTTTGAGGACGCATTATTATACATGTATAGTGGCAAAAAACTCCAATAGAAAACTCACCTCTGCATCATCCACGTCCACTTTGAGGAAGACCACATTAGCATAGGTAGGATTTTCAGACAGACCCTAGAAGTGAGTCCAATAAGTTAGTTCCAATAACCCAATGAATACTGAATAGTGATTCAAATGCAAAAAACCAAAAGGTTATTTACTTTGTAAAAAGGTGCGATGCTCTGACAAGGCCCACACCACGTGGCTGTAAAGTCAACCACTACAAGCTTATCACCTGCATCAGCCAGAGCTTGGTCAAAGCCTTCCTGTGAACATAAGTCAATGCTGGATTTAATTTGCTGTCACTAATACCATACAGAGCCATTTGTAAAAAAAAACCAAGACAGTGTCGCTGTGCACCCTTTATTTTTATTGAGGTAACAACATGATTGTAATAAATTACAAAGACATGATTACATGAAACCTTATCTGCCTTTACATCATTCCAGACTGTGTAGCGGAAGTGGAATTAGTTGAATCGATAAAATCAGCCCCTCATGCGGTTCCAGACCAGCTTTTATAAGTCTGTGCTTTTGCTTAGTGATGTACAAAGCTTGATGCTTTGTCTGCTTTTGGAACAATAGGCTTTACGCCGGACGTCACATGTACAAACACAGGTCTCACTGCACCTGCTTGTCGGAGAAAGTGTTAACAACAGTACTAACTGACGGCAATATCTGTGGACTTTGGTAATCAGCAAACCTATAGCTATTTCTTTTTATTGTTGCTGTTTTATTCGATTTAAATATATAAATGTTAGTGGTATGAAGAAATATAAAAACTTTTAGATATCAATCTGCATATGCGATGAAATTGGTTATGCTCATCTTTGCTCGCTTTTCATTAGTTGATACGACAAACTAAATGGCTACATTTTTGTCAGTTACTCAATTATTTAGTTGTTTATAATACTGTTGTTTAAAAGGAACACGCCTAACTGGATTGTATAAATTACTGTTCATTTAAATATATATTTCTGTGTATAAATTATTGTTCAGTTAAATGTATATCTCATTTGCTATAATTAAATTGTATTATGTATGCACCGACCACATGTCCTCTATAAAACACAAAAACCACAATGGTAGACCACCACAGTCAATAGTTTTGTAATGTTAAAATTAGGCTATTTATCTGCAAATGACGGAATCAAACAACATGGCGCTTTTGCCTAAATTCAAACAAAAGTAAGAGTAAGTCAACATGATGACAGTTAATTATGTCCTTGTATTACGCCTTGCCTCTGACTTTCACTGCGGCAAATGATCCACACACACAAAAAAAAGACGAAGAAGAAAAAAAAAAACCTCTGAAGAGTCCAACCACGTGACTCGATGGCGCGCTTCGTTTCATCAGGCCGCGATCACAGAAATAAACAAAATGATACAGGAGTGTGATATTTTAGTTAAACAAGCGAAACCTGTAAACGATATTTTTTTTCAACGGTAGGTTTAGACAGCACCGCGTTGCCATGAGCAGGAAGTTATGTAACATGAAGCGGCATGCCAGCTGCCGCAAAACTATGCATTTCACGTGCATTTGTTCATAATCTTACAACAAAACGGTTGGAGTACGAATAACGTGATAAGAAAGCCGCATTTAAGGAGGGCTTTAACCATTTTTGGCTTTCAGGTTTTGTTGTGGCACAGTAGACATTAGCTTGAGTAAAGAAGTGGTTAGCAGATAGGCTAACTTACTATATTTGTCACAGTATGAACTGACATATTTAATCTTATCCTTTGCCAATGCTGTGAATTCTAACACAGGGATGGTACATTTTCGACAAACTTAATTGAAATCTGTTTGATGGGCAGTTAAAGGCTCTCGTGCCGTAGTTAGTCGGCAAAACGTGTCCTCCCTAGTCATACCGCGTGATTTTGCTTATTGTTTTGTGAATAAAGTTAACTTGAACGTCTGTTGAATGAAGCCAACGCTCTTACCTGATCTTCAATGACGATGATCATTTTATCGCTTTACTGCTATGACGAGCTCGGAGAACAAACCTTCCACAACACGCACACCCAGAAATGGACCGTCGTCTGCTTTGCCTACACTATCAAACGTGTAGTTTAGTTTACGGCACCGATTCATTCAAAAAGCCCTGCCCATACACGCGCTCGCGGCATTTTACGGGACTCAGTAATCTGGGAGTAACGTTAGCACTGAGCATTCTTGCTAAAATAAGCTTCTGTAGATTTTTACCCCTTGTCAAATGTTTCAGATATTTTACAGTTGTTAAATCCACGTGTCACATGACAGACTTCTTAAGTAGTTAAAATGGTCAAACAAATCAGCCAACCCAGATTTTATATTGCATTATCATATTGTTGATATTGCCATTTTTTTGCATATTTTTTTCCTAGCCTGTGATCAAAACAGACACGTTACATTTGCATAAACACATTTTTACCACACTGATTGACACTAACAATTTACTTTACAGTGATTGCACATTTATATTAAACCACTTTTAGTAGCCATTGTCAAATGACACTTTTTTAGCATTGCAATTGCATTCACATAATTAGATTCCTGACACATTATTAGGTTTCTGACTATCACAATGCAGATATTTTATCTAATAAACTTGTCTTTTTGTGGACTTTTGCACCATTGAAACAAGCTGTGAAAAGATAATGCAAATATGTTCATATAATTTTCATGCTCTAAATAATGACAGGGTTCCTACGGGGTTTGGAAAAGTATGGAAAAGTATGGAATTTGATTTGAGTAATTTCCAGGTCTGGAAAAGTATGGAAAAAATAAATCAGAGTATGGAAAAATATTTATGTTTCCAGACTATTGTCCCTATTTCATTTTCTAAATATAAAATTAAGAATTTCTAAATGTATATAATAAATATATACACAATCGTTTTTTTCAATTAATGAAAAACTTGTAGCCTAGCTATGGCAGTAAAGGTCAGACGTGTGTTCCTTCCTTTTCACAGTTCAACAGTGGTTAACAACACAGCACTTTGTAGTTTGAGAAAGCAAGTTGGGTTTGAGGATAAAACAGTAGTCGATGGTGGAGTCCTTAAAGGAATAGTACACCCAAAATGAAAAATTGTCATTTATTCACCCCCATGTCTTTCAAAACCATAAGACTTTATTATATTAACATTTTTAATATTTTAAATCTGAGAGATTTCAGTCCCTTTATTAAAGGACTTGTTCACCCCAAAATGAAAATGTCCTAATCATTTACTCACCTCAATGCCATCCAAGATATCCATGACTTACTTTCTTCAGTGAAAGATAAATTAAGTTTTTGAGCAACCAACTGAGTTGGTTGCCATTTTGGATGGCATTGGGGTGAGTAAATGATTAGGACATTTTCATTTTGAGGTGAACTAATCCTTTAAATATCTTCATGTGTCCAAGATTAACAAAAGTCTTATTAGTTTAGAATGACATGAGGGTAAGTAAATTATGATAGAAATTAAATTTTTGGGTAAATTACTAACCCTTTAAAAAAATTGTGACTGATTTAGCATTTTGATCGTTAAGGTCACAAAAGGCAATATTTTAATATAGGATTTCTAAATATTAGATAGCCTACATAGAGGTTTTGACTCAGAGTGTAACATACTTTGCCGATAGCATTGTGGGTAAGTGCGTCACCATGAAGTGCTGTTGAGCTTCGGGAGACCCGAGTTCGAGTCCTGCCTCATGGACTTTTCCCAATCCCGCCCCCCTCTCTCTCCCACCTTACCTCCTGTCTAGCTACTTTCCTATCCTAATAAAAGGCAAAAATGCCAATACTAAATCTTTAGAATGTAACACTTGTTAGTAGTTGAATTTGAAAACATTTTATCAGAACAAGTTAAATATGGTCGGAAAAATCTGTAGGAAGTCTGGAAATTAGAGTCTGGAAAAGTATGGAATTTTGAAATTAAAATTGTGTAGGAACCCTGTAATGAATATTTGAGCCCTACCAGAGGTGATAGATGACGTAGTATGGAGCCCCAAAAGGGACATGGTGAAGAAAAAAAATATAAGATGGGTGGAAAAATTATTTGAATATTGCTTTGGCATTCCCCGGAGAAACTTTGCGATAGCTTGCAAAAAAAAAAAAAAAAAAAAAAACGTTTGATAATAGGCTAAATGAATAAATAAATAAATGCATATTTAAATGAGCATATGTGTTTTTATGAAAGAAAAAAAATGTTAACAGTGGTCACCTGTTATTATGTGGTGGTTGAACAGTGGTTATTATGCACAGGGAATTCTCATGTCTAGTGCCAAGTGTTGTTCCTAGAAAAGCCTTTAATTTCACTCAGCCTGTTCTGTGAATCACATGTTAATCATTTTCTTTGAACACTGATGAAAATGCATGAGATGATGGTGATGAGTGTGTTGTAATGGGGTCTGGAATAATTGCTCTTTGAAGTCTCTGAGTACGATGTTGCCACAGATACAAAACACTGCCTCTGTAGCAGCTATTCACCAATTCCAGGTGTCCTGGAACCTATATCTCCATTATTTGGAAAGGGCGCCTTACAGCCGCTTAAAGGTCATGTGAGTGTGGTTGTATAGCCCTAAACGTTTGACTGAGGCATGAACATCACGTTATAGTTTAATAATGAGATCTTAACCGGTCTGTGAAGGTTTTCATTGCGGAACCAAGAAATTATTTATAAACATCTGGTTTTAACCTGTTCACAATGAATTAGGGTAAAATATACACTGTAAAAAAAGTAAGTGTTCGTACTGCTTTAAAATTGTAAGTTTAGGCAACTCAAATATTCAAGTTGTCACTTAGTACAATTTCACATTTCAAGTTGACTAAACTTAACATTTTAAGGCAGCACAAACACATACTTTTTTAAAAGTTTAAACAATCAATTTGTATACAGTGTAAAGATGTTAGAATGCTATTACAACTGATTTAGCCAAATAGATAATCGGCAAAATGACCTCAATAAAAGTCAATTTGCTTACAAATGAACTATATCACACATTTTACAAACACATGGATGAATGCAAAACCTCACAGAAATATTGTCATTATTGAAGGCCATACAAAACTGCAGGAACAACACAAAAAAAAATACATTTTGTGGACTGCCAAAGCATCAAGTGCTGAAAATATCGTCTACAGATCTCACACCCGATTTAAAAGCCAGCAGTTTTACAGAGACTATAATTAGCATGTTTAGTGTTGTGCAACTTTGATGACAGCTCTATCTAATCAGTCTGCAGCTATAGAGCGTTGATTGTAAAGTGGACCTGTCTCGCTCATTCCATTTCCTAGGTGTTTTGATCTCAGCCGTAGAGTGTAGACAGTAACAAGTGAAAGAGAAAAAAACAATAGATTAAAAACATGCATGGAAATAGTCCCAATATATACAGCTCTGGAAAAAATTAAGAGACCAATGCAAAATTAGCAGTTTCTCTGGATTTATTATTTATATGTAGGCCTCTTTTAGAGTAAAATTGACATTTTTTATTTATTCTACAAACCACTGACAACATTTCCAATTTTTTTCTCCAAAAAAAACCCCATTATGAAATTTGAATACTGTTTAACTAGCAAATTATTTTTCTCTAAATTATTATTAGCTCAGTTCAGCCAGTTAAAACTTTTCAAATAAAAATAATGTCATTTAGAGCATTTATTTGCAGAAAATGACAACCGGTCAAAATAATGAAAAAAGATGCCATGTTTTCAGACCTTGAATAATGCGAAGAAAACAAGTTTGGCACGTTCCCTTATCAGTCGATCACATTGTTATTGGGCAACTTTACACCACTCCTGGTGAAAAATTCAAGCAGCTTGGCTTTATTTAATGGCTGGTGACATTCCAGAGGTTTTCCGTGTGGTTCTGGAGATTGTGATGGCCATGACAGGGTCTTGATCTGGTGGTCCTACATCCACACCTTGATCGGCCTGGCTCTGTGAATTAGAGCATTGTCCTGCAGTCCTAACAGTATATCCTTCTAAATACAAATTGTATTCTAAGAGATTCTGTGTACAAGTTTTTGGTCCAATAAGTAATACCTCAGTCTTATCTAAATTTAAGGAAAATCTCTGGAATGTAAGCAAGAGGGTCACCAGCCATTAAACAAAGCCAACAAAGCCAAAGCCAATGCTTGCATTTTTTCACCAGGAGTGGCATAAAGTCGGCCAACAGAAAATTGACTGACTGATAGGGAGCATGCCAAGACGAATGAAAACTGTGATTGCACGTCTGAAAACATGGCATTTTTTCCCATTATTTTGACCATTAATCATTTTCTGCAAATGAATGCTCTAAATGACATTATTTTTATTTGAAAAGTTTAACTGGCTGAACTGAGCTAATAATAATTTAGAGAAAAATAATTTGCTAGTTAAACAGTATTCAAATTTCATAATGGGTTTAATTTTCCAAAATAGTGAATAGACATGCCATAATGTGTAATGCTGTCACCTTGTGGTCACATAGTGCTATGGTCAAAAAGATGAATGACCTTGGACTGACCATCACAAAATATAGAGAAAATGTACAGTTTTTATATTAAAAGACATTTCTACTCAGCAAAAAGTATATAAATGTTATATAACTTGTGCGATTGTATTTAAATTAAATTATTTTATTATATTTATACGTTACATTAAGGTCTATCATGAGTTTTATTAGGTTTATTTATGTTAAAATACTTTTTCCAATCACAGTTTAATGTGCAAAGACATAAGTAAGCCATGTGTAGGTTCTTGAAATGTGTAGAAATTGTGGCGGTTTTAAAATCAACAGGTTTTTCAACAAAACTTGTTTTATTGGCGCAATCTAACGAAATGGAGGAATTTAAGTGACTTTGATTCTGTGATTCTGAAAGAAAATGTGAATGTGAAATATCCTTATATCCTAATTTTGAGTCTTATCTGACTTTATTCATGATCCCTTCAGAATTACACAAAATAACATATGCATGTCAAGTCATCGGTTGTCCGTATTCTTTTGAAATGATGATGTTTGATGTTGATGACATGTTTGACATATCTGAGAATTTATGTTAAACATTCAGTGTCCCCCAAAGCCATATTTAAATATATAGCATTCAAGAAGATAGATATTATCAAATTAGGAAAATCAAATTAGAAGAGTACTTTTTATTTAGTCATACTGCTTTAGGTGATTTATTTAATACGTCAGCACATTACAAAATGTTTGAACAGATTTTTCAGAGAAACCACAACAAAATATGAGTAATAAAGGCCAAGAAAACAAAGGTCTGCCAATGCCCAACATTTAAAATGCTCCAGCATGTTATTTACTTGTAAATATGATTGCTTTACAGCCTTTGAGTGCAACAAAACGTCTTCCATCTAAAAGGCTCATGGCATATTCTAAACATAAAACAGATTTGTCAGAAGAAAGAGCCTGCTCTTGAAAAAGCCTGTTAAGAAGACACAGTGAACAGCACAAATGCTTGTTCAAACATCATTGTTTTTAGTGCATGAAAGTCAAAAAAATTGTAATGTTATGAAATGAAATACAGTATTTCCCACGAAGTTATAAAGTTATTAAATGTCTCATGTAATCATTCAGTTTCTTATGAATACAATAAAGTTTTCATATATCAAGGTAATGTAAAATGCATTCTGCACTTAACTTGTAGCAGAACAAATGTAACTAAGCTTTGGATGGTTACACATGCTGTATATGTGGTACAGTACGTGTTGTTGATTATGTGGTCCTGTTGTTGCAGATGTAGATACATGAAATGGATTAAGGCTTGGCTGATGTCTTGCCTGGTTCCCTCCAGCCACCAAAAGATTTCTCCAGGTAGAGGGCGGTAGCCAAAGAGAGACGGTCCTGCAATTTACCCGTCACAATCTGTACACCCATGGGCAAACCCTCCGCACTCAGCCCTAATGGACACTGGGTTACTGGCAGACCCAGGATATTAAAGATACCTGCAGAGAATAGAACCGCTTAGAGCCTAGACCCCTTCCGGGAAGATGGCCCATAAATGCCATGACACACCAAGCTCAACAGTTAGCCATTTTTTTGCAAACTGAGCATATTGAATCAGCATCAGTGAAAAAGATCGCTTTAATTGGCTGTTCAGCTTCGTAAACAAGTGCACGAGATGAAAACAAAAGTGAGGAAAGCAAATAAGGAAGCCAAGAGGCCACACAGAAAAGGCTGTTCTGATTTTACATAATTTTAGCTGAGAATTCAAAAATATGCACATATTTCCATAACGACACAACAACCATCTGAATGAAGAAAGTGATCATTATTATTTATATTCAAAATAGTAAGTAAGTGCTGCTTTGTTCACGTTTTGTGTATCCACAGTCCTAGTTTAGGTTTCTCATTCTGAATTACGAAAATAGACTACTGCCACCTACTGATGTAGATTGTAATTTCCTCTCACGCAGGCGCAGAACACACCTACTAGTTGGCCAATGGCTGTAGTCTTTGCGATGTGTTCAAACACAACTTTTAACCCAGATGTATGGGAGGTGAGGCCACGGTCGGCTTTCGTTGCCACTAGTTTTTTGATGTTGGTTTGGTGTGTCGTGGCCTTAATAAGTAGATCACAAGTAGATCAAAACCAACAACACTTACCAGTGTAAGAGAAGTTGAAGGGTGTGAAAACAGGGTGGTGGTGTTTGGGGGCAATCTGTGGATGAGAGGGGTAGAGCAGTACTCCGTCTGTGCCTAGTAACTCCTCCAACTCCTGCTGCAGACTCTCCTTCTGCTGTATAATGAATGAAGATGGATGGGAACTCTGGAATAGCTCAACTAGAGCCAGACCTGAGAAAGAGACAGAAGGGGACACAATTATCATACATGTGTGAAAGGAGCGAAAGGGATTGAGGAATTCAATCAGTCACATGAACAGTTACGGCAGTACAGGGACAAGATTGAAGGACAGTTCAACACCACCGACTCCAGAAGCATGTGGAGGGGAATTAACACCATCACGGACTATAAAGGGAACACAAACTCCACCGTGAACACCGCTGCCTCTCTCCCGGACGAGCTAAACACCTTCTATGCTCGCTTTGAGGGAACTAACACCGCCCTCGCAGAGAGAGCACTCGCGGCTGAAGATACAGAGGTTAGTGCACTCTCCGTATCTGTCGCGGATGTAACCCGATCCTTCCGGCGGGTGAACGTCCGTAAAGCCGCGGGTCCAGACGGCATTCCCGGCCGTGTGATCAGAGCGTGCGCGCACCAACTGGCTGGAGTCTTCACGGACATTTTTAACCTGTCCCTCTCCCTGTCTGTGGTCCCCACATGCTTTAAAACGTCCACTATTGTTCCTGTACCTAAGCAGTCAAAAACCACCTGCTTAAACGACTGGCGTCCTGTTGCTCTGACCCCCATCATCAGCAAATGCTTTGAGAGACTAGTCAGAAACCATATCTGCTCTGTTCTCCCCCCCTCACTGGACCCACTGCAGTTTGCATACCGCACAAACCGCTCCACTGATGATGCCATTTCATCCACTATACACACTGCTCTCTCCCACCTGGAAAAGAGGAACACGTATGTGAGAATGCTGTTTGTGGACTACAGCTCAGCATTCAACACCATTGTGCCCTCCATACTTGACATTAAACTCCGGGCTCTAGGCTTAAACAGCCTGTTATGCAGCTGGATCCTGGACTTCCTGTCAAACAGACGCCAGGTGGTCAGAATGGGCAGTAACATCTCCTCATCACTGACTCTTAACACTGGAGCCCCTCAGGGCTGCGTTCTCAGCCCACTCCTGTACTCTTTGTACACACATGACTGTGTGGCAACCCACAGCTCCAACACCATCATCAAGTTTGCTGACGATACGACGGTGGTAGGTCTTATCACCGACAATGATGAAACGGCCTACAGAGAGGAGGTGCACACTCTGACACGGTGGTGTCAGGAGCACAACCTCTCCCTCAACGTCAGCAAGACCAAGGAGCTGGTGGTCGACTTCAGGAGGAATGAGAGAGAACACCGCCCCATCACCATCAATGGAGCACCGGTGGAGAGAGTCAGCAGCTTCAAGTTCCTCGGTGTCCACATCACAGAGGAACTCTCATGGTCCGTCCACTCCGAGGCCGTTGTGAAGAAGGCTCATCAGCGCCTTTTCTTCCTGCAACGGCTGAGGAGGTTTGGAATGAACCGCCACATCCTCACACGTTTCTACACCTGCACCATAGAGAGTCTGCTGACTGGCTGCATCACCACCTGGTACGGCAACAGTACCGCCCGCAGCCGCAAGGCCCTGCAAAGGGTAGTGCGCACGGCCAGCTGCATCATCGGAGGTGAGCTTCCCTCCCTCCAGGACATTTACGCCAGGCGGTGTGTGAAGAGAGCTCAGAGGATCTTCAGAGACTCTAGCCACCCAAACCATGGGCTGCTCTCACTGCTCCCATCAGGCAGACGGTACCGCAGCATCAGAACACGCACCAGCCGACTCCAGAACAGCTTCTTCCCACAAGCAATCAGACTACTTAACTCTTGATCCATCAGTATCATAACACACACTGGACAGAATATCACTCAGCACAACCCACTGTAGATACACACACATTATATACACATTTATTTATCATACAGCATCTATTGCACTTTGGATTTCAATTTTTCAATCTGTGAATAATATTTTATACTATACATTGTATATTATTATTACTATTATAGCGTAATGTATATTGTTTAGTGTATGTTTAGTGTATATTGTTTAAAGTATATGTATATTGTAAGTATGTGTATATTGTTTAAAGCTGTGAGAACTAAACTCACATTGTGTAAATTATTTATTGTTTATTGTAGTGTATACTGTGCTGTGAGTAATTGTGTGCGCATCAGATGTGTAATCTGTTGTTGCTTAAATGTTGTACATGTCATGTCATGACTACTATGTTGCTCGGAACTGCACCTAAGAATTTCACCTGCTGTTGCACTTGTGCATATGTAGAGTGACAAATAAAGTGATTTGATTTTTGATTTGATTTGATTTGAGTTAAAAGCGCACAAGCTCATTTGCTGAATCACACACCTATTGCTGCTATAGTGTGAGAAGAAAACCCCAGAATCCACTTGAACAGCTCCCAGACTGGCCAGACCTTCTTCCCACCTTTACTCATTAGCTCTGAAAAGGAGGTGGGTGGCTGAAATGGAAAAAAAGTGCAAAAATAACACACTTAATTATAACTTACACAATAGCAAAGACATCAAGAGGACGCTTAACTGAATGAAAATAAAGAGCTAAAGTTAGCCTTTGCTTAGTGAGAGAAAGTTATCTTATGGTAGTCAAGAATCTTCTGAAATTTACTTACATCTTCAAGTTTAATATTTTATCCAATATATCTTTATATTAATTTATTTAATATATCCAATGTTATGTACAATAAGGGAATGAAAACTGTATGTACATCTAAATTATAATGGCCAAAAACACACACCTTTCCATCCTTGCCAGGTGAAGCCATCATCGTTCCCCAGATCTGAAAGGAGTATTTGAGCTGTGGGATGAACAGCTCTTGAACTTTAACCCCAAGGTCTGCCTCCAAGCGTTTGACCACCTAAAAATAAAGCCCATTTTGAGATATATATTAGTTGACTGAAGCCCATCCACACACACCTACTTACCATCTTCTGTGCCTGAAGCAGCTGTGCGTCCACTGGAGAGACTAAATGAGAGCCCCCATTGTGAGGAACAGAGAAGAACCTCAGCTTTTTCAAATCTACTTCATTAGAGAGAGACAGTCTAAAGAGAGTGAAACAGACACAGAGAAATTTTCATTTGGGATGCATTCATAATAGGGGTTTATTAAAACATTGAAAAGAAGCCATTTTCAAGTTAAAACAGATGAAAGCCACCCTATGAATACGCTGCAAGGAAAAAATAATGAAACTATAATGCAAATACACTACCGTTCAAAAGTTTGGGGCCAGGAAGTTGTTTTTTTGGGAAGAACCATACACACAAAGGAATACACAAAGGTTTTACTCTGTTTACAGATATGACCAGACACGCACGGGTGACGCAACTTCCCACGAAAACCATCCCGTCAGGTCTAAAATATAAACACTTACCACTGATGATGTATACTGATGACTCATTCTTTCAATTTTGCTCATTTTAAACAAAAGTTTCATAGTGTACCTTTAACAATTTTAATCAGCAAGGATGGATTAAATTGGTCAATGATGACAGTAAATACATTCTTAAGATTTCTATTTCAAATAAATTCTGTTCTTTTGAACTTTCTATTCATCAAAGAATCCTGAGAGAAATGTATCCGTTTCCACTAGGGGTGTCACAATATATTGCAATACAAAAATGTAACAATATGTATCGTGGATAGTGACAATCTATATTTTGTATAGTTCACCCAAAATTAAATTACTGTGTGAGAAAAAAATGAAAGTTTACAGAGTTTTAGTGTCAGTACTACATTAAAATACTATATATAATGTTGAATATAATGTAAAATAATGCAATGGGGGAATATTTGTGACAATACTAAATGTCTTATGTTACCAGTAAAAAGTGGCCTTCGTTATTTTAAATATATGTAGCTAGAGACCGAGTGCAAGCATATTCGTCTAACATAATTCTGTATTTTCAGCTTCAGATTCATGAATATTTTGATTCTGATGTCACCATTGTCCAAGCCTATTCATTTCCACCCCAATGTAATACCAAATTCAGCATTTTAATCAACAGTAAACCATTTACCCCATTCTTTGGAATATCGCAATAATATCGTATTGTGAGTTCAGTATCGTGATATGTATCGAATCGTGACCCTAGTTTCCACACAAATGTTAAGCAGTAATAATACAATAACAAGTAATCAGCATTTTAGAATAATTTCTGAAGGATTATGTGACACTGAAGACTAGAATAATGGCTGCTGAAAATCCAGCTTTGCCATCACAATAAATTGTAATAATGTTGCAATATTATTTAATTTTTTAAAAATAAATGCAGCCTTGGTGAGCATATGAAACTTCTTTAAAAAGATTTTAAAATCTTACAAACCCCAAACTTTCGAATCATAGTGTAGATGCCATATCAAGTATCTCTGTCATATAGCAAGTGTGTAAAAAAGCTCACAGTGTTGCTGTGAAGACCATATAAATCAAATTATTTTGTACATATCATATTATATTACTTGTTTGCATTGGGTCCTCCCATGATTCTTAGCATGGGAATCAGGTCTTCTGCGTAGCGGCACATAGGTCCTGTACACAGAAATCCCATCTGCAGTCCTGAGGTGGGAGGATACTGTCCATCATTACTTACGATACCTGTTTGTACAGAGAAAACCAATCAACCTAATCCTTAACCTAACCAGGCCTTAATCAATTAATTAATATTTATTAATTATAACGTTAAGTATATATACAGTAGAAACCACATTCTCCCTCTGTAGACAACTTAATAACACATGCACACAACTGCACCCATTCGTCTTACCTAATGATGGCTTGTGTCCGAAGATGCCGTTGAAAAAGCAGGGAATACGGATACTACCACCGATATCTGACCCAACTCCAATCACAGAGGCACCAGCACCCAATATACTGCCCTCACCTCCTGCAAGTGACAGTATTAAATACAATTGATTTTTATTAATGTTGACCTGGCTGTCATATTGGACATATTGTGACACCTAGTGGAGAGAATACAACATAATGCAAAAGCAATAGTTTTGTAAAAATGCACTCACTATTCACAGTCAGCCAATATTAACTTATCCTGTGAGCGAAAGATAATAAGGGGGTTACAGAGATACAGCGAGTATTGTGGCTGGTCATGTGATCAGCTTAAAGGGCCTAAATTCAATCTGTACATCACATAAAGTTCTTCAGAAAATTTCAGAAAAGCTCTTCGGAAATTTGGACTATACCGCTCAATTCATATGGATTAATTTTATGATCTCTTTATGAATTTTACTTTTGAAGCATCAAAGTGGTAATTGCGTAGCTGTCAATGGAGGGACAGAAAACTCTCCGATTTCACTTAATTTGTGTTTCAAAGACAATCGAATGTCGTATGGGTTTGGAACAACATGAGAGTGAGTAATTAATGACAGAACTCCCATTTTTGGGTGGAAACTTCTTTAAAAGTGAACCTTTAAAGCCGCTTTATTAGGCTAATAATAATATGACTGGATTATTATCTTGTGTGAGTGTTTACTGAATTGTGCATACATTAATTGAAACAATTGAAATGTTCTGTAAAGCTGCTTTGAAACTATATGTATTGTGAAATGTGCTATACAAAAAAACCTGAACTGAATTGAATATACATATTTTGTATTAAAACCTATTTATTTCTTTAGTGGTAAAACGCTTTTAATGATAAACATTTTAATTAAATAACTTTGAATTTTTTTTTTTTACATAGCTCAAGTTCAATAAAAAAATACAGAGAGCACCTTTAACAGTAAAACAGTGTATGCAAAACTACTAAAATTCTATAAAAATGCAAAATCATGTCTGCAATTGTATAATATGTAATTATGAAATAAGAATGAGTGCAGGTTGGGTTTTCTGTCAGTTTTACTATGGTTAAAAGGTGTATATGTGTATAAAAATGACCTGAGCTGCCGCCTGCAATTCTCTCAAAGTCATAGGGGTTGTTAGTGATGCCATAGAGGTGGTTGTGGGACTCTAGCCACATACAGAGCTCACTGCAGTTAGTTACACCCAGTGGAATCGCTCCCGCTCTCTTCAACAGTGCAACAGATGGGGCATCTGCCCCTGAAACCAGATCCCGTCTGCTCAACAGTCCTGTCGAGTTAGGCATGCCTGTTAGGAAGAAAACAGAAAGTGTCATCCTACAGACATATACCAAATTGGAATAAAGAGTTATATAATATACCTTGCAGAGCAAAGGCCTCTTTAACAGTGATGGGTACCCCAAGGAGAGGCAGCCTGTCCTCCAACACATCCTCTCCTCCCGTCTCCTCCTCTATAAGTTTGTCTACCTGTGCGGCTTCCTGAAGCGCTGCAGAAAACCTGAACAAATGAAAATTTGTGTTCAGAGTCAGAATGAAATGTAGGTTGATTTTGCCCTTGAACTCACTCACCTGTCCTTCACCATGGCATTGATAAGTGGGTTGACTTCCTGAATACGGTCAATGTAGGCCTGGACCACTTCAACACTAGTTACCTAGAGATATTTGAAGGAAATCAATAGGCGTTCGGAATGCATAATAATGCAATATAAATAAAGTCACTACAGACTACAAATGTATACAAAGTGCGTGGGAACAAACTGAAAGACAAACACACAGTAGAAAGACGAATATTCATAACTTAGGTCAGATCTATTGTGAATATAAATCATATAGCTAAATGCATAGATAAATGTGTCTGTTCTCCAAGATAGACCATGAACTGTAAATATCTATCAATAATACATTTGGGTAACATAACAGTCTGGGGTCAATTTAGGGGCTCATTTTTCAAATCTTGAAAAATTCAACTTCAAAATACAACGGCAGGCATAACATTATGACCACTGACAGGTGAAGTGAATAACACTGATTATCTCTTCATCACGGCACCTGTTAGTGGGTGGGATATATTAGGCAGCAAGTGAACATTTTGTCTTTAAAGTTGATGTGTTAGAAGCAGGAAAAATGGGCAAGCATAAGGATTTGAGCGAGTTTGACAAAGGGCCAAATTAGGATGGCTAGACGACTGGGTCAGAGCTTCTAAAAAAAACCTGCAGCTCTTGTGGGGAGTTCCCGGTGTGTTCCCGGTGACCATGGAGCAATGGAAGAAAGTGGCCTGGTCTGATGAATCACATTTTCTTTCACATCACATGGATGGCCAGGTGCGTGTGCGTTGCTTACCTGGGGAACACATGGCATCAGGATACACTATGGGAAGAAGGCAAGCCGGCAGAGGCAGTGAGTGTGATGCTTTGGGCAATGTTCTGCTGGGAAATCTTGGGACCTGCCATTCATATGGATGTTACTTTGACACATACCACCTACCTAAGCATTGTTGCAGACCATGTACACCCTTTCATGGAAATAGTATACCCTGGTGGCTGTAGCTTCTTTCAGCAGGATAGAAGCGCCCTGGCACAAAGCAAAAATGGTCCAGGAATGGTTTGAGGAGCACAACAACGAGTTTGAGGTGTTGACTTGGCCTCCAAATTCCCCAGATGTCAATCCAATCGATCATCTGTGGGATGTGCTGAACAAACAAGTCCGATCCATGGAGGCCCCACCTCGCAACTTACAGGACTTAAAGGATCTGCTGCTAACATCTTGTTGCCAGATACCACAGCACACCTTCAGGGGTCTAGTGGAGTCCATGCCTTAACGTGTCAGGGAAGGTTTGGCAGCAAAAGGGGGACCAACACAATATTAGGTCATAATGTTATGCCTGATCTGTGTGTGTTACTTCAGTGCATGTCCTGAGGAAAAAAATCAAATCATATCCTTTGATGGTATGATGGGTAGGCTTTTTTGATATTGTGTGCAAATATGCTGTGTGATGGTAATAACATTTGTCACTTTGATAAAGTTAGGTTAGTGTTGAAAAACGCTTTTGCTGTTTATTAAAAGGTTTAAGTATGATATATTATTAAATATATATGAGTCACAAATATATTTTAAATTTATATTTTAAAACTACTATACATTATAAATCTATTCTTTAACACTAGAATTATTTTTTTATACAAGCATTTCTTTTAAAAGGGGAAACATAAGTTTCATAAGTGTTGCTGATCTTTGAACAGCCTTGAAAACTAACAATTCCTCTAGTGTGTATAAATATGCTCCCACTCTGATCACCTACATTAATACAGAGAGCTGAAATATGATCAGAAGACAAACTGTGATGTTAATAAACTACGCTGTGTGGTAAAAAATCAAATAAAATACACGACAATAAATAAAACTGCACGTTTTTAAGAATCTACTACAACTCCCAGCATTCATTGCAATTCACCTCGTCCCATCCCTTCTTCCTGAGTGGTGTGAAATAAGGATCTTTACCGTAGCGTCATTCAAAGTGAAATCAACATGTCACTACGGTCATGCTGTTAATTATAATGATCAAGATATAGAGCCTATGGAGTTTTTATTTACATCTTACTTCCTTCCGACGAATCTTTCGGGCAAGCTGCAACGCTGAGAGCAGCAGAAGTGGGTTAGTGATGGGTGGGAGTCGCGAAACTCCATGCCGTTGCTGAGGTGCAAATAATTTAAAAGCGGCGAACAACATCCACATCACAGCTCGAAGCAGTCGGCTTAAGAACCGCTCGAACCGGGTCAAAGCCATCGTCAATGAGCAGCGATGACACCAGTACGCAGC
The DNA here is from genome assembly GCA_023566225.1 of Romanogobio albipinnatus. NCBI lineage: Eukaryota > Metazoa > Chordata > Actinopteri > Cypriniformes > Gobionidae > Romanogobio > Romanogobio albipinnatus. The sequence goes on along the minus strand of CM042241.1, from coordinate 50,136,483 downwards.
TTGGTTTGAAAGTGAAACAACAGTGGGCTCTTTACTGCCCTCTGCATGCAGAGTGGTGGTAGTGAACCCGTGCATGTTGATACCATGGTTAATACATGGAGACTAATACTACAAAGGCATACATTACCAGTCAAAAGTTTCGACACACTTCACAGATTTTATGGTTATGTCTTTTATTTAAATTTTTGCTTTATATAGCCTATTATCTTTTTTTATATACTAGCGGAGCATATAGTGCATACTGTATATCACGATGCAGTACATTTTAAAGTCTTTTCAAATTCAAATAAATGTATGGGAAAATATCATGCATTTTTAGTACAACTCACAGAGGTCCAGGGTGATCTGTCTGAACAGTGTCAGGTCAGTGCTGGGAGGCCTGATGTTTTTCTGTTGCTGATCTCATTCTCTGTTTACACCGGTAAAGATGATAGGCCTACCGTATTCACTGATTCGAGGATCAACAGCTATGGTAGCAAGTGAACATTTTGTCCTCAAAGTTGATGTGTTAGAAGCAGGAAAAATGGGCACGCGTAAGGATTTGAGTGACTTTAAAAGGACCAAATTGTGATGGCTAGACAACTGGGTCAGAGCATCTCCAAAACTCCTGGTGTGCAGTGGTCAGTATCTATCAAAAGTGGTCCAAGGAAGGAACAGTGGTGAACCGGCGACAGGGTCATGGCTCATTAATGCAAATGGGGAGCGAAGGCTGGTCCGTCTGGTTTGATTAAACAGACGAGCTACTGTAGCTCAAAATGCTCAAGATGTTAATGCTGGTTCTGATAGAAAGGTGTCAGAATACACAGTGCATCACAGTATGTTGCGTATGGGGCTGCATAGCCACAGACCAGTAAGGGTCCAGACATGCTGACCCCCATCCACTGCCGAAAGCTGCAGCAGTTGGCACGTGAGCATCAGAAGTGGACCTGGTCTGATGAATCACGTTTTATTTTACATCATGTGGATGGCCGGGTGCGAGTGCCTCAATCCATGCCTCGACAGGTCAGGGCTGTTTTGGCAGCAAAAGGAGGACCAACACAATATTAGGAGATCATACTGTTATGCCTGATCGGTGTGTATATAGTGGACAATATTGTAGCCTAATTGTATTGTGGTCACCAAATAAGTAATACCACCAAACACAAATATTTCCAGGGCTTAGGTGCCCTGCAAGATGCTAAGGCATGGTGAGGCCACCCATGTCAGCCCGCCAGACGCTAAGCTGAGGGATAGAGAGGTCAAGACAGAAACCTCTGGGCCAGCCAATGCAAAAACTTCTGGCTGTGTCAGGAACGGCTTTCACAGAAACCTCTGTGGCAATGAGAGAAACTTCTAGGACCATTTGAGACTGTTCCGAAGCAAATAATACTACCAGACACTAAGCTGTCTGAAGAAAGAACAGGGAAACTATGTGGCTTAAACCATGAATGCAGAAATATTTTATCCAAACCAACCCGAAGGGAGAGAAAGGAGAGTCGGATTATAACTTTGAGCCTCCCTGCAGCATAAACAAGCATGAATTCCATGTTGTCCCAGGCTGGTTAGAGCTGGTATAGTGCTGGTCTAGCTGGTGGACCAGTATATCTGTTTTCAAGTAAAACTGAGCTGATGTAGCTGGTCCACCAGCCATCCTCCTGCTGGTCCAAGCAAGCAAGCATGACAATTCCTGCTTTTATAAAGCCACTTCCCTTCCCTTCCCTTTGAGAACAGCACGGCTCTGTTAGTCCACCAGCTACCAGCTCTAACCAGCTTGAACTAGCATGGAATTCATACTGCTTTATCCTGGCTCAATGTTGTTTTTCCTGCATTGTTGCTTTGTTCTGTTTTATATGATTTAGAATTACAAGTATTTTGTTGTGAAGAACAAAAATGTAGTACTCAGGGGGGAAGTACACTACTTTGCCTGCAGGTAAAAGATTTTGATGTTATCCCAGCTAACAAATATATAAGAGCATTTAGCTAATGTTCCTGTTAAGTTATGAAAACATTTCTGAAAGTTCTCTGAACGTTTTTGTTATGTGAATGTTAAGGGAACATTCCATTTGATAATTTTGCAAACATTATGGTAATGTTACCACAGAACATTCTTAAACATAAAAAAATAAAAAAACATTAGATGGCCATCCAACTAAAACGCTTCAGCGATTAAAAGAAAGGGTTTAAAGAATGATGTATAACTAATGTTTTTGTGCTAACATTTTGAGAACATATCAAAGACCAGATAACTCTGACTGAGATTCCAAGTAAAAAAATAAAATAAAATAAAAACATTAGGCTTGCAGTGTAGGTGGCATGAACAAAACAGAATCATTAAATCATTAAATACATTTTTGTACAATTAATCATCAGCACAAAATTCATGATTGTGACAAGCCTAGTAATTTCTGACTGTGAACAATACAAGTGTGACTTTTTAATCATGTCTATGCTTGTATGTGTTAAAGTGGCAAAAACGTTTTGTACCATTCCACATTCCAATGAAGTAAAATAATAATTAAAAATTAAAAATGCTAAATGATTTGGTCTGACCCAACAATACCAGGGGGTTAAGAGATATAAATTGTAACACCTTTTCCATACTGACCTGGGTAGCAACTGAGGCTTACACACGACGGTCTAGCCTACTGAATACAGTTACATTTGTCTCAAAATATACTTTTGTAAATAAATATTTAGCCCACATCCCATTTCCCATATCTCTCACAAAGTTATTCAATGAAAGCAGCCCAATATGAGCAAACGTTTAAAGTATTTCCAATACCAAGTAGTAATTAAAAAAAAAAAAGGATTTGAAAGAGAAGTCCACATTTCTTTCTGCTGCCACCTATTTATTTTTCATCAGAAAACATCTTTGTACACTCTAAAAAAAAAAGGTTCTATATGGCACCAAAAATGGTTCTTGGCTCGTAATCATAGGGGAACCTTTTTAAGTGCTATATAGCACCAATTTTGGTGCTTCAGTGGTTCTTCAGCGGTTCTTCAGAGGTTCTTCACCGGTTCTTTGACTAAGGTGCTATATAGCACCTCTGAAGAACCGCTGAAGAACCTCTGAAGAACCGCTGAAGAACCACTGAAGCACCAAAATTGGTGCTATATAGCACTTAAAAAGGTTCCCCTATGATTACGAGCCAAGAACCTTTTTTGGTGCCATATAGAACCTTTTTTTAGAGTGTATACATCTTTTTCATCAGAAAGTGAAAGATTATGCAAGTAAAATAGGCCTATATTTATTTGAAAACATTCCAGAGTAATAACAATGTTGTTTTGTTGTAATATATACTCGCTTACTGATTACATTCTGTTCATTTCTAAAATAAGTTCAGTGGTCTTTTTTCGTACTGCTGACTCACGACGACGATGATATCATCCATGGTCATGGTCGGCATGTTATGAACGTTGCATGGTGAATTGAAATGTAAAAGTGACATCATAGTTCAGCAAAGCCAGCGCATTGGCCGCTCATTGGCTCGAATGCTTGATTGATGCATACTGCGGCCAATCAGAAGGCCAAATACGACAGCTCATCACGAATAAAGGCAAATGTAAAAACGTATTCTTCCTATGCAAACCGAGGCTAAAACGCTTACAATGCCTTCGAGCTCTATTAAGCTACGACTTACAGCCTGTTCCGTCCGTTTTGTGGACACTGTCATTCTCCTGAATGTAGCCTACCTAAATAGTGCAGAATCACACTGGCCTACGTTGGAGCATTTACTGCGCAAGTGCGCATGCTCGACGCGCAATGTCCAGCCTTGCCAAGACCTGCCCCTATTCTTCACCAATGAACGGAACGGGCGAATTTACAAGCGGCATAAGCGTTTCACTATGGCCGAGACGGACAGTGACAGCTTGCGAACGAGATGTTGACAAAACATTGAAGATCTGCTAAATGCAACGTTGTTCCCCAAACGTGAAAGTATTTTCTTGGGTCTCACTGAAATCAGGTACAGTGCCATATTCTGTGGCAGCCGCATGGGCCCGGCTACGTGCATGCGTCCTTGGTTGCATGTGCACGCTTAAAGATGCTTTTATTATAATCGCATGTCTAATAGAAAATACTATCCAGCTTAGTCTGTAAAACGGTAGTCGCTTTAAAAATCGACAAAGGCGAAACATGAAGTGCATTCAGAGCATGACAGCGGTCATGTCAGAAACAATCCGCAATGGATTCTCTCTGTAGCCAGGCTTGACAGATGGTGCGGACACACCGCATTTCTCACTGCCATTGCATTGGTTTTGCTGTATTCTATTTTTATTTGCTTGCAATAAGATTTTTCCACACGTGCTGCGTATATCCGTAGTATGAGTTAGCTGGCACAATTTTACTCGTTCTTGCTCTCGCCATTTGGCCATTTGGGCTTCATTTGATATATCAGCACATGCCTATTTATAAAAGGAGCAATGAGACATTACTTATTTTTAAACTTTTTTGCAGGTGTTTTGTTGGGGGAGAAGCCGGCGACAGATATTGGGGAGGACAGATTATCGGAACTGCGAGTGATACTGGAGTAAAGACTGCTTTAACGAGCGGAATAAAGGAATATGAAGCAACCGCATCAATCGCGATGCGGCCCCAGCGCACTCTTCATCATATGCACGCTTTTGCCCCTTTTGGAGAATATTTAATCCAGTAGTTTTATGTGGTAGGCCTACACACGTCGTTTTACAAGTCATTTGAGCTGTTTTTGTAAGTGATTTTTTTGGTAGTCCACTTCACTTGGGATATGGGTATTTGGACGTTGGAGATTTGGCTGCGTTGAAGGGACCCGCTGCCTGCCTGTCCATCATAATGGATCAAGATGATAACCAAGAACCTTTTCATGCTCTGTACGGGCCTAACCGGATGCGGCCGTCATCGTACCGGGCACTGCGGAGTGCCGTGTCCAGCCTGGCACGAATCGACGATTTTTTCTGTGAAAAAATCGGTTCTGGGTTCTTCTCAGAAGTCTTTAAGGTAACCTTTCCTTTTTTTATCCACAGACGTTTTTAAATCCTGTCACTGTCTTACTGCAGTGGTCATGCTTTGCCTGATAGATGATTGGTTGCACCTTTTGATGAGATTGGGATAAAAACAGAGGGGTTAGCATGATTTGAACAAATTGATACCATAAATAATAATGATCATTTACACATTTCAGGAGGCTAGATAAATGAATTCAAAATGGCATTTACCGTTTCATTTTTAATGGCTATTTGCACTTATCAACTTGAAAATGTTAGTTTATTATTATTATTTTGTGTCTAATGTGCACTCTTTGATTTGTCTCTAAAGAATAGCAATGTTATTTACTGTAATGTAACTTATTTAATGTGTTGTTTGATCATTTGTGAGAAATAATATTAATAACAATAATTAATAATTGTTATTATTAATAGTCATTATTGTTGTTATTATTAACAACAACAATAATATTAATAATAATTCATAATGATTATGAAGTTTAGTATCATGATCATTTAAATATTGTTTTTTATTTATATAAAAAAATATATATAAAAAGATATATATAATATATAGATCCTAAAGTCTCATGAACTACAATGTATAATAGCTTCAGTTATCACTGCTTCTCAATCATCTTGTGTTGTATATAATAGAACAGTGTCATACGTGTCCATGTTAAGAGCGCCCGTGTCTGTGATGATAATGATAAGATGGGTCGGTTCCACTCGACAGCATAATCAGATTACCAACCTGCACTAATCTGTCTGCCTCATCACAGAGGGGTGTGTGTCTGTTTATTGGCCCATGTCTGCGTTGACTGCGTCTTGAGTCAAAAATATCTTATATATTTTGGTTAATATCTAATTTCTTTTTAAATGTAAAAGTTTTCTATCAACAGTTGGTGGTTCTAATTTCCTTCTTGAAAGCTAATAAAATATTCTGGGTTATGTTTAAAATAATTTTCATGTAAGTGAAACCAGATCACAACTGACTGTCATGAAGTTCAAAACGTCCCAAATTGAATAATTTACAAAAAATAGTAGACATTCCTTTTATACTTTTTAAGAACATTATAATATTACAACTATTTAGTACTTGTCGTTTTTTCTTAATTAGTGGTTGGTTACATCACATCAGTATTACAAATTTTATTTTAGATATAACTAATCACTTATGAGATCTGAAAATATGTGACACATGACTTCTATTGATCTCTACAAATAAAGAAAAACATCTGCTTTGGCACAGATTTTTGAATATGTTGTCTTACAGTAGACAACTACAACTTTCTGAACTACAAAAAGCTGAGCATGCAACTTAATATATGTTATGTTTCATGAAAGTGGTTTGTGCCATTTTAGGTAAACTGCCATGTGTCTTTTAGTCCTTTATCGAAGTCACCATTTATTCAAATTTATTTGAAACAAAATTGTGTTATAGAAGAATTACGTCTAACTGACAAATGACTCTTTGTTAAGGGACAGAGTATGAAATATGAATGTACTGTTGACATGCAGTTCGCAAATAGTTATAAATCAAAGTCAGTCCGATGTCTGATTTATAAACGCGGGATGATGTATGCCGTGGTGTTTGGTGATGGATCATGTGTGGGAGTGGGTGAAGCCCATGTTAAGTTTTGCATGTGACGTCACTGTGATAATGTCCTGGATTCCAGCTGGTTAGGTGGGATGACGGAAAATCCAGGAAGCCTATTAGTGCCTAATGACTATTAATACTCAGCATACTGTACTGGATCTCTGTCTTACTCTCTCACACTAATACACACCAAAAAGCCATATTTCATTCAAACAACTATTGTATTATTGTGCATGCAAATCCCAGCTTCTCCAACCTCACCACTAAATTAATCTATCCTTAACTCCTCTATTTGCCTCACAATAAATGTCATGCTTCAGAGTAATTCTGTTTTGTAAGGCCAGAAAAAGCGTTAGAGAGTCTTGTACAGATGTGCATAGATTTTATCCTCAATTAGAGCAGGTCAGCTACAAGACTGAATGGCATGACTCATCAAGCACTTGCGCTGTTGTGAAGACCAGCTGTGGAAATTTTTGGTACTCTGGTGCAGGAATGTACTGTGTTATAATGTAATAATTTGAGTAACATATACATTGGAAAGGTATAACATTAAGGATATTAACAGATAATATTAAATAATACTATATAATGAAAAATGGTGTAAGGTATTAAGACTTTTTTTTCAGAGAATGTATCTTGAATATAAATGTATTTTGTCTTATTCTGTGATGGGGTTTTTTTCACTAGTTAAGAACTACATTTTACTAAATGTATTATTTTATGTCCATTTTTGCTCTGTATCCATGATTATCATGAGAATTATGTAGGCTAAATGAGTTATAAGCATCTTAGAGCTTCTAGATGCAGAAGCTTGATATTGCTTAACAAAATGATTAGTTGCGATTTTCAGTGAAAAAGACTGTTACTGTAGATGTAACTTCTGGAGTATATAGGCTGTGTTCAGTATATTGCAATAATAGAAATGCAGTCACAGAAAAAATTATCTTCTGTGAAAACAAAAACAAAAAACATTATTATACTGCCTTACGACCAAAGAAAACTTCATATTCTTAAATGCAGAGGTACCCAAACTATTTACTACAAAGGGCCAAAAATGTGGCATTATATCCAACTTAACTATTATAATAATTTACATTTTTTACAAAACTGTTAACACAAAAAAGATTAATTAAATCAAAGTTATGCTTCAGTGTCATGCTTTTTGCCACGCTCTTGTTTGGCATGGTAGGATTTTTGATCGTGTGGGGATATTTTTGGTCCCCATGAGGAAAACATCTTAAAAAAATCATACAAAATTATCGTTTTTGAAAATGTAAAAATGCAGAAAGTTTTCTGTGATGTTAGCTTTAGGGTTAGGTGATAAAATATACACTATAAACGGTTAATTCCAGTCATTGATTCTGATTAGTCAATAACTGTGTTTTATTCATGATAAAACATGACTATAGCTTGTATTATTGTGAGCGAGAGATTGAGTGGCCGAGTGTATTACCTGCATTCAGATTTAGCATATATGTTCATAATAAAATGTTCATAATAAAAACTCAGTTGAATGTCTGCTGCAGTATCTTTTCTTAAGGGGTTTCCCGTGTCCTGACGGTGAAAGTTGCGTCTTGTTCCGTGTTCACACAGCAAGTTTTAGTCCTTTCAATATAAAAGTCTTCACTTTTGAGTGACTCACTCATTAAGTGGTGTAATAATGTAACTTCTCTTGCTGTCAGTGATCTACATAGAGAACATTTATATAGATCAGTGGTTGCTGTTCATGGTCAGGGACAATATTTTCTGGCAGAAGGAAGGGTTTTAGTGATTTTACTTTGTGAAAGTTGCATATTTTGGCTTTAATATTTGTATTGTGTGGTAAATGTTTTATAAAAGCAATAAGCCCCTTGAAGCCGTGATTTACAGTGAATTTATAACAGCTAAGGGGGTTCTAATAGCTCTTCTTAGCTGTTATAAATTCACTCTAAACCACAGCATTTTTTTATACAGTACAATTTATACAGTATAAAAATCATTGTCTATGTGTGTGTGTGTATTCTGCAGGTGCAGCACAGGATCACAGGGCAGGTGATGGCTCTGAAGATGAACACAATGGCCAGTAACAAAGCCAACATGCTGAGAGAGGTGCAACTCATGAACCGCCTTTGCCACCCCAACATCCTCAGGTGTGGCACTCACCATTTTCCTTTTTTTTTCTACAAAATGCTGGGAGTATTTCTCTCGGTATGCATGGAATTAGGGCTGGGCGATATGTGTATATTTAGCTTAACATTTTGCTTATCGAATTTAAAGCGCAAGAAGACACGAAAGAGAACACTTCTGTACTTGTGCGTTGTTTTCTGTGCTGTGTACACATCCAAAGCATGCACAGAGAGCTGACTGCTGTAACGGCATAGTGTGTATGTATGCGACTATTCTTTGGATATGCGTTCCCTGTAAAACAACATTTATCTTTATTTTGTAATTTTGTCATATTTTTTCTTAATTACACTGTCATGTTTATATTCCAAAGATGATGAAGGCAGGTTAAGACTTAGTTAATAGTAACAAGTTTCAATTACAGAAGCGAACAACTCGAGTGTATAGCAAACACCAACAATACCGGACAAACACAGCAAAGAAAATGAGGAACTTAGAGGGGTCATATGATGCGATTTCTTGTTTTCCTTTCTCTATATTGTGTTATGTAGCTGTTTGTGCATGTATAAGATCTCTACGTCAGTATGTGGGGGCAGAGTTTCATAACACCACCCAAATGTATACGCAAAGGAAGAAGGCGTAACTTTTATTCTCGCTGTTGTAGTGTTGTCGCCGGCGCCACCATTTCATGGAGACGCCTTATTGACACTGTGTCGTGGACCTTCCAAAAGAGGGTACAATTAGAAAACAGTGGCTAAGCTTTAGTTACAACACTGTTCCAGAACAGTACAGCCCAAATATTCGACTGTGCTGCGCATTTTTTCCGAGGACTGTTTCTAGCACCTGGGAGAGCACAGACCGTTTCTACATCTTTGTTGTTTCTACAATAACAAATGCAAACTTACCAATCTGATACTTTCTGGTCCAGTCGTGCTGGCAACGTTAATCAATCAGCTTGGTCATCTGATTCATCCGGATCAGATTCGGGCTCAAATTGATAAGGTAGGACCGATATTATCATCTGTCGATATTGCTTTGCTTTGGGAGCTGATGTTCCAAATATGGTGAGAAGCGTGACATTTCCGTCAGATGCTTAAGGTATTCGGGCCAATCGCAGTGCACTGGATCGCTGGCCAATCAGAGCACACTGCGCTTTTCAGAACGATGAGCTTTGTTAAAATCGACGCATTTCAGAAAGGAGGGGCATAGCAACAATAATGTACAGTGTCTAAAATAATGACTTTTTTAACCTAAAATCACTAAAACACATTACATTAAACCAAAAACACAAAATAATATTCTTTTTAGAACCATCATATGACCCCTTTAAATACTCAATGATAACGATCTCAATAATGATCAGCTGTGAAAATTAAATATATATCCATAGTAACAGATGACTGGCAGGAAAGCTAGAACATGTGAAACTAACTGAACATAATCGTGACAGAACTCCCCCCTCAGGGATGGCGCGGCCTCGTGCCGTAAAATGGCTGAGGAAGTGGTTTCGGAGGTGGATGAGGGACTGGTGAAGGAGGAAGCCCCAGTGGAAGGAACCAGGGTAGCGATGATGGTGGTAGGAATCAAGGAGACGAGGATGGGAGGAGTGGACAGGTGGTACACCAGAGCACAGCCAGGAACCCTCAACAGAGGGAGGAGCCATGATGGAGTCTTGGCTGACGATATCCGAGGAACGAACGATGGAGAAGAAGCCGTTGACAGTGGAGCCGTAGACACAAATGGAGAGAAGATGGGTCAGAGTGACACAGATGGTTCAGGAGACCAAGGTGGAGCCGGAGCGACTGAGGACCAAGGTGAAGCCGAAGGGAGGCCTGAGCCAGACGAGTGACAGTTCGACGGGCCGAGATGAAGTGATGGGCACAGATGCTGGAGGCGGAGCTGGGGGATCCACTTGCTTAGGTGAAGCTGGTGACCGTAAGACCCGAGGTTCAACCACACAGCAATGCGTCAGGGGGGAAGACGAGGGCTGGCTGAATCTGGATGAGGAGGCGAGAGAGGGAGGCTGGGTGGGCTTAGCGGTGATGGCACAGAGGATTCAGGGCTGGGCAGTTGCTCCCCATCTGCGGTGGGCTCCGGTGACGTATCGGTCGTGCAGGATGAAGGCTGGCTGGGCTCTGCGAAGTGTCGATGATTGTTGGAGGTGGGGCTGGATGATTGCGATGTTCTCATCCACTGCTTTGCCAATGACAAAGGAGGATCCATCCAGTGATCCATCCAGGGATTCCATAGAGCAAAGTTGATGTACTCGTCTAGACACCAACATACATCCCTTTGACATCAGGAAGCAGACGTCCTCATCCAGCCCACACCAGAAACCATCCATTAAGGTGAGGTCATCACATGTCGCACAGTGGCTGATGTTGATAAACTCCTCCACATAGTCCTCCAAAATATGGCCACCCTGTAAAATAAGTCCACAGGCAGTTGCTAGGGGCAACGTTTATATCTGCAATGTCCATATTTGGTCCTGTATTCTGTCACTTTTATGTTCCAAAGATGATGATGAAGGCAGGTTAAGAGTTTCAAAATAGTAGTAATAAGGTTTATTAACAGAAGCAAACAACTCAAGAGAATGCATAGCAAACAACAATACTGGACAAACACAGCAAGAAAATGAGGAACTTAAATACTCGATTATAACAAACTCAATAATGAATACCCGTAGTAATAGATGACTGGCGGGAGAACTAGAACAAAGGAAAAAAGTGAAAGTTAAACTAACATACACGTCCTGATTTGATGTTAAAGTTGCTATTCATTACTAATGCAATTTATTTTATGCTGCAGACGAAAAAATTAAGCGGAATCCTATAAATTCGGCATAGCAGAGATATCTCTCATTTTAAAAATATTATTATGAAGTATTTTATTTTGGTCTGCAGTAATAAAAGTTAAACATAAAAAAATGTTAGCAGCCTATGTAACTGCACCTGTTTCTGAATATTAATTTAAATAGCGTGCATAATGAATAAAAAAGAAATCACAAAATAAAATAAATAAAATTTTATATATATATATATATATATATATATTGCAAACGGATGAAGATATTGCGGTGCACGCTTTTGGAGTTTCCAATGTTGACCTCTCCGTTATAGCTTTTTTGGAGTGCTATACTGTACTTTGCTGTAGATTAAAAAATAAAATACATAAATATCATTTTTAAATAATTCTAATTTTATTTAGTTAAAAGCAGCCTAAGAAGACCTTGGAACTTTAACCAGAAAGAAAAAATAACTTCACCAATTCGTTTTTAATCACTGATTTTAGACAAATAACATACACTATAGCTTGAATACAAGTTTAAAAACAGCGCTATACACATTATAATTAAGGAAATTAAACGTATCATCATGAAATGTGGTGATAACTCCAAAAGGAAAGAGAAAAACCAGACCTTATGAAAAAAATGGCAAGACACATTGCTGTGTGACATCAACATGCATTTATCATCTAACAGTCACCACCAGAATGTCCACCTTCACCATGAGCTTAAAATCGGGTTCTGTTCAATTGTATTCAACCATTGTTCCCGCAAAATTAAATTCACTTCAAACACAAATTTTATAAGAACAGTGTGTAAATTATTAGCAACACTAACATAACAGCAAAGCTAATGTTTAACTTAAGAAATTGAGTAAGTTGGAGATAATTAGATCAAGAAATAATGGTAACACTTTAGAATAATGGTCATTAGTTAACATTAGTTAACTACATTAGTTAACATGAACTAATAATGAACTGCACTTATAAAGCATTTATTTATCTTTGTTAATGTTAATTTCAACATTTACTAATGCATTATTCAAATCTTGTTAACATTAGTTAATGCAGTGTGAACTAACATGAACCAACCATGAACAGCTGGATTTATATTAACTAACGTTAACAAAGATGAACAAATACAGTAACAAATGTACTGCTCATGGTTAGTTCATGTTAGTTAATACATCAACTAATGTTAACTAATGACAATTATTCTAAAGTGTTACCGAAATAATCAACTGAACACAACTTCTGGGTCAGTCTCGCTGACACCCTCACGTAAAAACCCATTGGTTGAGTTAATGAGCATGGGCTTTTTGCATTCTTTTCAGAGATAATTTCGGTAACACTTTACAATAAGGTTTAATTAGTTAACATTGGTTAATGTATTAACTAACATGAACTAACCATGAGCAGTACATTTGTTAATGTATTAGTTAATCTTTATTAATGTTAGCTAATAAAAATACAGCTGTTCATGTTAGTTGACAGTGCATTAACTAATGTTAACCAGATTTGAATAATGCATTAGTAAATGTTGAAATTAACATTAACAAAGATAAATAAATGCTTTATAAGTGCAGTTCATTTTTAGTTGATGTTAACTAATGTAGTTAAGTTAACTAATGAACCGTATTGTAAAGTGTTACCAGAATTTCGCAGCGCCACATTTTAGTTTAAGCACAAACTAACCAAAGTAATACCTTTTGCGTTTCAATAATTAAACTAACTGAATTGTTCAATTAGATAAAGTGCAGCTAAAATTGTGTGTTTACGGTTTATGTCAGCAGTGTTGTATCCAGCGTGGATGGGGCGTAGTGGGGGCGGGGCTCGGGTAGATGATATAATATTGTAATATTATTTTTTATCGATAAAATATTTTTTTACATATCGTCCAGCCCTACATGGAGTGCTTTAAAACACTACAATGTATTGTTTACTGCACTACTGTTCAATGGCAGCACTACACCTCCATGTAATATTTTACTTGAGTTGTGTGGTTGTAAAGTCTGAACTGAATGTGAAGAGAATATGATGATTGTGGTGGTATAGCACTTTTGTTTGTTTGTTTGTTTGTTTTATGTCTCCCATGGGGGAATTATCCGAGGTTAAAAAATGCATATTCACAAAAGGAATGCAAAAATGTTAAAATAAATCAATACTAATCCAGTACTCACCTTGTTGTCTTTCTTAGGTTTTTGGGTGTATGTGTTCACGAAGGACAGCTTCATGCTCTTACGGAGGTAAGACATTGCACAGAAATCCAGACTACAGGAGTAAATGGACTGTCTGGTTGATGTGATAACTGTAAGTGTGACTACATTTACAGTACATAAATGGGGGCAACCTGGAGCAGCTGCTGGACAGTGACATATATCTGTCATGGACTGTGAGGATAGGTCTGTCACTGGACATTGCAAGAGGGTTGCAATATCTACACAGCAAGGGAATTTTCCATCGAGATCTTACATCTAAGGTACAGACACAATTACAATGCACTGATTTATTCTGTTAGCATTTGGGTTGCCAACTTGAGCAAAGGAAAGTAAGGTACAATTTTGGTTCTTTATGGGAAAAATGTGGACAGTATGGACACTCAAAATATTTGTACTGTACCACATAGTGTATGCCATTTTAGTGTTTTCAGATTAGTAAGTATGTAATGTGAATTGTTTTACCTGAATTAAATGCTAAAATGAATCCCAGACAGGAACACATTTGTTTTGCTTAACCTATTTGTACAATTTACAGCTATCGGTTTTATATTACTATGAATTTTTTTTTTCAAAAAAAAAAAGCTCACCGGAAAAAGCATTGACTACAACATAATCAGTCAATAATATTTTGTTGTCTTCATAATTTCTTTGTATGACAGCCTGGCCAAAAATTATGTCCACATAATTTGCCATGTTTTATTGTGTTATCACAAATAAAACAATTAACTCCACGCACAACTACGCAATATGCTTACGAAATCTTTTAATAATATGAATAAAGGGTGAAGATGTCTATTTCCCTAGGCCAGATATCACTTTTGGCCACTACTGTGTATATAAATATATTAAACTGTATGGCTGGAAGTTGTGTGACTGGATATCGGGCTAATAAACAGTAATCATGTTGTCTGAATTTGGCCAAAATGTTTTGCTAAAATCAAAATGCGGACGGTGAAACAGAATTGTAATATCAATAATAAAGAGTCCCACTCGCTGTGAAGTCGGAGCAGAGGATTCTGCTTGGTTTTAAAGGGTTAGTTCACCCAAAAATGAATATTCTGTCATTAATTCCTCACCCTCATGTCATTCAAACCCATAGAACCTTCGTTCATCTTCGGAACACAAATTAAGATATCTTCCATGAAATCAGAGAGATCTCTGACTCCTCCATAGACAGCTATTTAATTAACACTTTCAACTCCCAGAAAGGTAGGAAAAATATTGTTATAATAGTCTGTGTGACTCCAGCGGTTCAACCTTAATTAAATGAAGCGACGAGAATACCTTCTGTGTGCAAAAACAAACAAAAATAATGACTTTATTCAACAATTTCATTCTGGCCTGCGCCAGTCTCCTACGCAGTTTATGTTGCAGCTCCCACGCATGGGTCATGGTGCTCACTTGAACAGCATCGTCTGTTGTAGATCTCGAAAGCACTGCACTACTTACAATGGAAACTGCGTAGGAGACTTCAAAGGCTAGAGCGAAATTGTTGAATAAAGTTGCTATTTTTGTTTGTTTTTGCACACAGAAAGTATTCTCGTCGCTTTATAAAATTTAAGGTTGTACCACTGGAGTCAGATGGACTATTTTAACAACCTTTCTGGACCTTGAAAGTGTTAATTAAATAGCTGTCTATGGAGGGACCTGAGAGCTCTCGGATTTCATTGAAAATATCTTAATTTGTGTTCCGAAGATGAACGAAGGTCTTACGGGTTTGAATGGCATGAGGGTGAGGAATTAAAGACGGAATTTTTGGGTGAATTATACCTTTAAGGTTTTTGTGAACTGCTATTTATATATGTATGGTCTCTCATATTCAGGTGAAGATATGCAAAATCCTTTTAAAACAAGGTGGTCAAATAGCATATGGGACCCTGGACCATAAAACCAGTCATAACGGTCAATTTTTTTAAACTGAGATTTATACGTCATCTGAAAGCTGAATAAATAAGCTTTAAATAAGCTTATCCTGTTAGGATAGGACAATATTTGGCCAAGATACAACTATTTGAAAATCTGAAATCTGAGGATGCAAAACAAATCAAAATACTGAGGAAAAATCGCCTTTAAAGTTGTCCAAATTAAGTCCTTATCAATGCATATTACTACTCATAATAATTTTTTTTATATATATATTTATGGTAGCAAATTTACAAAATATCTTCATGGAACATCTTTACTTAATATCTGAATGTTTCTGGCATAAAAGAAAAATATTGACATTTTGACCCATACAGTGTATTGTTGGCTATTGCCACAAATATACCCGTGCGACTTATGACTGGTTTTGTGGTCCAGGGTCACATATGTCTGCGTATACCCTAGACATCACTACTGCCTATACAGGAAAACCTGCTTTCCGTATGGGTTTAATATGGACCGCTACTTTGATGTCTTCAATATAGTATGATTCCGTATTAATATGCTACAGTTGGCAACCCTAACCAGCACCTATGTCTACTCACTGTGCTTGCTGCACAAAGTCACTGTTATTGGGCAAAAAAAGGTTAAGACTCTACAGAATATTAAAACATACACTCTGACACAACATTCTTTTACAGAATTGTCTGGTGCGTTGTGACAATGGTGCTTTTACAGCTGTGGTTGGAGACTTTGGGCTGGCAGAGAAAATCCCTGATTATAGGTCAGTGCATTCCTTATCTTACATATAACAGAAATAATACAGATTTATGACACACATTCAACCCAGAAATACAAGCAGAAGTATGACATTTATCTGGGAAGACTATTCAGAATGCTATTCCAAACATAACTAAATAGGATTGAAGAGACATGAAATGTCTGTCTTGGTTGTCTACAGTGATGGTGTTGAAAAGCAGCCTTTGGCAGTTGTGGGCTCCCCCTACTGGATGGCTCCAGAAATGTTAAGAGGAGAGCTGTACAATGAGAAGGTACCCTGTCTTTGAAAACTAACAAATCAACGTCCAACTCTGCTCGTGTGCTTGTTTAACTTTATCCTTTGTCATTTTCATATCATAGGCGGATGTCTTTTCATATGGAATAATCCTTTGTGAGATTATTGCTCGAATTGAGGCTGACCCAGATATCCTCCCACGGACAGAGGTACATCACACAGCTGTACACCGACTACATGAAACACAGAATCAAGTGTAGAACCAAGAAGCTGGTTTACCAGATATAGATCAAGCCTAGAATTTCTGTGAAAAGTCACAATAGCTAAATTGAATCAAAGCCAAAAACGTAAACTTTGTCTGAAAGTTCCTTTCTAGTCTATTATAAAGTCTATTATTTAGGTAATGATAACTGAAATTTAGATATTCTTTAATCTTATTGAATTATATTGTTGTAAAATTGTATTTGTAAACGTAACAAACTTAATTAGATTTATCTTGGCATTATGTCACTTACTCTCATGGTTTTTATAAACATTATTTGTGTGCATGTAAATAACTATATAATAAATGGACATCTAATCTAAATCTGAAATAAAACTTTAGAGCGCTGCCTCCCTCTGCTGGTCAAGCAACATGTTGCATGTTTGCACAAAAATAGATTTTTCATAGTTTAAAAAAACATTTTTTTTAGAAAGCAACACATTGTTCATTATTGAAGTTAAATATTTTTATCTCAAGTTTGTCTATGTGTGTATTTGTATTCTGTCTGAGGATGCCTCATCAGTATAATACATATGAAATACAATTTTTCTGTTCGACTATAGGATTTTGGACTGGATGTGGACACATTTGGGCATATGGTGGGAGACTGTCCACCTTCATTCCTTCGCCTGGCTGTCAATTGCTGCAATGTAAGCTAAATACCCAAACATACAATAAAACTGTAAATTTAAAAACACATAGTACTGAAGAGCTGTATAAAACTGTTCATGTTATTCACTGAGATAATTTTTTTATGTGTTATTTTATGTCTATGGTAGATGAGTGCAGACAGTCGTCCTGCCTTCTCTGAAATAGTAGTGACACTTGAGATGATCGAGAGAGAAAGAGTGAAGAGTGAAGTTCCAGTCATCCTAGGTATGTTACAAATAACATGGGCAAAACAACATGGCCAGGAGTTTGAAAGAGCTAAAACAGTGTATTATTTTTTATAATTGTATGCCCACAATACATATATATATATATATCCGTTCAAAAGTGTGGGGTCCGATTTAAAAAAAAGAAATTAATACTTTTATTAATCAAGAATGCATTAAATGTATCAAAAGTGAGAGTAAAGGCATTTATAATATTACAAAATATTTCAAAGATATGCTATTCTGAAAAATAAAAAAAATGTCCACAAAAAAATTGTTGTACAACTGTTTTCAACATTCAAAGTTATAAATGTTTCTTTTGTTATTATGTGACACTGAAGACTGGTTATTTTAAATTTAATAATATCTCACACAAATTACAGTTTTTACTGTACAACCCTAAACTTTTGAATGGCTGTGTATATTATATGCTAATTCAAAATATATATTTTTAAAAAGTACATTTACTGGTTTAAACTTATTAATTAAACACTTTCTCTACCACTCTTAAAAAAAATTATGCAATTTGTTGTGTTTCCTCAGAACCCGTTGCCATTGACGTCAGCCCGTATAGGAGAAGAAGCTCACCATGCTATCCTGGTGACCAGCGGCTGTCACGTAGTCAGTCAGATGTATTGCCCCCTGCCACATCACCATGTTTAGGCACTCCTGCACGGGTCAACCCATTCTCTCTTCGCCAAGACCTCAACGGTGGTCGCATCAAGCTGTTCGACACCCCTAGCAAATCTGTCATCTCCCTTACCTTTACCCTTCCCCCACCTCCAGACCCTTGTGCCTCTCCACCGCTAAACGGGAGCCCGGGGCTCCGAGGACCCCCTCGAAGGTGTCGGTCCCTTCCGTGCACCCCGGATCTGGGTCGTCAGCTACCCTTCTGTGACCAAGAGAGCCGGAAAGAGGAAGAGGAGAAGAGAAATGAAAATCTGGGAGATGGAATGAAAGAGAAAGAGGCGGAAGGACAGCAAGATGTGGTGGAGGACTCAGGCCTGGTTCTGGACTTAGATATGGTGTCTTTAGAACGGGTAGAAGAGGAGGAGGAAGAGGTGGAGAAGGAGGGCCTGAGCCTCACAGAACCCATGGACTGTAGTAGTTCGCCTGACACAGCTGACGGAAACTTGTCAGGAAAGCGGCTTATTAGCGGTTCTTCTTATTCCCCTTCCTTAAAGTCCAATGGTTGGGCTACACCCATCTCAAACGGACCACTGTTATTACCTCCCCTTCCCCGTTTGGACAACAACAATGGACTGCTGAGGCCTGGGCGGTCGTTTGCATGGGCTAGACTGAAAGGATACCGAGGCCCCGCCCCAGAGCCTTTACCGCCTACAATTGAACAAGAAGATGTCATGTCATGTCCGGCCTGCTGTCTGGCTGGGTTCAGCTTCCCTTCCTTGTGCCTGCGTGGACCTCCTCCCTCGCACCGTGGACCTCCACGACGACCTTACAGGAACCTCAACAGAGGGGAAGCGTCTGCAGCCACAGCAAAGGGACTGCTCTGTCGGGGAGCAACAGGTCTAGCTCCATCCACTGCAACCTGTGAGCCAGGGTTACCTCTGCCAGAGGCCCAGACCTAAAGATGACCACTACAACATCTCAGAAACTGCTCAGTATTTACAACGCAACACAGACAGGCCCCAACCCTGATGTCAGTATGATCATCTTACCGGATGCAGTGTGGGTTGAAACATTGTAATAGAGGGATAGTTCACCCAAAAATGAAAATTCTGTCGTCATTTGCCTATATGACTTTCTGTATTCTGTGGAACACAAAAGATGTCCAGACAGTGAATGTCAATCAGGTCCAATGTTATTTAACTGTTTGGACAAAGAAATTGAAACATCCATCAACATATCTTCTTTCTGTTTTACAGAATAAAGAAAGTCTTTTGACGTGGGTGAGTAAATTATTTTCCAGCCCTACACGACATATCGAAATAAATTTAGATTTTGCGATATGGCTTAGTGTGCGCAGTCTGCAATTTATTTAAATAAATATGCACTACCGGTTTCAGATTAAAAGTGTGTGTGTGTAAATGAACACAGTGCCGCACTTTACTCTGAAAACGGCAGTGCATATATTTATTTGCTGGCAACTCACCAAAATAAAAGCATGATGGTTTAATGTTTGAAAATAAAGTAATTAAGATGCAAATATTAGTATAATAATTTGACAGTTTTACTATAAAATAAAAATATATATATTTTAATTTTACAGTAAAATAGTATAATTAATATATATTATTTAATAATAATCACAATAAACAAAACAGGACAAAAACAGTGGGAATGTGGCCTATGAAAAGAGATATGTTCACCTTATAGTTACTGATAGAGGTTTGAGTAAGTTAAACCCACATTTTTCAAGGTTTCCCAAATTGTTCAGCCCTTAGAAGAATGTTTTTTTCATTTTTCAGCTTTTTAAATTATTTGAATTTCTATGCAGATGCACTCCACTACAAAAGCACCCTGTTTATTCTAAAATGATTCATTCTTTCTAAATATAGTTTTTCAAGTCATCAGCTGATATTTTGTGCAGTCTTAGAATGAGCTTTTTTGAGTGAACTATACTTTTCAAATGTGTGCATGAGATACACACAAGTTAAAAGTGAGAAATGAAAGTCATTCTGGTTCCATAGTGCCAGTTCTTTATCATGGTTTTCTCCTTTTGTTTTGGTACTGTAATTCAGAATAACTTAATATCACCGCTGTACAATACTGTCTGCTTTTTAGCGTGTGCTCTTTTTGGCTCCATAAATGTTTGATTGACTCAAAGCCACTGTGTTTAAAAAGAAAAGAAAAAAAACTGTTTGTAATAAGGGTGACCTATGTGAAAATAGTGGCATGTCAAGCATTTAAGTGTATTATCTCATGTATTTATTTATTAGTTAAGCATTCCTCTGAAAGACTGAGTGCTCTTCACTTTGCTGTGAGAGTGGACTAGGGTGTGTGACACTTGAGTACTGACATGTCAGACATTTGTTGATACATTTTTTGTGATATACATGTATGTTTAGATGCAATGTATGCAGTAATTCTGTAAAATGTACTGTTTAATAGGTTTTTTTTATTTTTATGAAAACATCCACGTTTTGAGTTTTACACAAATGAAGATGTGTAGGAGGAGTGCCTGTAGAGGATAGCAGTATACATTTTTTTTTATCTCCCCCAAGTGGTCAGGAGGACACACTCTTGTTAGATCACTGCTGCTGTTATTTAAAAAAAAAAACTGATTCCTCTCACGATTGATGTTAGAGGACATTTACCTTCACGTTTGATCTAGTTATGTTTTTTGTGATGTTCAAGGTATGGAATTGTATTTAAAAAAGCAAAAGAGCATCTTGCACAAAGTGTTTCCTGATGCCACTGACATTTACTCATGACAGTTATATGACACACCCTAACACACTTCAACCAAAAAATCTGCTTTCTGTTTTATATTCAGTCTGAAATGTTTTTGCATTACTTTATGCAGGATCTCAGACAGTCTGTAATGCTGACGTGTAGGTTACACCACGTTCACTGAATTTCCTCATGCTTGTGAACGTACATCTGCTTATGAGATGAGCATATGAAGTATCTGCATGCCGAGTACTGTACAAAAGAGTGATCTGTACATATCAATGCATGACAATAGGCGGAAGCTGTCTAGCGCATTAAAACTTCCCTTCATACCTGCATCAGAAGTGAAGTTGTATCAAGGCGTTTTGTCTCATTCGGATCTGAATTCAGATGAGATATGGATGCAATAAGTGCTCTTGCTTTAAGCAGAAAGTTATATTTCTTATAGTTTGGTGAGTGAAATGTTAAAATTAAAGAACTTGTTAGGTTCTTGAAAAGTACATTTTCTAATACTAATCTGTGAAGTATAGAATTGGGCTGTAAAATTCAGAAAGCTGATAAATATCTGATTGATTTATAATTTTCCATGCACACAACTGATCGTGTGTAATATATACAGCACAGACATTCAGAACTTGCCTCCTTTGTGTCAGTGATGAAGTGATGTTATAGCGGATGGGGCATGAATGGATTTGTTACTGTATAAAGATTTGTTTCTTTCTAAGAGAGATCCTCTTTCTCTGAAAACAAAGCACTTATCACTATGATTACTGTTATTAGTTCTTGGGAACAGCAGCTTTAATAAATGTCAATGAGTTATTATTTATGAAAATGTCATGAAATAAAAAACTTTGAATGTAGAAACTGTCATTTTTTACATTAACCCATAAGAACCCAGACCAATTTATCCTTATAGGAAAATGATGGGGCATATAAAACAGGCTTTAATTGACCACTTGTAACATGTTTCTGCAGTTGTTTTTGAAATACAAATGTGAAAGATCTGTAATGTTACATATATGTGACATTGGGCATTTATGATACATTTTTTATGTTACATATATGTTACATTGGGCATTTATTTCTCAGTTTAAAAACTGATCTGAAATGTTGACAGAAATGTTCATAGCTACAGAGCTGAATCATAAAACTGACCAGCATTGTGAAGAACCGAGTGGACAGTGCTCTTCATAACTCACAGAAGAGCTGTTGTGTTTATAGGAACTGCATATTATCCCATTCCCACTCTCTCGCTATAGTGTCAGCAAAATGATCAGATGGGAACAAGACTGACAGTAATATTTTTAACAGTAAAAATGTTTTATATGACAGACACACTTCTGTACTGTACATCTTCAAATGTTACAAAACAAACTAGAATATTTCAGCCTGGATAAAAGTCGAGTCTGAAAAGGCAAAGTAATAGGCAATACCACTGTTAAAATAGAACTCCTGCCATTTACATTGCTCTCCATATGTGAACAGTGCGATGGTATAATGTATTTACACAATAATCTTTCAATGCATTCTGTTATTTTTGAATTTTCTTGTGTGAATCTTTCTAATTTAACAACTAAAAAGCAGAATGAAATAAGCAGAACATAATTTCCTTCTCTACCTCTTCACTTGTGGAAAATATCAGGAGTGTCAGTAACTTTAAATTTCCTTCCATTATTGATCCCCTATTGAGTCTCATGTGTTCTAATCTGCTATTAAGTATATCATTGCACAGTGTGTATTAACATATAATTGTGAAATTCTAAATAATAATAAATAAATAAAAAATTGTCTGATTGAGCATAAATGATTGAATTACTTGTATTATTAAAATGCTGAATCCTGACTGCGTCCTCTTAAAGTCTTGCTGTGATAACAGAAATGATACTGTAGGGCCATTCATGCAAGGCAGTACATTTTCATGGTTCCATAATTTCTGAATTTTATTATTAATTTCACAAATTTTAAAGATATAACATAATATTTGTAAAGTGTTGTGAAGAAAACTAAACATGGGGTGGATTTTAAATAATAAATTAATAACTGCATTTTAATAGATGTATGCACTAACTTCCAAAACAAAACTTATATCAACAGTTTGATCTTCGACTGACCAATCAGCAGAAAGGGCCGCATCGTTTTTCGTCCACGTCTAGAAATATTCGACTATTCAAGCCGTTTATGCATTCATTTTTCTACCTCGAAAAATCAATCTGAATTCTTGTTTTTCGTTTTTGTTTTAAAAATGACACACGCTTCAGAGCTTTGGTGTCACTGTTAACATCACTACAGGCCAGGCCAGGCCCACTTTGTTTTGCATTTTGTTTTGCATTGTTTGGATGTATGTTATTTAAATAAACTGCACTTGGGTTCTGAAAGCTTGCCTGCAGTCGACTATTGTCACAATATATTTATCAAATCAAATCAAAAATCAAATCACTTTATTTGTCACTCTACATATGCACAAGTGCAACAGCAGGTGAAATTCTTAGGTGCAGTTCCGAGCAACATAGCAGTCAAGACATGACATGTACAACATTTAAGCAACAACAGATTACACATCTGATGCGCACACAATTACTCACAGCACAGTATACACTACAATAAACAATAAATAATTTACACAATGTGAGTGTAGTTCTCACAGCTTTAAACAATATACACATACTTACAATATACATATACTTTAAACAATATACACTAAACATACACTAAACAATATACATTACGCTATAATAATAATAATAATATACAATGTATAGTATAAAATATTATTCACAGATTGAAAAATTGAAATCCAAAGTGCAATAGATGCTGTATGATAAATAAATGTGTATATAATGTGTGTTTATCTACAGTGGGTTGTGCTGAGTGATATTCTGTCCAGTGTGTGTTATGATACTGATGGATCAAGAGTTAAGTAGTCTGATTGCTTGTGGGAAGAAGCTGTTCTGGAGTCGGCTGGTGCGTGTTCTGATGCTGCGGTACCGTCTGCCTGATGGCAGCAGTGAGAGCAGCCCATGGTTCGGGTGGCTAGAGTCTCTGATGATCCTCTGAGCTCTCTTCACACACCGCCTGGCGTAAATGTCCTGGAGGGAGGGAAGCTCACCTCCGATGATGCAGCTGCCTGTGCGCACTACCCTTTGCAGGGCCTTGCGGCTGCGGGCGGTACTGTTGCCGTACCAGGTGGTGATGCAGCCAGTCAGCAGGCTCTCTATGGTGCTGCTGTAGAAGCGTGTGAGGATGTGGCGGTTCATTCCAAACCTCCTCAGCCGTCGCAGGAAGAAAAGGCGCTGATGAGCCTTCTTCACAACAGCCTCGGAGTGGACGGACCATGAGAGTTCCTCTGTGATGTGGACACCGAGGAACTTGAAGCTGCTGACTCTCTCCACCGGTGCTCCATCGATGGTGATGGGGCGGTGTTCTCTCTCATTCCTCCTGAAGTCGACCACCAGCTCCTTGGTCTTGCTGACGTTGAGGGAGAGGTTGTGCTCCTGACACCACCGTGTCAGAGTGTGCACCTCCTCTCTGTAGGCCGTTTCATCATTGTCGGTGATGAGACCTACCACCGTCGTATCGTCAGCAAACTTGATGATGGTGTTGGAGCTGTGGGTTGCCACACAGTCATGTGTGTACAGGGAGTACAGGAGTGGGCTGAGAACGCAGCCCTGAGGGGCTCCAGTGTTGAGAGTCAGTGATGAGGAGATGTTACTGCCCATTCTGACCACCTGGCGTCTGTTTGACAGGAAGTCCAGGATCCAGCTGCATAACAGGCTGTTTAAGCCTAGAGCCCGGAGTTTAATGTCAAGTATGGAGGGCACAATGGTGTTGAATGCTGAGCTGAGTTGAATGCTTGAATTTATATACAAACTTCACTAATAACTTATAGTCTTAATAACTTTTAATAGATTAAACTTGACTTTTTATGTATTTACAATGGGTTTTTTTTCCAAAGGTGTACAGTATGTTTACTTTAGGGACAGTTCTGGCTATGATATTTCAAAACAATTGTCTTTACATGGGTTTTGGTTGAAAATGTATATGAAAGTTAATTTCAAACTAAAGATCCCTAATTACGTAATTGGACAAGATATTGCAATCCCAAATGATTCAGTCTGATACTTGCCTTGAGTGTGTTTTGAGGCATAATCTAAGTTGGAGGGTTTCATTGGTGACCACTTACTGCTGTTTTTTTCTATACGACACAGCTTCAGTTGTGCACTTTGGCTTCTTTGGGTGTTTTGGCCATTTACCACAAGACACGCTCCGCCGAGGCAGGCCCACCACAGGCTGATCAGAGCTGGGTGTCGTAAGAGGACCAAGTAGTCATTCGATTCCCCATGCTATCTCCTTTCTCAACCACAGTCACTGCTTCTTTCAGGAACTGTGCCAAGTTATTTGATGGTCTTCCTCTGGGCCTGCCCTCTAATGCCCATTTCCTTTAGAAGCCTTGCAGTAGAATTAGAAATAAAGCCCCTGCAGCCTACCTCCACTGGACACACTTTCATGCTCCTGCCCCTTTCCTCAGCTGCCAAGGTAGCATGCAGTTTTTTCCTTTTGTATGCTTCATCGATGGCATCTTCCCAGGGAACCATTAGCTCAACAGTGAAAACATGATGGCAGGAGATGGACAACAGCACTAGGTCTGGGCACAAGGTGGTCACAGCGATCGCTGGTTGGATTGTGAGTCTCTGGTCTAAGTCGGCTCACATATACAGCCCTGGAAAAAATTAAGAGACCACTTAACATTGATATCTCTCTTAATTTTTTCCAGAGCTGTATGTGAATTTTTGTAAATATTAATATAAAAGGCCAAAAAACTGTATGAGTTACAAAACCACTAATAATAGGACCTGAAAGTCCTGAATCAATTCAAAGATTCCAGCCAAAATGCTGGAATGAATCCTGAAATAATAATTTTCTTATAGGTTGAATTTCTAATGTTGTCTTCTGTGTTTATAAGATCTTTTGGATAATGTAAATAGATTTAACATTGGACTTTTCTCTCTCAGTCGTATGCAAAATCATTCTAGAAAATTTTCATAAACAAAGACGAGAACTCGTCCTAGAAATGGCATTCTCTCACATTTAGCTTTTGAAAGTCAGATTTATTCATCAGTACATCCTTAGCAGACACCTCCCTCATAGGCTGCATCCGAGATTGCATACTTCCCTACTATATAGTATCCGAAAAACAGTATATGGCAAAAGTAGTATGTCCAAACACTAGCTCCTTTTAACAGAATTTTCTCCATCTCACAATAATTGTGAATACAGATGTAATAATATCCTTTTCTTTTAACAGTACAGAGCAATCTGAAGAGCAGTGATGAAATAAGAATTGTGCTGCCTGAAATAAGAATACGTTTGATGAGGAAACTGATGGTGTCCTTGTCTAAAACTTGGAGGTCGGAGAAGGTTGGGTGGATGGCTGGGTTGAATTTGGAATTGGTTGTGATTTTAGAAACTCTGAGGAACCTGAAAAACATAAACATAAACATAGCATCCAGAGTTCTTGCTGTATCAGGGGGCAAACGACCGGAACGGAGAAAGGTCATGCATTTAGCTAAAAGATCAATGGTTAAGGTTTTTTTTTAAAATTCCTTTGATTAGGAGTGTGGTCTGAGGGTTTGTTATAGCGGGACATAGATGACCGTAATTTAAAGAGAAATTGAATGTCGCTATGATAAACTTTGATGGCACTGAATTGGATGGACTTTGGCTGAGATAGAAGACATTGAAAGGATTGAAATTTTGGGAAAAGGCTGGTTATTGTAACAACAATGAGTTTCAGGGAATAATTAATTCAAATGGTGTAAATATTCATGAGTCTATGAATATGATTTGCTTGTTGTACAGATCAATTTTAACTTATAACGGAACCTTTAATCATGTAAAAGTAACCCTTATCCAAATTAATTTCTTCATCAATTATCAATTTTACAAACTTTAAGAAACATTAATCTGCTTGATCAGGACAAATAATATTTCCTGTGTTTGCACAATTTGTATTACTGAAATAGTAACAAGAAAACCAAGCTTAATTGGTAGCTAAGATCTTACGTCTCATTGACTTCGATCTCTGTGAGCAAAACAATACGGATTCAATTCAATGAAATTATTGGGTTTTAATAAAACAACTAAAGTATACAAAGCTACGATTCACACGAGAGACAGCGGAAGCCCTTTCGCAAGAGACCTCAAGAAATTAACACTCCCGTGAACAGGACTAATTCAGACAACCTTTTACACGCAGTTTGATTGTGAAATGAAATACTTACATTACTATGGCTTCTCGTGTGTAAGTGTCTGAGTTCGAATCGTCAGGGGAGTTCGGTATGGATCTTCGGGTCCCAGGAGAATTTCTCAGAAGCTTAGGGAGGTCGTTCGAGGAGGCTGCCGGTCTTTCTCTCCGTGGCGGGGATGCCAAGGGGCTCTCTTGTTGTGGCGAAATGCCAGGGTGGTCTTCCTCTCAATGGCGAAATGTAAAGAGTTAATGGTCAGTTCTCGTTCTTATAGATGAGATGACTGACGCCCAAACAGGTCGAGGGATCCAAACACGTCCGGGAGGCAGAAGGCGCAAAGTTTTCCTTTGTTTGTGGACACCCCCTCCTCTTGGCTAATCAACAGGGGCGTTCATTTTAAACCTCTATTCTTAGAAAGCTGGTACTCTTGTAATAATGCGTTTTGTGGTCATTTGTGAACGAGTTTCGGTACAGTCGGGTTTCTGCGGTTTGAAAGATACCGCACACGATCATTCTGCGATTTGAGAGTGCAGAGCTACAGGATTTCCACAGTTACTGGCGTACAAAGTTTGATTTACATACAGTAAACATCCTAGCTATTTTAATACATCGTATAAAGACATCAAATCAACACAATATATATATAAATGTTATGGAGGCTGTTTTGGTCCACATGGTTCCTATAAGGCAGATGTGTGAGAGGAGTCACGCAAAACAGTCCTGTGTCTAAGTATTGTGCGCCCATTCGCACAAAGGGTGTGTGTGTGTGTGAGGGTGTAAAGACACGTGTGTCTTGGGGCTACAAAATTCAACACTCCAATCTCTCGCGGTGACAAGACCTCGGATCTATGTTTACGTATGATCTGATTAGAAAAGTCATGAGATGCTGTTAGGAGTTCAAGCTTTAGTCCATCCGGACAGATGGCTCGATGCCATTGTCCTTATCGTTACATTATGATGAATGGAATTGTAAAAGCTCTCCATGTTGTCCAGTAGGATTGTATGTGTTCTGGGTGAGACACCGTGGAATACTGAATCCAGAGATAAGCTTTGGAGATGTTTTAATGTGGGTGAGTTACAGGAATATCAAGTCTAAATTGGGTAAAAAACCCAATAGGATTTTTCCAATAGCCTTTTGGATTATTGCACAAAAACAAGCTCAACAAAAGTTTGATATTTACATGTTTTGTCCATCAAGATAATTGTCACAGATGAACACAATTTTTATGAATTTTGAAGCCGAAAATACAGTTGCCAGAAATAAAAAACTAAAGGTAGGCTATGAACGAATTACCACGGTCCCACAAATTCAACGTCACCATCATTAAGCTTCTGACAACTCTTTCAGTTTTTATCTAAAAACGTTTTCCCAGAAATTTTGAGTTTATAAGTTAATAGTTTATAATATAGTCTATAAGAATAGTTTTTTAAGTGCACAGTTGTAACCATAATGAGGCTGTATAAGGCTGTATAATTACTTTGTAAAATTGATCATTTTTGTAATTTGATGCAAATATAATACAAAGTATAGTGTTATAAATGTACCTACATTTTTTCAAAAATGAAAATACAAAAAACTTAGCAGGATTTGATGAATGTTACAATTTTTTACATCTTTGATATAGATACAGTTGTCGAAATGGCCATCATGTGGAGTATCTCATGTAAATACAGTCGCTTAGATTGAGTGAACATAAACAGTTCAATGAAAACTGTATACGTGTCAGTATATTAGAAGCATTCAGTCTTAAAGTTACAGCAGTCTAAAGTACCTGTCTGGCTACATCTGAAATCACATACTCTCTTGAGTAGGTAATTATTTTGAATAAGTAATTACTTAACACATGCCAGGATGATGAAACTTAGTGTATTTACTAGTTGCCATATCAACATTATTTAGAGAAAAAATTGCGCCAAAATTAAAAAAAATCTTTGGAAGATATTACTGAACATTTAAATTAAAGTAGTATAGTAAATGTGTTACTTAAGTTTATTTTTCATCTCTTTTTTGTGTTTATTTAAAATAGGACAAATCTGATATTATTTTAATCTTATATCTGTTATTTAACAGTTGAGATTCTTTAATGCTGATCTAACCAGCCGAAGACACGAGCCGGGTTTAAATCCGCAGGTGGGGTGCGTTGTAACCCTGCGTTACAATGAGCCCCTATTAGAACTATGCTATATTATATTCTATATGCTATTTTAATTTATACTTTTATGAATTCTTTTGAGAAACCATGAGAAAAGGGTGAATAATGACTGAGAGTCAATGTTCAGAAATTATTCATTATCATTATGTTTTTAACTCTGCTGTAGGCTATAGATGTATTTAGCGATGTGTTTGTTGTCAAACTCAAAAATTGGTATATTTTTAATTATTAAAAATTGCCATTATTTTCAAAAGTTAATAATTGTATTTTATTGACAATATTTAAGTTAGTCTTGTATTTTTTTTTTTTATATTATATCAGATAACATTTTAAGGTGCCATTTGTTCATGTTACAATGTGCCCCTCACGTTACAATGCAGGGCACATTTCACTTCCATTCTTTCGGGGTAAATCAAGAAAAAAGTATACACTGTATTAATGAAACAAAACCACATCATTGTACTAGACGTGGGAAATTAATGTGGGAAAAAAATAAATACTCTGAACCCAAATAGGATTTACACAAACTGAGAAAGTCAAAAAGCGTTTAGGTTGTGCCCCACTCAAATCAAAATCAAATCACTTTATTTGTCACTCTACATATGCACAAGTGCAACAGCAGGTGAAATTCTTAGGTGCAGTTCCGAGCAACATAGCAGTCATGACATGACATGTACAACATTTAAGCAACAACAGATTACACATCTGATGCGCACTCAATTACTCACAGCACAGTATACACTACAATAAACAATAAATAATTTACACAATGTGAGTGTAGTTCTCACAGCTTTAAACAATATACACATACTTACAATATACATATACTTTAAACAATATACACTAAACATACACTAAACAATATACATTACGCTATAATAATAATAATAATATACAATGTATAGTATAAAATATTATTCACAGATTGAAAAATTGAAATCCAAAGTGCAATAGATGCTGTATGATAAATAAATGTGTATATAATGTGTGTGTATCTACAGTGGGTTGTACTGAGTGATATTCTGTCCAGTGTGTGTTATGATCCTGATGGATCAGGAGTTAAGTAGTCTGATTGCTTGTGGGAAGAAGCTGTTCTGCAGTCGGCTGGTGCGTGTTCTGATGCTGCGGTACCGTCTGCCTGATGGCAGCAGTGAGAGCAGCCCATGGTTCGGGTGGCTAGAGTCTCTGATGATCCTCTGAGCTCTCTTCACACACCGCCTGGCGTAAATGTCCTGGAGGGAGGGAAGCTCACCTCCGATGATGCAGCTGGCCGTGCGCACTACCCTTTGCAGGGCTTTGCGGTTGCGGGCGGTACTGTTGCCGTACCAGGTGGTGATGCAGCCAGTCAGCAGGCTCTCGATGGTGCTGGTGTAGAAGCGTGTGAGGATGTGGCGGTTCATTCCAAACCTCCTCAGCCGTCGCAGGAAGAAAAGGCGCTGATGAGCCTTCTTCACAACGGCCTCGGAGTGGACGGACCATGAGAGTTCCTCTGTGATGTAGACACCGAGGAACTTGAAGCTGCTGACTCTCTCCACCGGTGCTCCATCGATGGTGATGGGGCGGTGTTCTCTCTCATTCCTCCTGAAGTCGACCACCAGCTCCTTGGTCTTGCTGACGTTGAGGGAGAGGTTGTGCTCCTGACACCACCGTGTCACTGTACACTCCTGACACTCCTGTCACCGTACACTCTCCCCTATTGTATAGTAGGAATTATGTGATTACAGATGTAGCCAGTGTGTCATTAATGTTTGTCAAACAACAAAAGATTTTAAATTAATACATATATACATTATATATATATATATATAAAATAAACCTACTGTACCTGAAAAACTATTTAATTTGCGTATCTATCATATTTGTCCTATTGTTATTTGCTTCTTTGCTCTTTTTTTATATAACAAAAATAAAAAAGGTTTTGATCACATATGATAATACATTATTAAATTAATATTTAATATATTAATACAATAATATATTTATTGCCTAAATAACCTAGTGGTTTTTGCATGCTTTTGCATGTGTGTTGGATTTTTAACTGACCCTAAACTGAAAGGCAACCTATGTCCTGCATGGAGCATGCAGTTGTATAGGGGCTCCACCCCTTCACATGATACCAGATGAAAATAACAGCAAGGACACTAAAACTAAACAAAGCTGTATAGAAAAATTCTGATCAGCACATCTGCAAAGGTAGGATTCAATTTAAAGAATTGCATTTTAGCATGTAAAATTAGCATTTATGTAAAATTACACAGTTTTATAAATAAACTGCAAATATTTACAGCTGTTTACAGCAACATATTTACAGCAACACATCCAAATCTCAAGCTACAGCTACAATGATTCTACCCAGAACCTGGTTTCTGTCTTTCTGCAATGCTGTTGCAGTTGGTTTACAGGTAATTATCACTGTGAAAATATAATTGCATATGGTTTTGGCTGTTGTTCTATGTTCAGAATAGACTAAAATATATACTGTTAGGACAAGAGTGGCAGGTGTACAGTATGATTCAAACCAACAATCACTGGCAGTCTTTTCTGTTGGTATTTAAGGGCCAGATTTACTAAACAGGGCAAATTAGCGTGAGAGCGCAATTCCATAAATTGATGCGCAAATTAAAGCTTTGGCTTTGGCTTTACCGCTTTTTTTGGCGGTAAATAATGGCGCAAAACACCAAAAATGTTACATTTTGAACACTAAATGTTGCGCCTGAAAGGGAAACTCCTACAAATGCATATGTAATAAGGTCATCCGCAAAAATAACCAAAGATATGTATACACATAATATGAAAAATAATTATAATATCATTTCATTTTTAATTATATAAAATTGCCCCAATGCACTAAAATGATAATTCCTGAATTCAACACAGGTTCGAATCCGCCTTTTGCCGAGCATATCACATCGGAAAGGCATTTACTTTCAATAAAAAATAGGAAAATGTTCTAAAAGTGGATAAAGTGCCTAACGAAATGTTTAATAATAATAAAAGTATTTATTGGGTAGGGTTAGGTGTAGAGAGGGCTTTTATTGTCCCATCAAGGCGGCATACATTTAATATTTTTAATATACATAATAATGTTATTATTGCATCCTGTTAATGTACAACAATACTGAGAGCAAATAGTATGTATCTGCCAAAATAAAGTATGAATAGTATCTAATTAGGCTACTTTTTACACACATTGCAAATAACTGCTACATGGTGTAGGGGAGAGCAGGGACGAAAGTACCATTACTCAGAAAATCGTAATTTTAAAAGATAATGTTTTAGACCGAGATATATTTTTTGCTGTGGTCAATAACGTACTCGGTTACTTAACGTAACCTCGGTTCCCTGAGATAAGGGAAGGAGTACTGCGTCTTAAGACGCCATGGGTAGGTTCTCCTACTCTCGAATATACTGAAGTAATTGTAAAATCACGCAGTGCTACTGCCCAGTCAAAACAGTGTCGAGACATCTCGCACGCTATTGGCTGGCCAGTGGGAACTGCATGAACCAATGGCAGAACAGCGTAATCTCAGCGAACCAAAGGGCACAAAGCCCGCGAAGCTGAGCGCAAGAGCCCGCGAAAGGGGCATATAAAATACGCTGTAACTGTCAAAAACGTCAGGTTAAATCGACTGAAGCGACGATCACCCGAGTCAGCGCCATAGCACGGCCGTCTACGCAGTACTCCTTCCCTTATCTCAGGGAACCGAGGTTACGTTAAGTAACCGAGTACGTTCCCTTTCGAACGGTCAGTTCGTACTGCGTCTTAAGACGCCATGGGAACTTGTAAAATCCCGCCGTGCTATGATAAGCGCAGTGACATGTACTCCCTCAAGTTTGAACACTTATTAGAAAGGGCTCAAGACTAGAGTTACTGACACATCATTTATATTAATAATATATATGTACACACGTCTTATACTACTGGGCTCATAGAGGCCGGTAACTATAAGGAATGTGTAAGCATTGAAGCATATGAAGGCCCCAATGCCAACTTATGACGGGGACGGGCTTACAAGGCCGTCTGATATTCGTTAGGCCGTCTTAGTATTTTTATACAGCGAGGACTTGTGCCTGCAGTGCAGGGACATCCAGACTGAAGAATCTGGTTAAAGTAGATGGTGAGGACCAACCTGCCGATCTACAAATGTCACCCATAGAAAACTCCACTAGACCACGCCCAAGAGGAGGCCATGCCTCTGGTGGAGTGAGCTTTGACACCTATGGGGCATTGGAGGCCCATAGTGTCATATGCTAAAGCTATCGCGTCCACTAGCCATCTGGCTAGGTTTTGTTTGGTGACCGGAAGTTCCTTAGTTCGGTCACCAAAACTTACAAAGAGCTGCTCCGACTGTCTAAAGTGGGAGGACCGCTCAATATATGCTCTAAGCGACCTAACAGGGCCGAGCAGGTGTAACTGTCTCTCATCCTCCGAAGTGGGGAGGGCAGAGAGAGTGATTACCTGTGCTTTGAACGGTGTTGAAAACACTTTAGGTACATAACCATGCCCTGGTTTGAGGATGACTTTAGAATCGCCTGGGCCAAATCTAAACATGATGCGTTCACAGATAACGCTTGAATGTCACTGACACGCTTAACAGATGCCAGTGCTAGTAGCAGGGCAGTTTTCAGCGAAAGTGGCTTTAATTCAGCCGTCTGCAGCGGCTCGAAGGGAGGTCTTTTTAGTGCTCTTAGGACCAATGAAGGTCCCAGGATGGCACCGTAGGAGGGAGAAGGGGGTTAAGCCTCCTGGCTCCTTTTAAGAATTTTATGACCATGGTGTGTCTGCGTACTGATTGGCCAGCTATAGGCATATGAGATGCGGCGATAGCTGCCGTGTAGACTTTGAGTGTGGATGGAGTGTGTCCTGCATCCAACATCTCTTATAGAAAAACAAGAATTGTGATATCTCGCATGACACTGGGTTATAGTTCCTGACTGAACACCAGTCAGAGAACACTGACCATTTAAGGGCATAGAGACGTCTAGTAGACGGAGCTCTAGCTTCACTGACGGTGCTCAAGACACTCACTGGGAGGTTCTTGAGCCCCCCTTGAGTTGCCAAACATGTAACGCCCACAATTTTGGGGTGGGGGTGCCGGATTGTCCCGTTCGCCTCAGAAAGGAGATCTTTCCTTAGGGGAACTGGCCATGGGGCTGCTGATAGTAACTGAATCAACTCGGGAAACCTGATGTGGGTTCGCCAGAGTGGAGCCACTAGCAGGACTGTGTGCTCTCATTCCCTGATCCTTTTTAAAATTTGGGGAATGAGCGGTACTGGTGGAAAAGCATAAAGTATGCAGCTGGGCCATTTGTGGGCCAGCGCATCCTTGTTCTTTGAAAAATAGATTGGGCAATGACAGTTGTCTTCGGAGGCGAAGAGGTCGACCTCTGCCCTCCCAAAAACACTCCATATCATTTGAACCATTTAGGAATGGATGGCCCATTCCCCCGGGGACACGAGGCCCCTGGAGAGCATGTCTGCTCCCTGGTTCAGTCTGCCTGGCACATGCACTGCTTTTTAGTGAATGTAATTTGCCTTTTGCCCATAGGAGGAGATGTCTGACCTGTTGGTTGAGCCATCTCGACCTGAGCCCGCCTTGGCGGTTTATGTAGGAGATCACAGTCGTGTTGTCCGTGCGGACTAGAACATGGTGACCTGAGAGACGTGGTAAAAAAGTCTTGAGGGCTAGCACTACTGCCAGCATTTCTAGGCAGTTTATGTGCAACCGTGACGCCGTGCTCGACCATGAGCCGAAGGCCGGTTCGCCCTCGTACAGAGCGCCCCAAACTGAGTTGGAGGTGTCCGTGGTGACCACCACCCGTCTGGAAACTGTTTCCAAGTGACCACGGGGCCAGGGCTTTGACACAGCCGCGGCCCACTTTGATCCAAAGCTGGCCTGAATGCCACGCTTGGGAAGGAACCCGTGATTTCAGCCAGTACTGCAGGGGGCGCATGTGCTTCATACCCAGCGGAAGTACTGGAGAAGCTTTTGCCATTAGGCCTAGCATTCTCTGAAATTTTTTTAGGGGTGTGTTGGTTCCCATTTTGAATGAACATGCAAGCTGCTGTGTAGTCAGAGCGCGTTCGTCCAATAGCCACGCCCTCATTTGGGCTGAGTCTAAAATCGTTCCCAGGAAGGAGGTTCTCTGCCTGGGAAGCAATAAGCTCTTGGCTGTATTTATTCTGAGACCCAGGCATTCTAGATGGCTGAGTAGCATAGATTTGTGAGATTTTATTTCTTCCTCTGACTGGGCCAGTATGAGCCAGTCGTCGAGGTAGTTCAGAATGCGCATTCCCGCTTGTCTTAAGGGGGAGAGAGCTGCATCCATGCACCTCATGAAAGTGCGGAGGGCCAGGGACAGGCCAAATGGCAGGACTGTGTACTGATAAGCCTTCCCGTCGAACGCGAATCTCAAAAGACTCGCCTTTATGGCGGTAAAATGCAGGGAACACGCATTAAGCAGACTCGTAGTTTACAATCATTGCATGAAAAAAACATTCAAAACAGTATGTTTTTCTCCCTGACCGGAACAAAAAACGGGCCGTGAGGAGACTCAGAGTCTTTTGGGAGGCGGACCGGCTTGGGCGGGACTCAAACCTCCTCTCTTCCTGATCAGCCTGTCAGGGCTGCTTTCTGTGTTCAGTTTTGTCAGCATTCTGAAAGCTATTTGATAAGGGCTCTGTTCAGATGTCCGCCGGTTGGTTTGTGTTTGTGACACTGTGCGGACAGCACTTATGTGTAGCGGAGCACACTTGTAGTGGGCGCGCGCTAAAGAGCGAAAATCTGTGAGAACAGTGCTTATGTGCAAGGTGCACGTATTTTAGTAAGGTCGTTGTTAAAACAGCATTGGTGTACAGGCGAGCATGTTTGACAACAGGCTAGTTGACTGCAATATTTACATCTCCAGTCGCCTGAACTGAGGGGATTGAGAGAATGTAAAGGAAGTCTGTGGTGGTAATCCAGCCACAGCAGGACTTTTGAGTGGTTCTATAGCGCTGAATTAACAGTGCATAGGGGTACACCCTATGTAGGGGACACACTGCCTGCAGTCATAACAGAGGAAAAAACTCTTAATTGTTTATTAGGATCGCCGTTAATACAACGTTTTGTGTACAGGCGTGCATGTTTTATAACAGGCTCGTTAACTGTAATGGTGAACCTCTCCATTCACCTGAATAGGGGACTGAGAGAAGTGGTGGAGTGCTTGGCCACCATTCACTAAATTGAGACTCACTGAGAAACCTGTGAGAGCGGGGCTCGAACCGGCAACCCTGTGTGCAAAAGTGCACCGTAACAGCAGAGGGCGTGGCTATGACGTAAGTCGCGCTCTCAACTGTGTTTGGTATGTAGGGTGTGCGTGCTTCATAACAGGCTCGTTTACTACACTGTTGAACCTCTTCAGTCGCCTGAATAGGGGACTGAGAGAAGTGGTGGAGTGCTTGGCCACCATTCACTAAATTGAGACTCAATGAGAAACCTGTGAGAGCGGGGCTCGAACCAGCAACCCTGTGTGCGAAAGTGCACGTAACAGCAGAGGGCGTGGCTATGACGTAAGTCGCGCTCTCGGCGGTGTTTTGGTTTGTAGGGGGGGCGTGCTTCATAACAGGCTCGTTTACTACACTGTTGAACCTCTTCAGTCGCCTGAATAGGGGACTGAGAGAAGTGGTGGAGTGCTTGGCCGCCATTCACTCAATTGAGACTCACTGAGAAACCTGTGAGAGCTGGGCTCGAACCAGCGACCCTGTGTGCGAAAGTGCACGTAACAGCAGAGGGCGTGGCTATGATGTAAGTCGCGCTCTCGATGGTGTTTTGGTTTTGTAGTGTGGGCGTGCTTCATAACAGGCTCGTTTACTACACTGTTGAACCTCTCTAGTCGTCTGAATAGAACTGAGAGAAGTGATAGAGTGAAAAAGGCGCAGGGCTTGGCCGCCATTATGCGCTAGACAGCAATGACGTAAGTCACGCTCTCGATAGTGAGCGCGCGCTGAGAGAGAGAGAGGGAGCACGCGCTGCCGCTGTAGAAAGCGGAGTCTGTAACGGCCGCGCTCTCAATATCTCCAGCATTCTGAGAGAGAGTAATGCGGGAAGCTCCGGCATTAGTTCGCTCGTCCACTCTGGCATTCTCTGTCCACGGCGCTTCTTAGCGCGGCCCGAGTGAGAGAAGAGGAAGAGCGAGACGTTGGTAATCGTGCGGATTCGTCTTCCTCATTGCCGCCGAATGAGACCAAGCCCTCAGCGTTGAGCGGAGGGAGCAGGTCCGATCGAGGGAAAGTCACAGGGGAAACGTCTCTCTGAGGTGAAGACGAGTCACGCGGGCACTGGGCCGACGTGAACTCGCTAGCCTCGGTATACTCAGCCCTCTGGCTCCGCCGTTCTTTCCCGCCGCGGCTCGGGCGGAAAGGGGAACGGGAGAGCGCGAGGGCCGGGGTCGCGCTCTGAAAAGAGCGCTATCCGCGAACGGAGGGAGGAAATGGGCATACCCTCGCAGTGAGAGCAGCCGGACCCGGCGAGAGCAGCGTCCGCGTGGGCCTTGCCCAGACAGATCACGCACCCGTCGTGGTTATCCTCCTAGTGCAGGTAAGTACTGCACACAAGTGATATGTTTTTCTCAGTATTGTACAGAAAGGATACACCGTAGTGTTTCACCAAAGAGCGCAGGGGAAAGGCGTGACAGCTCGCGGGATCGCTGGCGATTTGAGCGCGCTGAAAAATACAGCAGGCCGCTGACTCTCGCAGGACGTCCGGGCTGGTTAGTTCGCTATTCCGCTGCAGGCTCGTCAATTCACGGTGAAGGTGGTGTAGTTCGAGTTAATCAGCGAGGACCGTAGATCGTCGCTGAAGGAGATTAATCTGACGTTTTTGACAGTTACAGCGTATTTTATATGCCCCTTTCGCGGGCTCTTGCGCTCAGCTTCGCGGGCTTTGTGCCCTTTGGTTCGCTCAGATTACGCTGTTCTGCCATTGGTTCATGCAGTTCCCACTGGCCAGCCAATAGCGTGCGAGATGTCTCGACACTGTTTTGACTGGGCAGTAGCACTGCGTGATTTTACAATTACTTCAGTATATTCGAGAGTAGGAGAACCTACCCATGGCGTCTTAAGACGCAGTACGAACTGACCGTTCGAAAGGGAACTCACAAGTGTGGTCTATCAATAGCAGGTGGTATTTTGTACAAATGTAGAACGACATTTCACTTTGAACATAAGCTGCACATTATTACTTTTGACCCCATCAAGTGGGACGAAATTAACACACAGGTGGGTCAAAAGTAACACAACAATACAAGCTAGATTTTTTTTGTGTTACTCTTGTTTTATTAAACATACCTGACTATGACCTTGTTAATATGTAACTGCAAACATATTTTGTCCTTTATCTTTGCAAAAACAAATATTAAATTACATTTTCATTTTAAATGTTAAAGTTCATCAAATGTTTCAAATGTAATATGACAGTACAAACTTGAATTGTTTATAATATTTTTTATTTGCAATGTCAATCTATTTGATACGTTTTTTCTTCAACAGTATGAACAATATGAAATTTAAATTAAATTAAATATGCATACTATGCATTATATATATATAATATATATATATATATTATATATATTTATAATAGCGGGACAAAAGTAACAAGTGTTACTTTCGTCCCGACAGGAAGTCCTGACATTTAAACACGATTTACTTTTATACTGAAAAACTCTGAAAAGACAAACCTTCAGGGTGTGTAACAGCACTAAATAACCCGTAGATTGATCATTACTGTGACACATGAAACAAGAAACACAACTTGTAATTAGAAAAAAAGTACCACTTCATTAATTTACTTGCTGTAGGGGAGAGTGGGGCTGGTTGGATCAAGGGGTTGATTGGCACGCAGTTAAATTCCAGTTCACTAGAGGGCACTGCCTCAAAAATCTAACATTAAAATGACTGCCCTCTTGACGTGAACACACCCATTTATTGCAATCATCCAACTGTCACTAACTATTGAGGTGAGGACAACTTTTCTATTTTACAGTGTCAAAACAAAAAATAAGTCCCCTCCACTAAATATATTTTAGAACTATAATAGATAGAGATATATAAAATGTAAGGATTTCAGTTGATAGAGATAGGAATCATCTATATTTTGATATGAAATTTAACAGTCTCTGATGAGCTATGCTATGTGGCTAGCATCCTGTCAGTAAAGAGGTGTGTCCTAATGGGGGAGAGGTTGTTTCAACACACATGTGCCAACCAACCCCAGTATAGCCATTTGGTTAGAAATGTATTAATTTATGTATTTTACATATGTTAAAACATAATGAATATAATATAAAATAATATAACATAATGAGCATAAACTTATGTATGAAACAATTTTCTTTTAGAAGTCAAAATGGTCAGAAAATATTTACGAACCACAGAGAGAGGAAAGACACCAGCACAGATTATGCTAGAGGCAGCCAGACAGGTGAAGATTCAAAAGAGAAGTATTAGGAGCACAGCAAAGGACTTCAAAATTCCATTCAGCACACTAAGCAGATACTGCCACAAGATCAGCCAGGATGAGATTGAAGGCAAGAAAGAGCTAGGTGTAGCTGTTGGTTACATCAGGAACAGGCAAATATTTCCCCCAGATTTGGAAGAGGAGCTGGTTAGGTATCTGTCCAAGTCAGCCGACATTTACTTTGGCCTATCACCCAGGGAGGTTAAGAAGCTAGCTTTTCAGCTTGCTGTATCACATAACATCAAGGTGCCTGAGACCTGGTCCGAGCTGCAGCAAGCTGGCCGTGATTGTTTTACTGCCTTTTTGAAGAGGCACCCTTCCCTTTCCACCAGGAAGCCAGAGGCCACAAGCCTTGCTCGTGCTACAAGTTTCAATAAAGAAAATGTTAAAGCCTTCTTCAACAACCTTGATACAGTCATGCATAGGCACAGGTTTCCTCCAAGTGATATCTGGAACATGGATGAGACAGGCGTCACTACAGTCCAGAAACCAAACAGGGTCATTGCCAGACGGGGATTTAAACAAATTGGGTCAATAACCTCTGCAGAGAGAGGGTCACTTATTACCCTTGCCTGCGCAGTTTCAGCCACAGGGAATAGCCTTCCTCCATATTTCATCTTCCCCAGGGTAAATTTCAAGGACCACTTCATTTGCATAGCAAACAACAATACTGGACAAACACAGCAAGAAAATGAGGAACTTAAATACTCGATTATAACAAACTCAATAATGAATACCCGTAGTAATAGATGCCTGGCGGGAAAACTAGAACAAAGGAAAAAAGTGAAAGTTAAACTAACATACACGTCCTGATTTGATGTTAAAGTTGCTATTCATTACTAATGCAATTTATTTTATGCTGCAGACGAAAAAATTAAGCGGAATCCTATAAATTCGGCATAGCAGAGATATCTCTCATTTTAAAAATATTATTATGAAGTATTTTATTTTTGTCTGCAGTAATAAAAGTTAAACAGAAAAAATGCAGCCTATGTAACTGCACCTGTTTCTGAATATTAATTTAAATAGCGTGCATAATGAATAAAAAAGAAATCACAAAATAAAATAAATTAAATTGTATATATATATATATATATATATATGTTGACCTCTCCGTTATAGCTTTTTTGGAGTGCTATACTGTACTTTGCTGTAGATTAAAAAATAAAATACATAAATATAATTTTTTTTTTTAAATATAAAGTTTTATTTAGTTAAAAGCGGAAGACCTTGGAACTTTAACCAGAAAGAAAAAATAACTTTACCATTTTGCTCATGCAGAACGAACCAATTCGTTTTTAATCACTGATTTTAGACAAATAACATACACTATAGCTTGAATACAAGTTTAAAAACAGCACTATACACATTATAATTAAGGAAATTAAACAGACCTTATGAAAAAAATGTCAAGACACATTGCTGTGTGACATCAACATGCATTTATCATCTAACAGTCACCACCAGAATGTCCACCTTCACCATGAGCTTAAAATCGGGTTCTGTTCAATTGTATTCAACCATTGTTCCCGCAAAATTAAATTCACTTCAAACACAAATTTTATAAGAACAGTGTGTAAATTATTAGCAACACTAACATAACAGCAAAGCTAATGTTTAACTTAAGAAATTGAGTAAGTTGGAGATAATTAGATCAAGAAATAATGGTAACACTTTAGAATAATGGTCATTAGTTAACATTAGTTAACTACATTAGTTAACATGAACTAATAATGAACTGCACTTATAAAGCATTTATTTATCTTTGTTAATGTTAATTTCAACATTTA
The DNA here is from genome assembly GCA_023566225.1 of Romanogobio albipinnatus. Lineage (NCBI taxonomy): Eukaryota > Metazoa > Chordata > Actinopteri > Cypriniformes > Gobionidae > Romanogobio > Romanogobio albipinnatus. The sequence goes on along the minus strand of CM042241.1, from coordinate 50,094,783 downwards.
CTAATGCATTATTCAAATCTTGTTAACATTAGTTAATGCAGTGTGAACTAACATGAACCAACCATGAACAGCTGGATTTATATTAACTAACGTTAACAAAGATGAACAAATACAGTAACAAATGTACTGCTCATGGTTAGTTCATGTTAGTTAATACATCAACTAATGTTAACTAATGACAATTATTCTAAAGTGTTACCGAAATGATCAACTGAACACAACTTCTGGGTCAGTCTCGCTGACACCCTCACGTAAAAACCCATTGGTTGAGTTAATGAGCATGGGCTTTTTGCATTCTTTTCAGAGATAATTTCGGTAACATTTTACAATAAGGTTTCATTAGTTAACATTGGTTAATGTATTAACTAACATGAACTAACCATGAGCAGTACATTTGTTAATGTATTAGTTAATCTTTATTAATGTTAGCTAATAAAAATACAGCTGTTCATGTTAGTTTACAGTGCATTAACTAATGTTAACCAGATTTGAATAATGCATTAGTAAATGTTGAAATTAACATTAACAAAGATAAATAAATGCTTTATAAGTGCAGTTCATTTTTAGTTGATGTTAACTAATGTAGTTAAGTTAACTAATGAACCGTATTGTAAAGTGTTACCAGAATTTCGCAGCGCCACATTTTAGCTTAAGCACAAACTAACCAAAGTAATACCTTTTGCGTTTCAATAATTAAACTAACTGAATTGTTCAATTAGATAAAGTGCAGCTAAAATTGTGTGTTTACGGTTTATGTCAGCAGTGTTGTATTCAACGTGGATGGGGCGTGGTGGGGGCGGGGCTCGGGTAGATGATATAATATTGTAATATTATTTTTTATCGATAAAATATTTTTTTACATATCGTCCAGCCCTACATGGAGTGCTTTAAAACACTACAATGTATTGTTTACTGCACTACTGTTCAATAGCAGCACTACACCACCATGTAATATTTTACTTGAGTTGTGTGGTTGTAAAGTCTGAACTGAATGTGAAGAGAATGTGATGATTGTGGTGGTATAGCACTTTTGTTTGTTTGTTTGTTTGTTTTATGTCTCCCATGGGGGAATTATCCGAGGTTAAAAAATGCATATTCACAAAAGGAATGCAAAAATGTTAAAATAAATCAATACTAATCCAGTACTCACCTTGTTGTCTTTCTTAGGTTTTTGGGTGTATGTGTTCACGAAGGACAGCTTCATGCTCTTACGGAGGTAAGACATTGCACAGAAATCCAGACTACAGGAGTAAATGGACTGTCTGGTTGATGTGATAACTGTAAGTGTGACTACATTTACAGTACATAAATGGGGGCAACCTGGAGCAGCTGCTGGACAGTGACATATATCTGTCATGGACTGTGAGGATAGGTCTGTCACTGGACATTGCAAGAGGGTTGCAATATCTACACAGCAAGGGAATTTTCCATCGAGATCTTACATCTAAGGTACAGACACAATTACAATGCACTGATTTATTCTGTTAGCACTTGGGTTGCCAACTTGAGCAAAGGAAAGTAAGGTACAATTTTGGTTCTTTATGGGAAAAATTTGGACAGTATGGACACTCAAGATATTTGTACTGTACCACATAGTGTATGCCATTTTAGTGTTTTCAGTTTAGTAAGTATGTAATGTGAATTGTTTTGCCTGAATTAAATGCTAAAATGAATCCCAGACAGGAACACATTTGTTTTGCTTAACCTATTTGTACAATTTACAGCTATCGGTTTTATTTTACTATGATTTTTTTTTTATTAAAAAAAAAAAGCTCACCGGAAAAAGCATTGACTACAACATAATCAGTCAATAATATTTTGTTGTCTTCATAATTTCTTTGTATGACAGCCTGGCCAAAAATTATGTCCACATAATTTGGCATGTTTTATTGTGTTATCACAAATAAAACAATTAACTCCACGCACAACTACGCAATATGCTTACGAAATCTTTTAATAATATGAATAAAGGGTGAAGATGTCTATTTCCCTAGGCCAGATATCACTTTTGGCCACTACTGTGTATATAAATATATTAAACTGTATGGCTGGAAGTTGTGTGACTGGATATCGGGCTAATAAACATTAATCATGTTGTCTGAATTTGGCCAAAATGTTTTGCTAAAATCAAAATGCGGACGGTGAAACCGGTGAAACCAAAATTGTAATATCAATAATAAAGAGTCACACTCGCTGTGAAGTCGGAGCAGAGGATTCTGCTTGGTTTTAAAGGGTTAGTTCACCCAAAAATGAATATTCTGTCATTAATTCCTCACCCTCATGTCATTCAAACCCATAGAACCTTCGTTCATCTTCGGAACACAAATTAAGATATCTTCCATGAAATCAGAGAGATCTCTGACTCCTCCATAGACAGCTATTTAATTAACACTTTCAAGGCCCAGAAAGGTAGGAAAAACATTGTTATAATAGTCTGTGTGACTCCAGCGGTTCAACCTTAATTAAATGAAGCGACGAGAATACTTTCTGTGTGCAAAAACAAACAAAAATAATGACTTTTCAACAATTTCATTCTGGCCTGCGCCAGTCTCCTACGCAGTTTATGTTGCAGCTCCCACGCATGGGTCATGGTGCTCACTTGAACAGCATCGTCTGCTGTAGATCTCGAAAGCACTGCACTACTTACAATGGAAACTGCGTAGGAGACTTCAAAGGCTAGAGCGAAATTGTTGAATAAAGTAGCTATTTTTGTTTGTTTTTGCACACAGAAAGTATTCTCGTCGCTTTATAAAATTTAAGGTTGTACCACTGGAGTCAGATGGACTATTTTAACAACCTTTCTGGACCTTGAAAGTAATTAAATAGCTGTCTATGGAGGGACCTGAGAGCTCTCGGATTTCATTGAAAATATCTTAATTTGTGTTCCGAAGATGAACGAAGGTCTTACGGGTTTGAATGGCATGAGGGTGAGGAATTAAAGATGGAATTTTTGGGTGAATTATCCCTTTAAGGTTTTTGTGAACTGCTATTTATATATGTATGGTCTCTCATATTCAGGTGAAGATATGCAAAATCCTTTTAAAACAAGGTGGTCAAATAGCATATGGGACCCTGGACCATAAAACCAGTCATAACGGTCAATTTTTTTAAACTGAGATTTATACGTCATCTGAAAGCTGAATAAATAAGCTTTAAATAAGCTTATCCTGTTAGGATAGGACAATATTTGGCCAAGATACAACTATTTGAAAATCTGAAATCTGAGGATGCAAAACAAATCAAAATACTGAGGAAAAATCGCCTTTAAAGTTGTCCAAATTAAGTCCTTATCAATGCATATTACTACTCATAATAATTTTTTTTATATATATTTATGGTAGCAAATTTACAAAATATCTTCATGGAACATCTTTACTTAATATCTGAATGTTTCTGGCATAAAAGAAAAATATTGACATTTTGACCCATACAGTGTATTGTTGGCTATTGCCACAAATATACCCGTGCGACTTATGACTGGTTTTGTGGTCCAGGGTCACATATGTCTGCGTATACCCTAGACATCACTACTGCCTATACAGGAAAACCTGCTTTCCGTATGGGTTTAATATGGACCGCTACTTTGATGTCTTCAATATAGTATGATTCCGTATTAATATGCTACAGTTGGCAACCCTAACCAGCACCTATGTCTACTCACTGTGCTTGCTGCACAAAGTCACTGTTATTGGGCAAAAAAAGGTTAAGACTCTACAGAATATTAAAACATACACTCTGACACAACATTCTTTTACAGAATTGTCTGGTGCGTTGTGACAATGGTGCTTTTACAGCTGTGGTTGGAGACTTTGGGCTGGCAGAGAAAATCCCTGATTATAGGTCAGTGCATTCCTTATCTTACATATAACAGAAATAATACAGATTTATGACACACATTCAACCCAGAAATACAAGCAGAAGTATGACATTTATCTGGGAAGACTATTCAGAATGCTATTCCAAACATAACTAAATAGGATTGAAGAGACATGAAATGTCTGTCTTGGTTGTCTACAGTGATGGTGTTGAAAAGCAGCCTTTGGCAGTTGTGGGCTCCCCCTACTGGATGGCTCCAGAAATGTTAAGAGGAGAGCTGTACAATGAGAAGGTACCCTGTCTTTGAAAACTAACAAATCAACGTCCAACTCTGCTCGTGTGCTTGTTTAACTTTATCCTTTGTCATTTTCATATCATAGGCGGATGTCTTTTCATATGGAATAATCCTTTGTGAGATTATTGCTCGAATTGAGGCTGACCCAGATATCCTCCCACGGACAGAGGTACATCACACAGCTGTACACCGACTACATGAAACACAGAATCAAGTGTAGAACCAAGAAGCTGGTTTACCAGATATAGATCAAGCCTAGAATTTCTGTGAAAAGTCACAATAGCTAAATTGAATCAAAGCCAAAAACGTAAACTTTGTCTGAAAGTTCCTTTCTAGTCTATTATAAAGTCTATTATTTAGGTAATGATAACTGAAATTTAGATATTCTTTAATCTTATTGAATTATATTGTTGTAAAATTGTATTTGTAAACGTAACAAACTTAATTAGATTTATCTTGGCATTATGTCACTTACTCTCATGGTTTTTATAAACATTATTTGTGTGCATGTAAATAACTATATAATAAATGGACATCTAATCTAAATCTGAAATAAAACTTTAGAGCGCTGCCTCCCTCTGCTGGTCAAGCAACATGTTGCATGTTTGCACAAAAATAGATTTTTCATAGTTTAAAAAAACATTTTTTTTAGAAAGCAACACATTGTTCATTATTGAAGTTAAATATTTTTATCTCAAGTTTGTCTATGTGTGTATTTGTATTCTGTCTGAGGATGCCTCATCAGTGTAATACATATGAAATACAATTTTTCTGTTCGACTATAGGATTTTGGACTGGATGTGGACACATTTGGGCATATGGTGGGAGACTGTCCACCTTCATTCCTTCGCCTGGCTGTCAATTGCTGCAATGTAAGCTAAATACCCAAACATACAATAAAACTGTAAATTTAAAAACACATAGTACTGAAGAGCTGTATAAAACTGTTCATGTTATATTATATATACGTCTATGATCGAGAGAGAAAGAGTGAAGAGTGAAGTTCCAGTCATCCTAGGTATGTTACAAATAACATGGGCAAAACAACATGGCCAGGAGTTTGAAAGAGCTAAAACAGTGTATTATTTTTTATAATTGTATGGCCACTATATATATATATATATATATATATATATATATATATATATATATATATATATATATATATATATGTATATATATATATCCATTCAAAAGTGTGGGGTCAGATTTTTTAAAAAGAAATTAATACTTTTATTAATCAAGAATGCATTAAATGTATCAAAAGTGAGAGTAAAGGCATTTATAATATTACAAAATATTTCAAAGATATGCTATTCTGAAAAAATAAAAAAAATGTCCACAAAAAAATTGTTGTACAACTTTTTTCAACATTCAAAGTTATAAATGTTTCTTTTGTTATTATGTGACACGGAAGACTGGTTATTTTAAATTTAATAATATCTCACAAAAATTACAGTTTTTACTGTACAACCCTAAACTTTTGAATGGCTGTGTATATTATATGCTAATTCAAAATATATATTTTTAAAAAGTACATTTACTGGTTTAAACTTATTAATTAAACACTTTCTCTACCACTCTTAAAAAAATAATGCAATTTGTTGTGTTTCCTCAGAACCCGTTGCCATTGACGTCAGCCCGTATAGGAGAAGAAGCTCACCATGCTATCCTGGTGACCAGCGGCTGTCACGTAGTCAGTCAGATGTATTGCCCCCTGCCACATCACCATGTTTAGGCACTCCTGCACGGGTCAACCCATTCTCTCTTCGCCAAGACCTCAACGGTGGTCGCATCAAGCTGTTCGACACCCCTAGCAAATCTGTCATCTCCCTTACCTTTACCCTTCCCCCACCTCCAGACCCTTGTGCCTCTCCACCGCTAAACGGGAGCCCGGGGCTCCGAGGACCCCCTCGAAGGTGTCGGTCCCTGCCGTGCACCCCGGATCTGGGTCGTCAGCTACCCTTCTGTGACCAAGAGAGCCGGAAAGAGGAAGAGGAGAAGAGAAATGAAAATCTGGGAGATGGAATGAAAGAGAAAGAGGCGGAACGACGGCAAGATGTGGTGACTCAGGCCTGGTTCTGGACTTAGATATGGTGTCTTTAGAACGGGTAGAAGAGGAGGAGGAAGAGGTGGAGAAGGAGGGCCTGAGCCTCACAGAACCCATGGACTGTAGTAGTTCGCCTGACACAGCTGACGGAAACGTGTCAGGAAAGCGGCTTATTAGCGGTTCTTCTTATTCCCCTTCCTTAAAGTCCAATGGTTGGGCTACACCCATCTCAAACGGACCACTGTTATTACCTCCCCTTCCCCGTTTGGACAACAACAATGGACTGCTGAGGCCTGGGCGGTCGTTTGCATGGGCTAGACTGAAAGGATACCGAGGCCCCGCCCCAGAGCCTTTACCGCCTACAATTGAACAAGACGATGTCATGTCATGTCCGGCCTGCTGTCTGGCTGGGTTCAGCTTCCCTTCCTTGTGCCTGCGTGGACCTCCTCCCTCGCACCGTGGACCTCCACGACGACCTTACAGGAACCTCAACAGAGGGGAAGCGTCTGCAGCCACAGCAAAGGGACTGCTCTGTCGGGGAGCAACAGGTCTAGCTCCATCCACTGCAACCTGTGAGCCAGGGTTACCTCTGCCAGAGGCCCAGACCTAAAGATGACCACTACAACATCTCAGAAACTGCTCAGTATTTACAACGCAACACAGACAGGCCCCAACCCTGATGTCAGTATGATCATCTTACCGGATGCAGTGTGGGTTGAAACATTGTAATAGAGGGATAGTTCACCCAAAAATGAAAATTCTGTCGTCATTTGCCTATATGACTTTCTGTATTCTGTGGAACACAAAAGATGTCCAGACAGTGAATGTCAATCAGGTCCAATGTTATTTAACTGTTTGGACAAAGAAATTGAAACATCCATCAAAATATCTTCTTTCTGTTTTACAGAATAAAGAAAGTCTTTTGACGTGGGTGAGTAAATTATTTTCCAGCCCTACACGACATATCGAAATAAATTTAGATTTTGCGATATGGCTTAGTGTGCGCAGTCTGCAATTTATTTAAATAAATATGCACTACCGGTTTCAGATTAAAAGTGTGTGTGTGTAAATGAACACAGTGCCGCACTTTACTCTGAAAACGGCAGTGCATATATTTATTTGCTGGCAACTCACCAAAATAAAAGCATGATGGTTTAATGTTTGAAAATAAAGTAACTAAGATGCAAATATTAGTATAATAATTTGACAGTTTTACTATAAAATAAAAATATATATTTTTTAATTTTACAGTACAATAGTATAATTAATATATATTATTTAATAATAATCACAATAAACAAAACAGGACAAAAACAGTGGGAATGTGGCCTATGAAAAGAGATATGTTCACCTTATAGTTACTGATAGAGGTTTGAGTAAGTTAAACCCACATTTTTCAAGGTTTCCCAAATTGTTCAGCCCTTAGAAGAATGTTTTTTTCATTTTTCAGCTTTTTAAATTATTTGTATTTTCTATGCAGATGCACTCCACTACAAAAGCACCCTGTTTATTCTAAAATGATTCATTCTTTCCAAATATAGTTTTTCAAGTCATCAGCTGATATTTTGTGCAGTCTTAGAATGAGCTTTTTTGAGTGAACTATACTTTTCAAATGTGTGCATGAGATACACACAAGTTAAAAGTGAGAAATGAAAGTCATTCTGGTTCCATAGTGCCAGTTCTTTATCATGGTTTTCTCCTTTTGTTTTAGTACTGTAATTCAGAATAACTTAATATCACCGCTGTACAATACTGTCTGCTTTTTAGCGTGTGCTCTTTTTGGCTCCATAAATGTTTGATTGACTCAAAGCCAGAGCCGGATTAAATAAACGGACTACACTAGGCAGGCTGCATTTTTTGGGCCCCCCTCCATCGATGTTATTTATGAACTGAAATCTGAAACTTACCAAAGTTACTAATAAAAGTTAATTCAAATTTTACATAGCATAGTCTTTAGTTACAAATTGGTTGTGTTGTATATTAAACAGTCTATCAGACTATTTTTTGATATTCATTATTTATACGTCATTACACGGCTCTATTAAATGCTATTAAATTATCCTCATCCATTGGGAGTGTCATTGTTAAGGCAGTAGGCTAGTACCAGTAAATAACCAATAGGTGTCAGTAAACTATGTAAACAGAGCAAATAATTTTATCTTATTTGCTCTGTTTACATTTAATCAACACATTTAATTAAGATTTTCTGCAAAATGCAATAGCTTACAACATTTATAAATGTTGTAATTAAGATTTTCTGCAAAATACAAAAGCTTACAACATTTATAAATGTTGTAATTAAGAACAAGAAGGCAAACATGACCCCTTCACATTCATCAAGACCATTTAGAAACTGTCTAACAATAAATAATAATAAATATAAGGATGGAGGATTTAAACTGTGGAAAACTAAAGGTATTCAGACTGTACTCCGCCGCATCTTCCATCGCATTTCCCGCCGCGTCTTCCACCGCATTTCCCGCCGCGTCTTCCGCCGCATCTTCCACCGCGTCTTCGGGCCGTGTCTCCGGGCCTGGCTCTGCTGACTCGAGCAGGTTCACAGCTGTCGGACGGCTGCCCGACAGAAACTTCTGTAAAGCCCCCCGCTGTCTCTTCTTTTGTTCCTCTTCATTTTTTTTCTTTTTACGTTTTGCCGCACCCGAAAGCATCTTGAATGTTAGCCTACTTAAAAAACACACCTGCCTGCTAGCTTTGTTGTCCCGCTCTAATCTCTGACCGCCACTGACGTCTCCTCGGTCTTAACTGGCTGGCGCCTCTATATAAATACAGTCACGGGCTGGCGTTAATGTGACATAATGTAACAGTCTATGGTTAAGATAAACATCGTCACTATTTTTAGTTAATTAATAAATATTGAAATAAATTGTAGATAGGACATAGAAATTTTTTTTTTTTCTCTGTCTGGGCCCCATCCCGCCAATCGGGCCCTAGGCACGTGCCTAGTTTGCCTTTGCGTTAATCCGGCTCTGCTCAAAGCCACTGTGTTTAAAAAGAAAAGAAAAAAAACTGTTTGTAATAAGGGTGACCTATGTGAAAATAGTGGCATGTCAAGCATTTAAGTGTATTATCTCATGTATTTATTTATTAGTTAAGCATTCCTGGCATCTTCAGATCTGTCAGTCGTGATCTGATCTGCTCTCTCAGCAAAATGAAGGCTGGGATGTAAACCATGGTCTAGTCTAGATTTCGTTTTGCCAGCACTTTTTTTTTTCAGATATCATTCCATTTCTGTTCTAATTGTTCCTGTTCTAAACGTGAAAAAATAAATGTAAAATAAACATGTTCCTTATTATGTTCAATTGCCTGCGCTGGTGTGTGTGTGAGCGGCTGTGCGCGAAAGTCGAGCGGGAGCCCTTTAAAGCGGTTTACCGCTGAACCGCGGGAATTTCTTGCTTTTCAACCGCGGTAAGAAAAAATCCATACCGTCCCAGCCCTAACTATTTTTTTTTTTTGTTGCTTATCTGGAGTTATTTTATGTATTTAATTTTGTATAATCAGTATAGATGTGTTATTGGAGATCCAGTGCAAGCTGTGTGGAATCACAGAGCCATATTGATGATGTGAAGTTATTGTTAATTATGAATTTATGCCCAGCCATGATGACACTCTGATCACACACTAAAAGCTAAAACACTGCTATCAAGTCTATAGCTTTTAAATGCTTTGCATCTTGTCCATTTGTAAGTAATAAATTCCCACCTGTGCATTTACAGATCTCCCTAATCATTATATATTTTACAGGTAACAACCCAAAGGAATGGGGCCGCAGCATTGCTGTGCCAGCCGTGGCAAATACAGGAACATCCTTCATGGAGAAGCTAGTTAATGAAATTTATAGCCATTGTTCATTAACTAATTAACATATACAGCTTTCGATTTTAAGATTGCATTAGTAATAGGGGTGTAACGGTACACAAAACTGAAGGTTTGGTACAGCAGGGGAGAGAAAACTAAATATAAAATTGCTTTTTTTTAATTAAAAAGTGGTTTACTGAACAAATTATCTTTGTCCTTAAATGGATTCAATTATAACTAAAAGTTTCTTAAAGACATAAAAATGATCTCTGCTAATGCTGTAAAGTGTAGACTATATAGGGAGCCCTTACTTGCACTTGCACAGTACGCAAACATGTCACATTAGGCAGTTTTTGCATTAACTTCTAAATCTAAGTATAAAATTATGTTCTTACTCCAATTCGTTGTTTAAATATAATCATTTATACACAGTGGCTGTCGTTTTCATGACAGATTTATTTAAACATTACGTAAATTACTCCAATACATTAAATAATCAAGACATCACTAACAGGTTCAGTAAACTATAATGAATATATAGGTTATATATTTAGTGAAAAAGTAGATTTTCCTAGTGAACTAACAGCTGTGGACACTGAATGACTTCTGAGGTAAATGTGATGCTGCGTGACATTGTTTACAAGCTGTTTTATTGACGTCTTTCCGCAGTTGAAACACCGATTGAGCGATTGCACAACATGTGATATGTTTCAGTGAGTTGTAAAGTATCCTCAGCACACCTTCTGATGTTAATTCATGTTTATTCTTTGACTATGACGAGATGATTGCATTCACTCGCTCCGCGCTGCCGCTTGAACTGACGTGCCTGAACAGTGATCTGTCATGTCACATTAAAGAGCATCAAAATGTAATTTATCACTCGAATTTCATGACAAAATGGACTGAATAATTCATATGTTTGTGTAAGAACTCGGATTGAAGTGTGTTCTGTGCGTAAAACAAGCTGACTGTTAAAGATTGCCATCATACTGTTCGGTACACACGTGCACCATACCGGAAGTCCTGTACCGAAACGGTTCGGTACGAATACATTTGCCGTTACACCCCTAATTAGTAAATGTTGAAATTAACTTTAACTAAGATTAATAATTGTTTAAAGTATTATTCATTCTAAGTTCATGTTAAATGAAGTAGTTAACTAATTAAACATTATTGTAAAGCGTTACCCAAAGTTTTGAATCTTAGTGTTGTACATGGAATGATACTTTTCTTTACATTTTGTTTGTATTAATTCATGTGTTGTGTGTGTGAGGTACTGTGTGTTTGCTTCTCTGTGTGTACTGGTAATCCCTACGTTATTGGGACCAATTGACCCCACAAGTATAGTAATACCAGTAAATCTTGACCATGTGGGGACATTTTTTTAGGTCCCCATGAAGAAACAATCTTATAAATCATCCAGAATAATGTTTTCTGAAAATGTAAAAATGCAGAATGTTTTCTGTGATGGGTATTTAGGTACATTTGGTGTGATTTAGGTACATTTGGTGTGATTTAGGTACATTTGGTTGATTTAGGTACATTTGTATGAGGGAGATTGTGAATATAACCCTCATTGTCCTCCAGACGCCTTCCAAATTAATTTGTGTTTGTGTGAATTGTTTCTTGGAATTTTCTTGTGCAACAACAAAAATGTTTGTGTATTTGTTTTACAGATCATTTTGTCAATAAATGTAGAGGCTTTCAATTTGTTTTTGTTTATTATACTAAATTGCAGCTGTATTAGAAACTATTAGATAATAGTGTACATGTAAATTACGCTAAAGTTTACTTTAGTTCACATTAATTGCTCCTCAATAGATTGAGCAGTGCACTTTAAATATATTTTGAAGATATTAGAAGCAATTATGAGATTACATATAAAGTTGTATTAAAGTCCCACTTAAGTTGTTCCAAAAAATCACTCTTAATGGCAACTTATTACATTTTATTTCACCTTAATATGTGATACATTTGAAATCAATTACACTTAATGTGCATTCAGTGCGCTGAAAACATTGCATTTAATCCACACTTAAGTGTATTTTTAGCTGACATTAAAGTATATTTTAGTTCACATTAATTGCTTGTCAGTACATTCAAAAGTACACTTTTACCATATTTTAAAGTACATATTAAAATATACTAAACTCTCACTTAAGTGGTTCAAAAAATTACTCAAAAGTTCAACTAATTGCATTTTAACATGAACTTAAGCTGTAATACATTTGAAATTAAATAAAAATCAAATGCACTTAAGTGGCGAAAATATTACATTTAATTCACACTTAAGTGTATATTTAGCTGACATTAAAGTATATTTAAGCTCACATTAATTGCTTATCAATAGATTGAGCAGTGCACTTTAAGTATATTTTGAAGACATTAGAAGCAATTATGACAGTACGTATAAAGTTGTATTAAAGTCCCACTTAAGTTGTTCCAAAAAATCACTCTTAATGGCAACTTATTACATTTTATTTCAACTTAATATGTGATACATTTGAAATCAATTACACTTAATGTGCATTCACATTCCCGAAAATCCCGAAACTAATAGTGTCACGGAGCTGGAGTGTTACAGATACGTGGTGTTGCCATAGACAATAAATTAATTAATTTGGTAAATAAATATAAACAACATTTATTTATTTATACATCACATAACTATTTACAACACAAAAGAGGTTGGCTTTGCTTAAGTTGTTTCTCCGGATTTTGTTGCTTTTAAGAAAAAAAAAAAACTAATTTTTGCCTGTTTAGATTCGTCACCTTCTCCATTCCTCTTCAACATTTTTACCACTAAAGTTACTACTCGCAAATCCGTGTTTTATTTTTGGGGGGAATATATTTCAGGGCTCAATGCTAAGGATTTTTTTCAGGGGTTCAAATTTTAACTTGCTCTGCCAGAATTTTGACTGGCCCCACCACAAAAAAAACTGATAAATAAAATAAAATAGGCCTAGTATTGTTTTTGAGCCATATAAGCTTAATAAATAAGGTTATGACTCTAAAAACTAATATCCTAACTCTAGGATTTTCTAAATCCTCTAAAAAAAAAAATAATATTGTTAAAGACAGTCAGTAATAAAATAAGAACAAATAATCAAAATACGAGCAAAAGCAGAAATAAATACTACAGAACAAACATATACAAATGAAACAGAGTTATTTTCATGTAGGTCTAAACTAGATAGTCAGGTACAAAAATAGTAATCAAATGTAAAATATCACTGCATAGTCTGCATACAATTATATGTCACTGCATATTCTGTTTTTAGGACTAGGTGGAACAATCCCGTTTAAACAACAATCCTGAGATATCAGTGGTGCCAGTCTATAGGGATGATTTTGACGCTGTTCCGGTGGCAGTTCTAATTGAGTGGAGGGGGGGGGGGGGGTTGCCAGCATCATTGGGGTCATCAGGTGGGCACCCTCTTTCACTGGTGTTTCGATGATAGGCCCACGACACCTCCAGAGGGCTCATCGGCAACATCTGGCGTCCCAGGTGTGCCCCCCTCTGCTTTCAACCCTTACGTGCTGCAGGTGTTGGTAGCAGTCCAGGTAGTGTCTCGCCTCTTTATCCACAGCCATCGACTTGCTTCTTCTGCTGCACCTGAGAGGGCTTTGATGGTTTGGCGTAGGGTTTGGCCTTGGATTCCCAAATCCTTGAGCAGCCTGATGGTTGACTTGCCAATGAAGCCTCTGCAGCCGACTTCCACTGGACAAACCTTGGCTTTCCATCCACGTTGTTCAGCATCAGCTGCCAGCTCCATGTACTTAAGGCTCTTGCGTTCAAATGCCTCCTCCACAGCAGCCTCCCAAGGAACAGTGAGCTCTATGATGTATACGGTGTGTATTGAGGAGGACCAGAGCACAAGGTCTGGTCTGAGATTTGTTGTGGCTATCTCAGAAGGAAAGCAGAGCCTTTGGTTCAGATCTGCAGCCAACTTCCAGTCGCGAGCCCCACTGAGCTGGCCAATGTCCGATGTTGTATCGACTTTGATTGGCTTTGCACCTTCTCGGACAAACTTCCTTGCGGAAATAGGTTGGAATGATGGAGAAGGCAAGGCATTGATCTTTAACCGCCTGGTATCCAAAGCAGCTGCTAGGCACTTCAGGACGTGGTTGTGCCGCCAGGTGTAACGGCCTTGTGACAGACTTGTCTTGCAGCCAACCAGAATGTGTTTAAGGTTTGCGGGAGATGGACAGAGGGGGCACGTGGGATCTTCTCCGTACCATTGGTTGAGGTTAGAGGGGGAAGGTAGGACATCATACGTGGCACGTAAGATGAAGCTGATGTGAAATGCTTCCATGCCCATCAGCTCCCTCCAAGAGAACTTTCTCCTCTCAACTCCCTCCCATCTCACCCACTGTCCTTGCTTGGCTTGTGAGACAGCCTTTGTATACCTTGTTGCCCGCTCATGCTGACGCACCTCCTCGACAACCAGCTGTCGGCGCTGAGCTGGAGCTGCCCTATACCATGATGGTCTGCTCTCTCCAAGGCCGAGACCTCCTCTCCCCTGTTGTACAAGGCCGACGATGTCTCTGTGTCTGAGGTCTGACTTTGCCTGCTGTGTAGCTTCAGCTGGGGTCCATTTCCTTCCGGTCTCCAGGGTAGGAGCTACTTGGGAAACGCATGGGTCACGGGACTCTGTTAGTGTCATTTCCAGTCTAACTTTGGAGCACTTAAATTCCTCTATAAGGCTGGAAACAGGAAGCTCCAGAATGCCTCTCCCATACAGACCAATGCTGCTAAAACATTTGGGGAGTCCCAACCACTTCCTAGCAAATGAGCTGACCAACCTCTCCAGTTTCTCTACCTTTGAGATTGGGACCTCATAGATGGTAAGAGGCCACATCAGCCTGGGTAATAACCCAAACTGAAGGCACCACAGCTTCAGCCTGCCAGGGAGCATGGTCTTATGGATACTCTCAAGGCCACATAAGGTGTCCTGCCTGAGCTGGTCTACTTGCTCTGTGTCCTTGAGAGTGGCATGGTACCAACGTCCAAGGCTCTTGACTGGCTTCTCTGACACTGTTGGTATAGACTCCCCACCCACGTAGAATCGTTGTTCCATCAGCTTCCCTTTGACGACTGAAATGCTCCTGGACTTGCTCGGCTTTATTTCCATCCGGGCCCACTGGATGTTCTCTTGCAGCTTGTTCAGCAGCCGCCTAGCACACGCTTTAGTTGTGGTGAGGATGGTCATATCATCCATGAAGGCCCTTCTACGTTCAGGAGGCTGATTTGGCGAAACTGGCTGATGTCCACAGAGTCCTTCTCCTTGGGGATTAGGATGCCTCCTGCCCTCTGCCATGCAGTTGGAATTGCTTGCTTCTGCCACACCACCTTCATCAGCCTCCATAGAAAGCGTAATACCTCTGGTGTGTTCTTATATAGTCGGTATGGGACTCCATTGGGCCCAGGGGAAGATGCAGCTCTTGCCCGTCGTACACTCCTCTCCACTTCGCTCCACTTGGGGGGGCTGGTGTCCAACTGATGTTCCGGGGACTGTATCGGTGGCATATCGGGTGGAAGAGTTGTTGGTCCGCACATCCGGCTGTCAGTGTGGTTTTGCTTGAGGTACGCTTCGAGATCTTTCTTTGATGTTACGAGTCTGCCACTTTTGTCCTTTGTGAAAATGCTTTTTGCAAACTTGAAGGGGTCTTTGAAGAAGTTGGATCTTGTTTTCTCCCTCATTTTACGCTTCATTCTCAGATTCTCTGCTCTCCTCAAGGTTGACAGTCGGTTCTTAATTTCTGCCTGCAGAAGGTTAATTCCCTCCTTCTCCTCCTCTGGAGCTTTTCTCCACTGTTTTTTCAGCTGCCTTCTTTCCTTCACTAACCGTTCGACTTCCTGCTGCCTCCTGGACTTCTTCGGGGAGCATGATGTTTTCTTCCTCTTTTCTGCCATACCAAAGCGCTCTGCGCCATAGTTGTAAATCAGGTCTCCCACTCTCTCCAACTTCTTGACTGCAGTTCCCTTCAGTTGTCCCAGCAGTTTGCTGATGTCTGCGTCGATCGTCTCCCACTCCCTTTTCTCACAGGATTTTGGCCACTTGACTTGTGGTTTTCGCCCTTGGATCTTGTTCTCAGTTGCAGGCTGTGGCAGGTTGGGCTTATGAGGCACCGCTATGCTTGGCTCATCCTCTTCCTCTCGAGCAGGGGGATTGATGTTCTGCAGACTTTGGTTGTGGTCCTGCTGCTGAACTTCACTTGACTTACTTGAACTGCTTCGTAAGAAGTAGTGGTCAATGCGAGTTCCCTGTTGCTCAGCCACCAAGCACTTCTTCAAGCCTTGGTGTCTTCTCAGACCTGCATAGGATGTTACTTTAGTCCAGCCACATCTGCAACTCTGGAGCGTAAGTCCTGGAGTATATGTTGACATCTCAGGTATGTTGTTGATCATCATTCTCGTCGTCTGTGTTGTTCCTGGGTCAGTAGCCGTGTAGTCTGTTAGTGAGTCATCATCCTCCCCCGCTCTCGCTGACTCTGGGGGTATTTTCTTCTTTGTACTTTTCGTAGCCAGAGATGGGTAGGACTTGTACACTAGTAGTGCCAGGTCCCTCCTGCAACAGGGAGCTAGCCTGAGGCAGGCCCGGTGGGGTCTTTCCCTCCTGCCAGCAGTCTTTCCAAGCGGTCACTAGGTCTTTCCCTAGTTGTCAGCTGTTCTCTTCACAGCAGTCACTGGGTGGATCCAGATGATCAATTCTGTTTTTAGGACTAGGTGGAACAATCCCGTTTAAACAACAATCCTGAGATATCAGTGGTGCCAGTCTATAGGGATGATTTTGACGCTGTTCCGGTGGCAGTTCTAATTGAGTGGAGGGGGGGGGGGGGGGGTTGCCAGCATCATTGGGGTCATCAGGTGGGCACCCTCTTTCACTGGTGTTTCGATGATAGGCCCACGACACCTCCAGAGGGCTCATCGGCAACATCTGGCGTCCCAGGTGTGCCCCCCTCTGCTTTCAACCCTTACGTGCTGCAGGTGTTGGTAGCAGTCCAGGTAGTGTCTCGCCTCTTTATCCACAGCCATCGACTTGCTTCTTCTGCTGCACCTGAGAGGGCTTTGATGGTTTGGCGTAGGGTTTGGCCTTGGATTCCCAAATCCTTGAGCAGCCTGATGGTTGACTTGCCAATGAAGCCTCTGCAGCCGACTTCCACTGGACAAACCTTGGCTTTCCATCCACGTTGTTCAGCATCAGCTGCCAGCTCCATGTACTTAAGGCTCTTGCGTTCAAATGCCTCCTCAAATGCCTATAAATATAGATTAACCCTTTTTAAAAGTTATTCTGGTAAGAGCAGTGAGTGATTTTTTTTTGGTCTTTTGTTATTTATTTATTTATTTATATAGCCAATGACGATATTTTCCGTCTTTCACTGTTATACGATGTAGAGCATTTCCTGGACGAGAACAGAATCTCCTAATCAAAACAACAGCCGAAGAAGCAGCAATGTGCGATATCATAAGCAGATGCATATGTAAAATAACGCAATCATCAACATTAAACAGAATATAAATCACAACTGCCTAATGTTATTGAATGAAATGTCGCCCCAGGACGAGTTCTAGGACTGTGAAGCTTTGGGCTGTTGATGGACTCGATCTACAACATCTGTGTTTTGTTCATCGTTTGGATGTAACGTTAGTCTTTTACAAAAACTTGATTTTCTCAGCTTTATTCTCAAAATGTTGCTTTTACATGAAACTTGCAACATTCAAGTGTTGATTAAAAATAATAATGTATGAAGCTGGAATAAAACAGTGGGTATTTTCTTTCTTTTGATATATTTCATGTTTAGATATTCTGTGGACCATTAAAACTTGTGAAAATGACCATAAATGCTGGCGGTGACTGGCAAATTTCATGTTTACGTTCATTTAAAAGACTTAACCGACTATGTTTACGATGATACTCAACAAGACAGTCATTTTGATATAATTTTGTGTGAATATTCGCGCGCTGTGAGACGCGTGGCCGTGCGTGTGTGTGTGTTGTGTTGCTGCCCTTCGCGACGAGCAAACTGAGAGACACACTTTCTCGTCTATGAGCGCTTGAATATTTAAATTGGCAAGGCTTAAAAATGCGCAAATGATCAGTTTCCGTTAAGATGCAGCATCGGCCCGAGTGTCTTTCACGCTGGCACGTGGACCATCGGGCAATTCTTATTGTCGACCGTAATGATCATTTTTATTTTTAAATGATAAAATAATTTTTGCCATTCATTCAGGGGGGGCGGGGGTTGTTTTGGGAGGGCGGGGCGCCCCCCCAAAACAATGGTAGGGGAAACACTGCATATGACATGCTGAAACATATGCCACTGTACCTGGGATGAAGACATTTCACACGCGACGCAAGCAGAACACCTGCATGCAGGGGCGTAGTTTATGGGGGGGATGGGGGGGAGGTAACCCCCTCAATATTCAAATCCATCAGTTACAACCCCCCCCCCAATATTTCACATGAAAATCACAATAGATCAAATGAAAAATATGTAGAATTTGTTTATTTTGTAACAATAATTTTGTTCCTAATCAAATATGAGTTTGTCATAATAAATCAGACAAAAAATACTCCCCCTCCATTGAACCGATTGGTAACGCCCAACCAAAGAGTCGCACTTTCACCAAAACAACGCGAGTTGTGTTTGAATGAGAGAGCACACGGGTAACATTAGCGGCAAGAATGAAGAGAAGCGCTGCACAGCGGACTATTAACTGCTGGTCAGAGAGGGATGCAAATAAAAAGCATGTACTGAGAATGAGGTATGAGAATATTGTGTAATAGCTAAGTACACACCACATATATTTTAGCTAGCTAATTCATTGCAATGTATTTAGCTATAACTATCAGTATAACAAGTTACCAAAGCAGCTGTCTGTTTTGCTAGTTCATTTTTCAATAGTGTCTGTAATTATCAATGATTTACAGTTGTTCAAGAGCCGATGTGTTTCCCTTTCAAAAATTTAAATGCATTAAGGTGGAATGTAAAAATCTTAACCCCCACCCCCATCCTACCCAAAAGTGTGTCACACACGCCATAAAGTGCGTAGCATATGCACGCCAAAATTTTGGCGTATACATTCCACAAGATTGCACACTCGTACTACGCATTGTCATGAGATGAGTTGGAGCGATAGATAGATAGATAGATTAAAAAAAAAATAATAACAGCATGGCAGCACACCAAAAGTTCAACCCCCCCAAAGTTCAAACCAAATCTACCCCCTTGCCGGCATGTGAACTCCTCCTGCAGTGTTCAGGGCTATCATAGTTGTCATGTCAACAAATGCACGTGCGATGCATCCCCTGATGCAGGATGACAGTTTACGACAGTTGTAGAGGACAATACTGTTTCCCAACTGTAGGGGGACCCCAAGAGCAAAACCTACCTAGTGCTGCTTTAATGTTACAACGAATTCACAACTTGTTTGACACAAACAATGACAACTTGACTGCTGTTAGAGAATGTTTCCCAGATAATCAGCTTCAGTTTTTCCAGTGTCTGTAACTTAGCCAACAGTTTTACAGCCTGTTCACTGACAACACCTACTCAGAACAAGAGTAGTCTAGTCCTAGTTATTTTTTCGTTATCACACGATGGCTGACATTTTGTCAAATTCATATTGTGAATGAACTTAAAAAAAAAAAAAAAGTAGAAAGTGATTAATAAAAAAATATTCTAAATATAAATTGACCCTATGTTTTGTTGACTGCTTTAGGAGGGGAAGAGAGGGCAAGATCAGGAGAATGAGAAAAATAATGGAGATGAGGAGAGAGCAGAAATTGACAAATAATTTATTGCCCACTGAATTAGTTTGTCACGATCACACACAAAACAGTAAGATCCATTTGCAGTCTTTATTAGGGTAATCCGTACTCACATCCAGTCCAGGCAAGGGTAAAACTCCAAACAGTCAATCCAAACATGAAACAAACACAAGAAAACAGAGAACCAGATCTAGAGAGTGACGTGACATATAACAAGGACTCCATGACAACACAGAACCAAACAGGGTATATATATATATACACAGATACTTACAAGGTGACAGGAAACAGCTGTGTGCAATGATCAAATGAGTGACAGACAGGATGATGGGAAATGTAGTTTCAGAGTGAATGACACCATGGGGAAGGAGGACCTCTAGTGGCTACCCGGGTAAACACAAACGCGACACTGTGACATAACCCCCCCCCCCTCTACGGAGCGGCTACCAGACGCTCCAAGACACAACTATAAACAAAACAAGAGTCCAGGAGGGAGGTGGAATGGTGGAGGATCAGGGGGAGGGATGGTGGGCCAGGTCCCTGAAGGGGAACAGGGGGTGACGGCTTAACCAATGGCCAGGGCGAAGACTCCCGTTCGGGAGGCCAGGGCAGCCCGCAGAGTTCGGGAGGCCAGGGCGGCGCGGACAGAGAAGGACGCCAGGGTGGCGCGTCAGACACGGCAGGAACCGCCGGGATGGTCTCTGGGCTTAGGACTACCGAAATTGAGACCACCGGAACAGGGACCACACCAGAGGAAACCCTGTGCTCCTCCCAGGCACGCAGGACTGCCGCCATGAAGAACCCCATCACAGCCCTCCAGGCCGTGTCAGGATTCGGGACCACCGGAACAGGGACCACCGGAACAGGGACCACGCCAGGGGAAACCCTGTGCTCCTCCCAGGCACGCATGACTGCCGCCATGAAGAACCCCATCACAGCCCTCCAGGCCATGTCAGGATTCGGGACCACCGGAACAGGGACCACCGAAACAGGGACCACCGGAACAGGGACCACGCCAGGGGAAACCCTGTGCTCCTCCCAGGCACGCAGGACTGCCGCCATGAAGAACCCCATCACATCCCTCCAGGCCATGTCAGGACTCGAGACCATCGGAACAGGGACCACGATCCACCGGAACTGGCATGGAGGGAACCTTTCTCCTCCTCCTCCGTTTCGGAACCCCTGAGCTCGGGACCACCGGAACAGGATCCACCGGAACTGGGACCACCGGAACAGGGTCCGCCGGAACAGTCACAGAGGGAGTCTTCCTACTCCCCCGCTGTTTTCGAGAGTGAGTCGACGCTGCTGTCTCTTTGGAATTCACGGGGAGCCTAGTGGTCTCATCCGTGATTCGAGCCCACAACGCGAAACACTCGAAAATGTTCATACGAGGCGGAACTTCTCTAGACTGAGCATGCCTCCTCTTCTTCTCGGTGGCTGGGGAAGAGAGATGAATACCCACACTGCTGGACCTATGCATGATGGAGTCCTTCTGTCACGATCACACACAGGAAACAGTAAGATCCATTTGCAGTCTTTATTAGGGTAATCCGTATTCACATCCAGTCCAGGCAAGGGTAAAACTCCAAACAGTCAATCCAAACATGAAACAAACACAAGAAAACAGAGAACCAGATCTAGAGAGTGACGTGACATATAACAAGGACTCCATGACAACACTCTCTCTCTCTCTCTCTCTCTCTCTCTCTCTCTCTCTTATTTAATGGCGGACTGCAAACAACGTTTAGGTGCATGCCGCCACCTACTGTACTGGAGTGTGTATAATCATGTAATTTTAAATTCTACTCCATAACCCTGAGTCTTTTAAAAAAGTAAATAGAGCCATCCTAGTGATTCGTATTCCTTCTCCATCTCCTTCTGATCCCAGTATCCCTACCAGATTCCACTCCCTCCCTGCCTCCTGAACCTTATCTTTAAGCACCTGTCTTTCCACTTCATTCAATGTACAGTACAATATTATATGTTCAACATTTTCTTTAACCCCACAGTTTTCACAGTTCTCACTATTCCTTTTCCCTGTTAAAAATAATGTACCATTCAGCCCTGTGTGATCCACTCTCAGTCTTGTCATCACAATTTCCTCACGCCTGGTCTTTTCCATGAAATTCTTTATACTGACACTTTTTTGTATTTTATAAAATCTCCTACCTTTCCTGTCTTCCTCCCATCGTTTCTGCCATATTTCAAGACCTTTCCTTTTAACCACTGCTTTGCCTTCGCCTTTTCCTAGTGGAATTGTAATTATAATTACTTTTAGCAGTGCCTCTTTGGCCAGTTTATCTGCCATCTCATTCCCTTTAACCCCCTCATGTGCTGGTACCCAACAAAACTGAATATCTATACCACCCCGATATAATCTAAATAAATTGTTAAAAAGCTCTATTAGTAGATCCTCTCTTATTGATGTTACTGCCTGAATACTTTTAATTACAGCCAAAGAGTCTGTGCACAGTACCACCCTATCAGGTCTGACCTCTTCAACCCACTGTAGTGCAATAATGACTGCTACTATTTCTGCTGTGTACACTGATAACCGGTCAGATAGTCTTTTGGAGAAATGGATTTTAAATTCTGGTATATATACTCCAACTCCCACACATTCCTGTTTATTCTTGGATCCATCTGTATAAATCTTTAAATAATTATAGTAACTGTTTCTTATGTAAAGGTTTGTTTTAACTCCTATTTCCTCCATTCTCCATTCTCTTTTCTTTTCCAATATATTAATATCAACCTTTACTTCTGGAAAGAGCCATGGTGGAATTCTACTAACTGGATTGGCCGTGGTGAAATTTAAAGCTTCCATTTCATATTCCCTCACTCTCATTTCTCTTGTCCATCCAAAACTAAGCCCCTGAAACTTGGAATACTCCCAACATTCCTGTATTGTTTCTTTTGCTGGGTTTTCTTTCCCACTTCCTTTCAATCTAATCCAATACGCCATCGCCAGTTTCTCTCTTCTCAACTCCAAAGGTATCTCTCCTGCTTCTATAAGAATAGCATTAATAGGGGTTGTCTTAACCGCTCCGGTGCATATACGTAATGCTCTATACTGTAATATATAAATTTTTCCCAATATTGTTTTTGCCGCTGCACCATAAACTATGCAACCATAATCTATTGCTGACCTCAGGCAAGCCCTATAGATGTTAATTAACGACTGCCTTTCTGCACCCCAGTCACATCCAGCCACAGCTCTCATCAGGTTAATAACTTTTTTACATTTAGTTTCTAGATGCTTAATATGCGTTTTCCATGTACACCTACTATCAAACCATAGTCCCAAATACTTAAATTCATTTACTTTCACCATTGTCTGCTCATATAATGTCAAACTTTCAGCATGACACTTTCGCTTCTTTGTAAACATCATATAACAAGATTTACTTGTCGACATCTTGAATCCCCATTTATATGACCACATCTCTACTTCCCTAATTGCTTTCCTTATGTTACCTAATACATATGACACATTCTTTCCTCTCATCCAAATGGCCCCATCATCCGCATATAGTGCTGTTTTTATGCATCCATCCATTTTTGAAAAAATATCATTAATCATTATGTTAAACAGTATCGGACTAATTGCACTACCCTGGGGAATACCATTGTCTACATTCAATTCTGTAGATACCTCTGATCCAACTTTAACTTTAATTTTCCTCCCTGTTAAAAAATCCATAACCCAATTATACAACCTTCCTCCAATACCCATACTACTTAGTTTAATAAGCAAACCTTCCCTCCACATGGTATCATATGCCTTTTCTATGTCGAAATATACAATTGTCATTAGTTCTTTCATTTTCAATGCCTTTTCCACATCATTACTTACCCTAACTAAAGCATCTGTTGTGGAGCGCCCTTTTCTAAATCCACTTTGTATATTGGTCAGTAAACCTCTCTGTTCCAATATATGTGATAATCTGCGAACTATTATCCTCTCCATCCATTTACACAAGTGGGATGTCAATGCTATGGGTCTATAGTTATCAGGATTAGCTGGGTCCTTACCAGGCTTGTTGAAAGGTAATATTACTGCACTTTTCCAACTATGTGGAATTATTCCATCCCTCCAAATTTTATTAAAAAGTCTTAATATTAACTTAAATGATTCAACTGGTAACTGTTTGAACATGGCATAACATAATTGATCTTGCCCAGGTGCTGTATATCCAGTGCCCATCAGAGCTATATTGAGTTCTGACATTGTAAAATCCACATCTAGTATTGACATGCCATCCTCCTTTTTTAACTTCACTTCCTTATTCTCTCTCAGTGCAAATTCTTTCTGCTGGTTATGTATATTGTTGGGGTAACAGCTTTGGACCCAGGACCAGTAGTGAGAAATGAAGACCAAGAGTCAGGAGTTAGATTAATTAAAGAAAAATTTACTGAAGAATAGTTTGCAGTTTCATCAGCAGAAGCCAGCTTCAAGTCTCTCAAGGAGTTCGTAGGCTGCGCTCCCTCTAACAGTCTCCCCACCTCCGCCTAACGTACATACAATTTCTGAACAATTATACTGTTTTCAAGGTCCAACCACGTCATTACTGTCATGTGGAATCATTCTTATTGGTTCTAGCAACATGCACGTAAGCAACTTTCCACACGTCAACAGATAGGAGCACATATCACTAAAAATGCGTAGATGCGTAGACGGGTTGGCGCCCAGTCCCAGATTTGGACTAGAATGACCTCGGAGGTCACAGCAACACGTCTCCAGGTCTGCCATAGTCTGCAGAAATTCCATCTCCAATGCTGGATCTGCAAAGATCATACAACACACACAGGGGCGTAAATTTCATCTAAAAGTTGGGGGGGACAATAAACATGAAATTTCTCAAGAGCAATTTTTGAAGGGGACACAAATAATACAGCCAAAATCGTACTTGTAAGGATATGTGTACCACAAAAAAAAAAAAAATTTGGGGGGTGTTTTGGGCACTGAAAAATTATTAATGTCCGTTTTTCTTTTTTTGGGGTGTTTTGGGCACTGAAAAATTATTAATGTCCGTTTTTCTTTTCTCTGTCATTTTATCTGACCAACAACACAAAGCGATAGTAGTTTAAATACGATTAAGGTTCACCACTCAGTCATATTATAATTATTAAATTATCTTGCGTCCTCCACATAGTATTTTATACTATGATATTCAGATATTTAGATATTCAACTGCAGCAAGCCCTCTGATCTGCCACTTATTATCATATTGAGCAAAACCCTACACAGATCTGACTGAACTTTAGGTTTAGAATTAGCCAATTTGTAGAATTTGTGGGCGGGTTGCTTGAGTTTTGGGTTCATTAGCCTATTATTCGTAATGAAAAACACAACAACAAAACAGTCCAATGACACACTCCCTTAAATAGGCGCTTTTACGCTTTGAAACCAAATCTTCGATAATCTTGTCTGTCAGCGGTTTGCTCGTTCGGCTGGTGCTGTATTGAGCAGACACATTCAGTTTTTAATTGTTTTGTCAGTTCTCTAACTGAACTAAATGATGTTATTACTGTACAGCGGAGCGGAGCGGGGCGGCGGTGGGCAAGGGATGTTAACAGTGTTTTGCCTAATCTGTATTAAAGAGAAAATAATCATTTCATCTGACGTTTAAAGTGAATAAAATAGCATTGACAGCTACTTACTGGTGTTTCACAACTGCTGTCTGAAGAGCCTTGTTCTCTCCCCAAACTTGTGTGGTGGTTTTTCTACGTTCTATGTAACGTTAGTTGAGGTGCGCGGTGGATCAAACCAATGTGAGGCAAGGGGGGAGGGGGGACTCAAAATGTTTCTAAACTTAAAACGCATTTTTTTCCCGTTTGCGCTTGTATTGTTTCACTACTTACACATTTATTATAAGTATATATTGTTATATTATTTACAATACTCAGCATGGTTTTTAGGGGGGGACAGCCCTCAGATTGGGGGGGTCCTGTCCCCCCTGTCCCCCCCGCGATTTACGCCCCTGAACACACATACACACAAAAGCTCCAGAGAATAACACTTTCCTCAAGGTTGAGAGCATCTTAACTAACTATCAACAAAATCCCTCTCCACAACATGCTGATATGACATCTGGTACAGAAGTGAATTTATTCTATTTAGTTAATAAAAGCACATAAAAAGAGGTACATTTGTCTGTTGTCTTAGTCCACAAAAAGTCACGTAGCCCCCCAGGACATGTGTGACCCTAGGGTCACTGAAGGATGATATATAACTAAACACATGCTGAGAGAGACTCTTGAAGTGAGGAGTGTTTACACTCTCCAAGGACGGTTGCATGTCAGCACATCTTGACACAGACATCAGAGCTGACACCTTGGAAATGTGGATTCAAAAGCACACAGCAAATAATACTAAAATCTCCAAAATATAGAGAGGTTATAGATTAACTGATTTATCCAATGTAGAAAATAGTTATAACTTGATTATCATTGATTCTTATTTTAATATTGAACATAAAATCATTCTTGAAGGATATGTGTCTGATGAAGAGACAAGTGATGTTTGGCTTGACCCTTGACCCTTCAATATCACTAAGGTGTTCACAACTGTGTACTGCCACAAAAGTCCTCCCTAGCACTTCTGCCTTTCCTTTATCTGATACTATCATCTTCTCTCTATCAATCAAAGCTGGAATTTTAACCGACGTCCTTTTCCCACTCATTCTCTTGAACATAGACCATATATCCCCTAACTCTACTCCTCTGCCTATGGTGGAACAGAATTCTCTCCAGTTTCTCCTTTTGTTATACTTTATTGTCCTACGTGCCACAGCCCTTTTCCTTTGATAATCTATAACATTCTCGCCTGAAAGATTTTTCTTTAATGTTCTAAATGCCTTGTTTCGTTCTTTAACAGCTCTGCTACATTCCTCATTCCACCAAGGTACCACTTTCTTCCTTCCCTTTGTTGTTCTTTGTGGGATACTCCATATTGCTGCATTTATAATGTGCTCTGTAATTTGCTTTGTGCATTTTTCTATATTTCCATCAAATGTAACCAGATTAACTGACTCTTCACAACATGCCCTAAATTTTCCCCATTCTGCTTTCTCAAAACACCATCTGGTTATGGACATCCCTTCTTGGATACAAATGTGTGTATTAATTACAGTGTCCAAGCATGATAGAATACCCCTATTCACATCTATTCTTGTACCCTGTCCATTATTAAGGCATACCAAAACTCTTTCTTCCATAATTTCTTCCATTATGTTCCCATTACTATCTGTATGATTACTACCCCAAAGGCTGTTATGCGCATTAAAATCTCCACACCATATTTCTTTCCTGTATACACTCCCTGCCATCTCTTTTAATTTGTCAATAATTATTTTTTTGCATGGGTTATAGAAATTGATTAACTTAATATGACCCTCTTTCCTTGGACTACATATCTCGACCATAATACATTCCATATCCTCTGGACAAGGGAGCTCTCTAAATGCCAGCCCATCCTTGAGAAAGGTAGCACACCCTCCACCATTTTGATTGTTAGGCCTATCATTTCTTATAGAAGTAAACCCTGGTATAACAAAGTCCAAATGTGGTTGTAACCAAGTTTCTTGTACACATACTACATCTGGAACTACATCTAATTCATAAATATATTTTTTAAATTCTTGACCATTAGCTATGAGGCTTCTGGCGTTCCACTGTAGTATGTGCATTACCATAATTAGTGTTCTAACCCTCAGTTTGTGCATTTTCCGCATTTCCAAGTACTGTTAACAATTCATGTATCTGATCTGCCTTAACATCTTTATCAAGAAATCTTTCTGCTGCCTCCACAATAGCCTTGATTCTATCACTTTTCTTTTTCAACTGTGACGCAACATTTATAGTGTGACAAATGAAAACCACAAAGTTTATCTTCTTAACTGCCAATGTTTCCTTATCAACTTCACACTTGTGATCACATGTAACCGGAGTATGAACAAGAGTCTGCCTTTGTGTTTGGTTAACTGCTACTATGTTTCTTTGAACCATTCCACTGGGGCTTTTATTTGATGCCGTTTCTCTCACTGTTTTTAGTGCTTCTGCATAAGACACTTTACTTATTATCTTCACCCTCTGGGCTTCTCTGGCTTCTCTTTGTACTTCACATCCTCCAAACGCAGCACTATGCTCACCACCACAGTTACAGCATTTAATCTTCGTATCCTTTTCACATTTACCATACTCATGCTGACCACCACATCTAGCGCACCTCAACTTTCCTTTGCATTGCTGTGCTGTATGTCCCATTCTTTGACATTTATAGCATCGAATAGGTTTGGGAATATACTCTCTCACACTGTAATTCATGTACCCTATTTGCACTGATTTAGGTAGAGTTTTCTCAAATTGCACTACAACCGATAGTGTTTCCTTTAATGATCCATCTCGTTTACTTTTAAGCCGTGTGGCTTCAATCACTTTACCTCCCTGAATCTCATTTTTGACATCTTCCATTGACATACTCAATGGTACACCTGAGATAACTCCTCTCACTTTTGTCATTGCCCCTGGTATGTGTGCTTTCATTCTTTCCCCCTGCAGTGAGGACATTTTCAGTATCTTTTCTTGTTGTTGTTTGCTAGTTGCATGTATCAGTATTCTTTTATTGCTCATAAACCTAGCAAATGTAATTTTACCAATCTCTTACAAAAAGTGAGCGGCGAGGACCACCCCGCCGCATCACAAACATCCTGCAGGGAAGCCCCTGCCAAAAGAGCCTGAGAGGCCGCCATACTCCTAGTTGAGTGGGCCCGGACAGCCAAAGGAGAAGGCTGCCCGGCCGCCACATAAGCAAGTGAAATGGCCTCGACCACCCACTTGCTCATCCTCTGCTTAGAAACCAGTCCCCCTCTCGAGGGTGACCCGTAACACACAAACAACTGTTCAGATCTCCTCCACAGGGCAGCTCTGTGGACATAAGCATCTAGTGCACGAACAGGGCAAAGCAGATTAAGTCTTTCCTGGTCTGACGTCAAAAAAGGGCAGAGGACAGAAATTCAACTCAATTCAATTCAAATTTATTTGTATAGCGCTTTTCACAATACACATTGTTTCAAAGCAGCTTTACAGAAAGTGCATTTCATAGATGAACAGTATAAAAAATGTTAGAAAGACAATGTTAAAGAATAATGTTCGAAAAAGTTAATCAGTCGTGTATTAATTTAGGCCGTAACAACGCTGGCGTTGAGTCGTCTCTTCACAGGCGTGGAGTCGTCTCATCACAGGTGTTGGGGCATCCGAAGTCTTCATGAGAGGCTGGATACAAACTGGAGCTGACAAACTATTTACCTCGGGACTAGTGTCCCGAGATAACAACAGAAAAGCAGATGGGAAATAATTAGCGTAGCTGCTGTTCAGAATATTATATTAATGCTGTTGTTCCCATTTAACTGTAGTATAAAAGGTAATTATAATGTGAATGCTTGGCTAAAGAGATGTGTCTTTAATCTAGTTTTAAACTGGGACAGCGAGTCTGAACCTCGGACAATATCAGGAAGACTATTCCAGAGTTTAGGAGCCAAATGTGAAAAAGCCCTCCCTCCTTTAGTGGACTTGGATATCCTAGGAATGACCAGAAGCCTAGAGTTTAGTGACCTTAAAGAGCGCGATGGGTTGTAGGGCGATAGAAGATCCGTTAGATACACTGGAGCTAAACCATTTAGGGCTTTATAGGTCAGTAGCAATACTTTGTAATTGATACGGAACTTAATAGGTAACGAGTGTAGAGATGATAAAATTGGTGTTATATGATCATATTTTCTTGACCTAGTAAGAACTCTAGCAGCTGCGTTTTGGACTAACTGTAGTTTGTTTATTGAGGATGCAGGACAACCAGCTAATAAAGCATTACAGTAATCTAATCTCGAGGTCATGAATTCATGAACTAACTTTTCTGCATCAGGAATAGATAGCATGTTACGTAGCTTAGCAATGTTTCTAAGGTGGAAAAATGCCGTTCTTGTAACATATGAAATATGATTTTCGAATGTCAGGTTGCGGTCTAGTATAACACCTAGGTCTTTTACTGTAGTGGATAAAGTGACAGGACATCCTTCCAAGGTAAAGTTGTATTGTGCGAGGTTTTGTGGGCAGTTTTTTTGGACCAATAAGTAATACCTCCGTTTTATCTGAATTTAATAGCAGAAAATTACACGTCATCCAGTATTTAATATCTTCAACACACGCTGTCAGTTTAGATAATTTAGCGTTTTCGTCCGGTCGTGATGAAATATATAATTGAGTGTCAATTATATATTTCATATATATTTCATATATATTTTTTATATATTTCAGAAAGCTTTAAGTACAATAGGTCTCACAGGATTAGTGAGAACCTTAGAAACATAACCCGGCCTGGAGACAGGAAGGCCCTGGCCATACCGGGAGCAAATTCCAAGCACGAGGGTGCCACCGAAAGGGCTTGTAAATCTCCAATTTTCTCCAGTATAGGAGACTACCGATGTGCTGTCTGTGTGAACAAGCACATGATGGCCCCTGAGGTACGGCAGGAAGTGCTTCAGAGCCTGAAACACTGCCAACATTTCTAGACAATTTATGTGCCACGAATGATGGTGTTCCTGCCATAAGCCCTGGGCCGAGCAACCCCTCATGGTCGCCCCCCAGCCCGTAAGGGAGGCATCTGTGCTCAGAGATACCCGCTGGCACGGTGCCCCCAGTAACGGGCCTAGGGCCAGAAACCGAGGATCCTTCCACATGACCAAGGAGCGGAGACATCGCCGCAAAACTTTGATCACCCGAAAGGGATTTCCCCTCGGGGAAAAACCTCTGGTTTTGAACCACCACTGTAACGGTCTCATGTACAACAGGTCGCACGGAATGATATTGGACGCTGCTGCCATGAGACCCAGCAGTCTCTGAAACTGCTTTACAGTAAGTGACTGGTCTAGCTTCACCCCTCTCATGGCCGAGCGGATCGACTCCATGCGAGGCTCTGATAAGCGGGCCCGCATAGAGACCGAATCCCAACTCACGCCTAGGTACGTTATTCTCTGGACCGGAGAAACAACGCTCTTCTTGGAGATGACCACCAGGGCTGCCATAGAACGGCCAATACATCTGGCCGTCTCCTTGGTGGCACGGAGGGCTAAATCAGCTCCGATCTCAGCGCTTTCCCCCAGGTCCCTCAGCAGGTCGGCCTGGTATGCCTGCACTATAGCCGTAGTATATAGTGGTGGCCTGACCTGCTGCCGAGTATGATTAACCCACTAAAGCTGATGTTACTCTGAGCGGTTTAGTGGGCAGCGACGGAGCCTTAATAGTCGATGCCGATTCAGGAGAGAGATGGCTCGCAAGCATCTCTTCCACCCTTGGCACCGAACCACACCCATGTCTTTTCAGTCCACCGATGTTGCTATACACAGATGTATGGGGACTGAAAACTCTTGCTGACATGGGCTGCCTCCACGATCTCGACACCTCCACTGTGGTGTGGAGATCTGCGAATAATGGAAGGCTCCGCCACGGAGGCTGAGCAAAGCGGGCAGGCAGGAAGCGTTCATCGAACCTACTTTTAACAGCGGCACGCTCCTGATTAATATCCTGCGCTGGCCAGTCGATGTTTAATCTGGCCACCGCTCTGCTCAAAACCTCTGCAAGCTCCTCACTCGCAGGGGATTGAAGTGGCGAATCTTCAACCCCCAGCTTGATACTGCAGATATCAACCTCCTCGGAGGATGATAACTGCAGCACCGAGGCCGCCCCCTGGAACCCGAACCCAGAGAAGCAGCCGCGGATCTGACGGGTGAAGGCTGAGATAGGGCGGGGCCCGTCTCAAACCCACCCGACAGATCCATTTGCGAACCCCACGTCGTGAGCAGCCGCTGTGTCATTTCGTCACTAGACACATGAAAATGACTTCTGAAGCAAACACACTGGTTTACTCCTGTAGTGAACCACCTGACTGCTTTGACAGCCCAATCCAGTGTTGACAGGTTTGAAACCCGGCGGCTGTATTTCTTATAAAAGTGAAGCCAAACCATGCTACATTATACAAGTACAACCAGTTACACAAGCACATCTTTTCAACATACAAAAATATCAGTCCCACCCGTTAACAAGTTATAGAGTTATGCTTCCCACAGCTAAACAAGATAAAGCTTTCACACATGATACTGCCCTGCTAAAAAAACAATAGAAATCATTACAGAAATTCTATTGGATTTAATGGTTTTCATGGGAATTATAGCGGTCTATGTGGGTCTCTACTGATATGTGTTGGGTTCTATTAGTGGGGGCATTAAATCCTAATGGCAGGGCTTGACATAAGCGATGGCCCGATGGCCCGGGGCCAGTAAAAGAGTATGTCGGGCTAGTTGAATGGCCAATCACTGGCCCGCACAGGCCAGTGATTGGCCATCCGCAAAGGCAAAACAAATGTCATACCCAGTGACGTGAAGAGTGTCAATGTTACTTACATTTTTTTTATTACATATTAAAATGGCAAAGAACTACGAGGCTGATAAGAGAAAGAGAACATTCCTTGTGTCATGGAAAACACAGTACACTTGGGTGGATAAAGGCGACGAGGGCAGGTACTGTTTAGTTTGCCAACAATTTCCAACAAAAGCCGACCAGGCCGGGTCATTTTACAAGGGAACACAAAACTACAGAAAACAGGCCTTAGATGCCCAAGAAAAAAGCCGCCAACATTTATAGTGTGTGTTGGCAAAGCGGGTGGCGGACAACCCATCAGCTGGGCCACTTCATTACTGGACACAACGAGCCAACAACGACACAATCCAGCGTATGGTGAAGTTAATAAACACTGCTTACCATATCGTGAACGGTCGCTCTTCTCAAGAAGAATGGCGAAGACGTTGGCTCTCAGTACCTCACCGATGTAGCATGTCGAAGGTAAGTTACTCAACTAGCTAGCTAATATATCACCGTAACTTTGCTCATAAATGATAGATCCAAAGTACGAGTGCTTGACTTGTGTCATGAGTGAATTTAGGTGTCATTCTAAAATTATACTTTCGGTTTCATGTGCACGTCAGGCATGGCTGACGCAAAACTGTAGTTACGAAGCTTTGCGCGATCCGAAGCGCAGATGTTTCGAGTCGAACGATCCGAAGCGTGATTCAAAACACCTATGTCACGTGATTACGGCTAAATGAAGCCAAAAATATCTTATATAATGTGTATCTTTGTTAACTGTTTATCTTTTGTTATATATATATAACATACATATATATATATACATATACATATATATATATATATATATATATATATATATATATATATATATATATATATATATATATATATATATGATAAACAATTAACAAAGATACACATTATATAGGCAAACACAGTGCTAACATTACTGGTCAGGTATGGCCTAAAAATAATTTTATATATATATATATATATATATATATATATATATATATATATATATATATATATATATATATATATATATATATATATATATATATATATATGTATGTATGTATGTATGTGTGTGTGTGTGTGTGTGTGTGTGTGTGTGTGTGTTTTCTTTCTACCCTGACCTTTCCTGGTTCCTGATGTGTGCATTATTCTTTCAAGGATTGTCCTTGTTTGCTATATATATATATATATGTATATATATATATATGTATATATATATATATATGTATATATATATATATATATATTTATATATATACTGCAATAAAAAATTCATAGTTACAATGGCATGTCTCCAGGGGCTCTCTAGCTCTTAATTTGTGTACTCCATTTGCTGTATTGATTAATCCTAATGTATACAATACATACAGCTTAATGGAAAAGTTTCTTTTCAGGGCCAATAAAAATATAGAAGGGGCCAGCAAAACTCTGGGGCCAGGGGCCAGTGGGATTTTTTTTTTATGTTGAGCCCTGCTAATGGAATATGTCCCAAACACACTACAAAAAAGAATTATGTAGTGGTTTAAATGGTAAAAGCCAATGGTTCCTATTGGTATTTTAATAGAAACCATTAGAATTTCTGTGATGGTTTCCAACTTTTTTTAAGCTGGTCTGATCTTCTGTCCTTGTCTAAAGAAATAATCACACACACACACACACACACACACACACACACACACACACACACACACACACACACACACACACACACACACACACACACATACACACACACACACACACACACACACACACACACACACACACACACACACACACACCATGCTTAATGTTTTGTTATCAAGGTGAACACATGAAATTCATCAGTATCTGTCAAATTCGCCTACATAAATGAGTTTCACAGTACTTACACTGTTTCAGCTTTGATCGCCTCGGTAATGGGGCGTTAACATATAAGCCTACTTGCATTTTATGGTTGACAGCTTTTTTGCATTACATTTACTTCACCAGGAGATGGTGCTGCAATTTCTATCTGAATGAAACTCCGAGCAATGAACCATTTTCGACACAATTGTATCAGAAAGCAATATTGCTTCAAAACGCTTAATTTGGCCATCACTACACATGATGTGAGGAATTCTGTCTACAACATCCTACCTAGCCAATTCAACGGCAGGTGTACCCTGGTTTATGTTCTACCGGCTATCAGAGAAAATGCACACTCCACCCCAAGCACTCCAAAATCTACATAATTCAGCTCCTACCACAAACAAAGAAGATGGCTGCATTCCAGGACTCACTTATGCACAAACATGGTGGTCAAGAACTCTTGAATAAAATCCAACAAGACATTCTTGATCTTTCAATAAAATTACATCAGATGACTGAAGATAATTTTAGTTAGGTCAACAAATGACTCACAAGGACTGTTCCAACCAGAAAAAGACTATTACCCGTAAGTGGGAGTGTGCTTCTTTTAGTGTCTGTGATGATGAGGTGCAGGCGATCAGTACTCAGGGGATAGTGAACGATTGGGTGGAGCGTGGAGATCTGGTAACGATGTCTGTGTGTTGGTGGGTGTTGGCTGTGACTCTGTGACAAGGGGACTGTGGTATTACATATTTAAGAATATGTTTAAAGTACATTGTATTTAGTATTTAAGGTAAAGACAATGACATCTGTTTAGCATTTAAGGTAAAGATGATTGCATTCTTTTGTTTAGATTATCTCCTTCTCTACTGTGTAAATCCCACCCCCTAAAATGTAAATCAATTACAGTGTAAACTGTTTTGAATTAGACTTGGAGGACCACAGCTGAAGCACAGCGCGTGTCTCAAATAAAGAGTAATGTCTGTTTGAAAGATATCGCAACGTCTCCTGGTCTCTTCTTTAACGAGGAAAATAATTTCCAACACAGGGTCCAAGCTAATTCAACTCCGAGTATGGCTGCTTCTAAAGCCTTGCTTTAGGGGATTATCTCTTCAGGAAGTGTGTGATGCGGCAGGTTGGTCCTCACCACACACCTTTGTGAGATTTAATAACCTGGATGTAGCTTAGTGTGCGCTACGATTTCACACAGACAGGCACTTGGTATTATGGCGGTGTAGGATTATCTATGGAACAGGCATCGATTCACAGACACATTCAACTTCAGGGACTCCCTTACCCCCTGTCTCAATCTTCTGATCTTCTGGTCCTTTTAGGTGTTCCAGGACCAGCCGCTCAAAGCACTTCATAACGATGGGTGTGAGTGCTACAGGGTGGTAGTCATTAGGGCACCTCGGGCTAGAGTGTTTCGGCACTGGCACAATGGAAGTGCGTTTAAAGCATGTTGGTACAGCTGCTTGGGCAAGAGACAGGTTGAAAATGTCTGTAAAAACCCCAGCGAGCTGCTCCGCACATGCCCTGAGAACACGTCCAGGGATGTTGTCTGGTCCAGCAGCCTTGTGCACGCTGATCCGGCTCAGTGCCTTGCAAACATCTGTGGAGGAGAGTGTGATTGGTGGGTGGTCAGCTGACGGTTTGAGCTTGGTTGCAGTTTCTCTGTTGTCTCTTTCAAAACGAGCATAAAAGTAATTTAGCTCGTTCAGGAAGTTGACATCAGTGGCTGCGGGGGCGGACCAGGTGGGTTTGTAATCACTGATGGCCTGAATGCCCTGCCACATGCGTCGAGGGTCAAAGTTGGAAAAGTGTCCCTCTATCTTTTGCTTGTAGCAGTGCTTGGCCTTTTTGATGCTCCTCTTCAGGTTTGCTCTGGATGTGCTGTAGGCTTGTGCATCACCTGATCTGAAGGCAGTGTTGCGTGACTTCACGAGTCGCACTTCCCTGTTCATCCAAGGCTTCTGATTTGGGTATGTGGTGATCTGTTTCTGGGTTGTAACACTGTCAATGGTGGTATTGATATGATCCAATACAGAGGAGGTGAATGAGTCAATGTCCGTGTGAGCGCCACTGGTGGCTTGAGAAGCAAACATACTCCAGTCTGTGTTTAGAAACCTTTCCTGGAGTGTGGAATCTGCCCCCGCAGGCCACACCTTGATGGTCTTCACTGATGGCTTCACAAGGTTGATGAGGGGTGCATATTTGGGTGTTAGAAACAAAGAGACGTGGTCTGACTGTCCCATGTGGGGGAGGGGTGTTGCAACGTAAGCTTCAGCCATGTTTGTGTAAACATGGTCTAAGGTTTTGTTTCCTCTGGTGTGGCAGGAAACATGCTGGTGAAACTTGGGTAGCACTGACTTTAAGTTTGAGTGATTAAAGTCACCTGCAACAATAAACGCAGCTTCCGGGTGATCAGTCTGTTGTTTACTGATGGCTGCGTGAAGTTCTTTCATAGCAAGCTTAGCATCAGCATCCGGAAGGAATATAGGCCGCAGTGATAATGGTGGAAGTGAACTCCCGCGGTAGATAAAACGGTCTACATTTAACCATGAGAAACTCAAGGTTAGCTGAACAATGACTCCCAATAATAGCAGAGTTTGTGCACCAAGCTTTGTTAATGTAAATGCACAATCCACCCCCTCTGCTCTTCCCGGAGCCATCTAATGTTCTATCTGCCCGGAGTGTGTGGCGTCCCGCTAGCTCAATAGCAGTGTCCGGTATTCCGCTGTTTAACCAGGTTTCCGTGAATATTAGGACGTTAAAGTTCAAAAGTTTCTTACTGTGTGTGATGCTGAGTCGAATCTCCTCCATTTTGTTCACTAGCGATCGTACATTAGCAAGGAAGATATGCGGTGATAGCATTAGCTTAGCACGCAGCCCTCCGCGCTTCCCCCGCCTTTGTTTACGATCACACCGCCGCCTAGCACTTCCGCCCGGCCGGGTAGAGTGCAGAGCCTCGGGTGTTCTAGCGATCTCAGGAAGGAGTCGAAGATTGTCCATAAAACTGTCGGAAATTCGCAAACCAATATCCAAAAGCTCACAACGGGTGTACATGTAAAGGCACAACTGTTCTGTACGAACAGACCCGAGATGAACAAGAAAAATACTGCAAAATTGCAGAATCTGGAGAGAACCTGAGCCTCGCGATCTACACTGATTGGCTAGAACACCTCCAGGGGCGGACCAAATGGATCTGTTAAGACAGAGATCAACAGTTGATACTTTGCTTTTTGCTTGAGACATTGTTTCGTGCGTCTAGCCACTGTTTGCAGTGACCACACCGTGGCTGACTCGTGCTGGCTTCATCATCTTCTTGCCTGCACGTTTCACCAGCACTAAGAGCCACCAAAGCTCTTTCTGAACTCAACAACTCCGTCTGAACCTCGAACTTCAGTGAGAGAAAGCCGGTTGCGTAGCAACGACGAAGCCTTACCCAGCGCAACCCGGAACCGGAGACAAGCTTCTCCCGGCGGAGCCACCCTCGACAACCGGAGCGCCAAGGCTGCAAACGCAACGACCGCCCATCAGCCAATCAGCGCAGCAGCCCTTCCTTACGAAAAGAGCCAGCGCTTCAAAGAGCAGTCAGACAATGCAGGTACAACTTTCCATTTCTAGCCGAGCGGTTGGAAACGGTGTTGAGCAGACACACTAAGTTTGAGTTAGAATGTATGTCTTAGAATAGCTCAATAAAGTCTTTTTTCATCTAAAGGTGTGTCTTGTGCTTCATGCTCATAAGTTGTTGCATTAAACTGTCGATCATATGTTACCGTGCTCATATGTTCATTGACATGACTCATATCAATGAACATAAAATTAATGATATTATTTCCGATGGCCAGGAAGTAATATTCTGACCAGAATTGATAAGATAACTCTAATATTGACGTATCGCTGGACGAATAGTTGATGAGGTGTTAAATATTCATTCTGAATTATTCATATAGGTAATTCGGTTCTTTTAATTGTGAATCAATTCCCCCAAAGAGTTATTTGATCCGAATATCTCTTACAGCGGCATGGGTATTAAGTTCCCCCAGTGCTTTGACACTGCGTGAGTTCCCTTGAAAGGGAACGTCTTAGGTTTACGTATGTAACCATGGTTCCCTGAGAGGGACCGAGATGCTGTGTCGCTTTGCCATACTCCCGGAATGCCTGTGACCGACTTGCTTCGACCTATTAGAAGCTTACACTGTTTGGTTCAGGGGTGCTTTATAGCTTCCTGGTCAATAACATCACCCGCCTATGACGTCCCATCACACAATTGGACTGATTTCACAAGTGCTTCATGACGCAATCACGCAGAGGCGTTCCCGCTGTGTTTTGACGCAGCATCTCATTCCCTCTCAGGGAACCATGGTTACATAAGTAACCTGAGACGTTTTCTTCACAACACGTTTTCTTCACAACACAATTAACTAAACATGGGGTGAATATTAAATTATTTTATTGATTTTTAATAGCCACTATGCACTAACTTCTAAAACAACATCTTTTCTTTGAATGTTGTTTTAATGGGTCATCAATCACACTGTTAAAGTGTTAATCTGTTAAAAAGTAAAACAAAACCTTATTTCAACTGTAGTCCTTAAAAAGGCCTAGCAGATTCTCTATGCATATGTTTATTTGTTTTGTTTTTCCCTAAAAAGGATTTACATCTTGTTGCTGTCTGGGTGTGGTTGTGTTCAGCTGCTGAAAATGAAACTAAAGTGACACAAGATTTCAACATAAGGAGAGTTCATTGTCTTTGTTAAAACACAGGTACTGAATAAACAGGAATAACAAGTTTTTGTGTCTGGTAAAAGCACATATACTTTTCAGAAAGACTGCTGGTGATTTATGGTCTGAGGCACACCCTTGAAAATATACAGAATAATATTTTTGTCACAGCTGGGTGGTTGTAATCACAAACCTCACAATGAAGATAAATAGCTCCAAAGCAATAGTCTTTATTAAATCCAAAAGAAAGAGGTAAAAAGCTAAATCAGTTGAATGAATTATTATTAATTTATTTATTTATAATCTGTCATTTAAATTAAGAGTTGACTCCAACACAGATGATAACGCTTCAAGCACATAGGCTCTCCGTCAGACAATTGAAAGAAAAGTTGCAAGAAATATTTTTTTTTAATACATTTACATACTCAATAATATCAAAGTCAATAATGATAACACCAACATAATCCAAGAAAAGAAGGGGGAAAAAAGCAAAAGAAAAATGTTTAAATTTGACTTACACATCTACTATTTTTCTTTTTCTTGTTTTATGTTGGTATTATCATACATATATATATATATATTCTCCTTGATTAATCACCTGGGAGTATAAAAGCTTGGTGTGTTTAAAGGGGTGATGAATTGAGAAATCAACTTTCCCTTGAGCCTTTGGTATATAAAAGTTCATATTGATATTAGAATATCCTGTAAGTTTCAGATCTGAAAACGTCCTTGTTAGTCAAAGAAAAGCTTTTATATACCCCTTTTCCACCAAAGCAGTGCTAGAGCTAGATCAGAGCCAGAGCCTAGTTTCAAATCGGTTCTTTGTGTTTCCACACCCAAAGCCCCAGCTCCGAGCCAGGAAAAGTGGTTCTTAAGTAGCACCAAAACATTGCTGGGCTAGAACAGGGCTAGAAGTAAGAACCGATTACGTCAGGCGCTGGGGGCGGGGTCAACAAGACGAACAGAGACTTGAGATCCGCCATTGTTGAAATAGCAGCTAATGGAGCTAACAGCTGCTGCTCGTTTGTAATCTCCGTCTATACAAATTACGGCGAGCTGCATGAATGCCTTATATTCGCTGTGTTTTCGTTGTGTTTTAATGCCGATGTAGGATCGTAAAGCCATGTGAATCAATAGTAACGCAACGTTTGCAGTGTTGATGGAAGGCTTGTTGGCAGCGGTGCTGTGCAGAGACCGATCGCCGTATGATAACGAGTCCAGCGAGAGCACACGACTCCTTATGCTTCTGATTCACTCATGCGGTTTTTTATATATCATACGTGGATCGGTCTGCGCAGCGCCGATGCATCTCAAACAAGCCTGGTGTGTTTGTGTTTCCCGCTCAGGGTTGCCAGGTTTTCACAACAAACCCGCCCAATTGCTACTCAAAACAAGCCCAATCGCGTTTCAGGGGGGCTTCCCTGGTAAAAATCACATTTGGGGGTAAAATATGTGTTTTTTTGGCGTGGTTGCCTACTAAAATTCGCATTCCCGGGGCTTAATATCACATAATTGGGGTCGCTTCAAACCCGCGGACATGAAAAACAGCCCGTGGAAACAGTGATGAAGAATACAATTTTTTTTTTTTAAACACGGACTTGGCAACAAGTCGCTGCCTCGCTAGCGTTGCTGAGAAAGATGAGACGTATACAGTGACGTAAGACCTGAAAAATAAAAAAAGCCAGTTCATGACAAGATTAACTTTCATGGGGAAGTTCACTCCCTCTGTGGTGGTGGAGCTCCTCTGGGAGAGCTTTGGGCGAGCTCAGGTGGATCTGTTTGCGTCCCGAGAGACAACTCACTGTTCACAGTTTTTCTCCCGTCACATATCCAGCCCTGCTGGGGTTGGATGCCATGGTACAGACGTGGCCAAGGCTGCGTCTTTACGCCTTGCCCCAGGTGGCATTACTCCCAGGAGTTCTGGAGAGAGTACGCCAGGACAGGGTTTGTCTGTTACTAATAGCCCCGTTCTGGCCGAGCCGAGTATGGTTTTCAGACATAGTGTCTCTCCTCAATTTTTCACCCACACCCAGAATTGTGGAGACTGTGGGCTTGGCCTTTGAGGGGGCACAGCTCATAGATTCAGGTCCTTCCACTGAGGTGGTAGAGACTACAGGTACTGGTCATATAATTAGAATATCATAAACAAGTTTTTTTCACTAATTTATTTCACTAATTCCATTCAAAAAGTGAAACTTGTATATTATATTCATTCATTACACACAGACTGATATATTTCAAAGGTTTATTTCTTTTAATTTTGATGATTAAAACCGACAACTAAGGAAAATCCCAAATTCAGTATCTCAGAAAATTAGAATATTACTTAAGACCAATGCAAAGAAAGGATTTTTAGAAATCTTGGCCAACTGAAAAGTATGAACTTGAAAAGTATGAGCATGTACAGCACTCAATACTTTCCTTTTGCTTGAATTACTGCAGCAATGCGGCGTGGTATGGAGTCGATCAGTCTGTGGCACTGCTCAGGTGTTATGAGAGCCCAGGTTGCTCTGATAGTGGCCTTCAGATCTTCTGCATTGTTGGGTCTGGCATATCGCATCTTCCTCTTCACAATACCCCATATATTTTCTTAAGGTCAGGCGAGTTTGCTGACCAATTAAGAACAGGGATACCATGGTCCTTAAACCAGGAACTGGTTGCTTTGGCACTGTGTGCAGGTGTTCAGTTGGAAGATGAAATCTGCATCTCCATAAAGTTGGTCAGCAGCAGGAAGCATGAAGTGCTCTAAAAGTTCCTGGTATACGGCTGCGTTGACCTTGTACCTCAGAAAACAAAGTGGACTAACACCAGCAGATGACATGGCACCCCAAACCATCACTGACTGTGGAAACTTTACACTGGACCTCAAACAACGTGGATTGTGTGCCTCTCCTCTCTTCCTCCAGACTCTGGGACCCTGATTTCCAAAGGAAATGCCAAATTTACTTTCATCAGAGAATATAACTTTGGACCACTCAGCAGCAGTCCAGTCCTTTTTGTCTTTAGCCCAGGCGAGACGCTTCTGATGTTCTCTGTTGTTTAAGAGTGGCTTGACACAAGGAATGCGACAGCTGAAACCCATGTCTTGCATACGTCTGTGCGTAGTGGTTCTTGAAGCACCGACACCAGCTGCAGTACTCTTTGTGAATCTCCCCCACATTTTTGAATGGGTTTTGTTTCACAATCCTCTCCAGGGTGCGGTTATCCCTATTGCTTGTACACTTTTTTCTACCACATCTTTTCCTTCCTTTCTTCTCTATTAATGTGCTTGGACACAGAGCTCTGTTAACAGCCAGCCTCTTTTGCAATGACCTTTTGTGTTTTGCCCTCCTTGTGCAAGGTGTCAATGGCCGTCTTTTGGACAACTGTCAGGTCAGCAGTCTTCCCCATGATTGTGTAGCCTACAGAACTAGACTGAGAGACCATTTAAAGGCCTTTGCAGGTGTTTTGAGTTAATTAGCTGATTAGAGTGTGGCACCAGGTGTCTTCAATATTGAACCTTTTCACAATATTCTAATTATCTAAGATACTGAATTTGGGAATTTCCTTAGTTGTCAGTTATAATCATCAAAATTAAAAGAAATAAACATTTGAAATATATCAGTCTGTGTGTAAGGAATGAATATAATATACAAGTTTCACTTTTTGAATGGAATTAGTGAAATAAATCAACTTTTTGATGATATTCTAATTATATGACCAGCACCTGTATACTTCACTCAAGAGCTCCTTCTACGAGGAGGCTGTATGCCCTTACATGGAGAATGTTTGTATCATGATTTACGGGCCATATGTTGAACCGAGCTGCCCAGTGGATTTTTCTTCACCTCAGGGTCATCCACAGGGATCAAAGATTGTTCCATGAAAGTCTCAGGCCATTCCGCTTCCCCCCTAAGGAGAAATTTTGTTCCCTTCCGCCACTGCTCGCATGCAAGGAATTCTTCAGCACTTAGGCCCCTTGATACCTCATCTGCTGGATTCAGTCGTGTGCCAATGTGTCTCCACTGTGCAACATCTGTTTCATTTCTGATTACAGCCACCCTATTGGCCACAAATGTATGAAACCTCCTAGTCTCATTTCCAATATACCTCAAAACAGTTGTACTGTCTGTCCAGAATACAGATGGGCATAAGTCCAGCTGCAACTCCCTCGTCAGCATCTTG
This sequence comes from Romanogobio albipinnatus, assembly GCA_023566225.1. Taxonomy (NCBI): domain Eukaryota; kingdom Metazoa; phylum Chordata; class Actinopteri; order Cypriniformes; family Gobionidae; genus Romanogobio; species Romanogobio albipinnatus. The sequence continues at coordinate 50,051,870 of CM042241.1, read as the reverse complement.
TCCACCCGCACAGCCAGGACAGTAGCGGTCAACTCAAGATGAAAAATTGTTGTTTGCTTTAAAGGAGCGACCCTGGCCTTACCCAAGATAAAAGCAATACTGACATGATTTCTCTCACTCTCCAACCTGAGATATGATGCAGTTCCATGGCCATATTAACTGGCATCAGAAAAGTGATGCAACTGTAGGTGAGTAGGTGTTCCAAAGTCTTTCGGCTTGATACACACCAATCCACTGTGAACTTGGTAATATGATTGAGATTAGTCAGCCATTTGGACCACTTCTTGGAGAAGACACAATGTATGCTGGCATCCCAACCAATGTTCAGCGTACACATTTCCTGCAGCATCCTTTTAACAGGCAAAGTAAATGGAGCAAGAAAACCCAAAGGGTCATAGATAGCCGATACCACAGACAATATGCCACGTCTTGTATGTGGGCACTCTTCTATGGCTATCCTGAAGGTAAAAACTTCTGACATTATGCAACAATGAAGACCAAGAGCTGTTTCGGCATGACTTGCCTTTTGATCCAGGTTAAGCCCCCTGATGGTCTTAGAGCGCTGTGGCTCAGGAATACTGGCCAAGACTTCATTGCTGTTGCTTGTCCACTTCAATAGGCGGAATCCTCCCTTCGCACAGGCTTCATTTAATTCATGCACCATTGTTATGGCTTCAGCCTCCGATGACAGACTTTAGACAATCATCCATGAATCCAGAAATTTTGGAGTATTGTGTTCAGGACACTAGGTTCAAAGTGGTCTCTGTAATATTGCACAATTCTCTGCAGTGCATAATTCGCACAACTGGGCAAAGACACGGCCCCAAAGAGGTGAACTCTTATCCTGTATAGCATAGAAGCTTGTCTTGTGTATTACCATCAGGATACCCCAAAAAGCGTAAAAAGTCTGTGTGCTACGGAGACACCCTCACCTATTGGAACAAGGCTGGGATGTCTGCCACCAGCCCTACACGTTCCTGTCTAAACCTGGGAAGTATGCCAAGTAATAAACCCGTCTCCAGCGTGTTGCCTCCGATCATTCGAATATTGCACTTTAATAATTATTTAATCAACATCATCCTCAATAAACCCGTCTCCAGCGTGATGACTCCGGTCCTTCGAATATTCCGATCTATTATGACCTCTGACCAGTAAAGCGGCCAGAATAATAATAATAATAATAATAATAATAATAATAATAATAATAATAATAATAATAATAATAATAATAATACGCTGTTTGTTAATTGGCCAGAGGAGAACTGGCACCCTGACTGAGCCTGGTTTCTCCCAAGGTTTATTTTTCTCCATTAGGTCACCTAATGGGGTTTTGGTTTCCTTGCCACTGTTGCCTCTGGCTTGGCGTGCTCAGTTGGGGACACAAAATTTTTCAACTAAACATCGAAATAAATCTAATTAATAAACTAAATTAACCATATAAACTAAATTACTGATCTAATTATTGATCTAAAGCCCACACTGTCACCGTATGGAAATTGAAATGAACTGATGACATCAAATGGCTATACAGCTTAATAAAATTATGCTGCATTATTTTCCTGTTTAACACTGTAAAGCTGCTTTGAAACAATCTACATTGTTAAAAGCGCTATATAAATAAAGTTGACTTGACTTGACTGCTGCATAAGGTCATATAGAGTAGGATGTTGGACATTATACAAGAGAGGAATAATGATGTGACTGTGATTGCATACATAATGTACTCCCTTGTGAGGTCGAGGGCTGAAGTCCTGATGGTGCAGCGTTGGTGAGTCTGGTTCCATGAACGTTCTCCCGTTTTTCAGACCTGTGAGAAGATGGTGCACATGACACTGAAGACAAAGAGTTACCAGACCCAAAGACTGGGCTTGTGGAATATGCAGCCTTCCTTTAGTCCGTACAGGCAATGCCAGAGAATGGTCCTGTTGGAAAAAGACAGTTTTATAAGATTACAAAACAGAAGCAGTGTTTGGATAACTTGATGTTTGTGATTTCAAATGAGCATGAAGATAGACATTCATGGCATCTTCTCCATTATCCTCTTCATACTCATCCACATCTTCACCACCACACACATTTTCAAACACAAACAATCTAGCTGTAGCAGCAGCCAACTTGGCCTCAACCTCTAGCTGTTCCTGTTTGCTTTTCAACTTTGTCTTTTCCATTTGAAAGGCTTCTTCTTCAACGTCAATGTCATGCATTTTTCTCAAAGCCGCTGCAGACTGTAAAAGTGCTGCCCTTTCAGCCTTTGCCTCTAAACATACAGAAATAATACTGGAAGCCTTTGAATGGACAGAAGAGTGATATTTATGGTATGAACCTTTACTTGAAACATTGGATATGCTATCTTCAGGCCTTATGTCAAAATTTGTTATAGACAACACATCAAGATTCTCATTGTCTTTTTTTGCAGCAGCATCAGCCAACCATTTCTTCACATCATTCTCAAATTTGTTAATTTCCTCTGTTCCCTTTCGAAAGGGAACTCGCACTGACGCTATGGGATATAACGTCACAGCGTGACAGGTGTCTGAAATCACTATCAAATAACGGTAATCCTATTGACCGGTAACAGTCCATGAAGTCATCAATGTGCGACCCGGAAGTATATAAGGGCGCCTTGCAAACACACATACATATTTTCGTCTTCAGGGACTGTCTGCCTGTAAGAGTGCTGTCAAGTTATAGGTAAATAGAAACAAAATTAAGCGTTCTAAGAAGGCACAGCGCTTTCTGAAGTGTGCAGACCCGTTCCCAAGGTTCTTGTCGCTGGGTGACACATATGAACTCTGTGTCATGTGCTTGGGTGAAGAGCATGCACAGGCAATTCCATCGAGAACTCTTCACACCAAATTGTGAGCGTTTTTCCCTAAAAACGCTTCACTCTCATCTTGCTCTCTTCTCAAGGGGAGAGAGTTTGCTGAGGCGGAGCGTTGACGCACATCATGGGGGTCCCAGATGGAGCTCACCGATCATCTGGAGAGGTTGATCGGCAGCTGACGAGCGTGAGCTGCAGGTCGAGGTGGAAGATGACAGCAGCGAGTGCTCTGCTGGACGAGCAGGAGATGGCTGATGAGGGTGGTGATAGTAATCAGGAAGAGCCTGAATCCTCTCAGCCACCCTGCCCCACATATGCTGAGTTGCTGGATTTTATTGAGTGTGCCGCAGACTGCAGCTGCCTTGGCGGCGCGCTAGGGGAGGGATCGCTCGTGGCAGGCTGGACGATCGATTTCTCCCCGGCCATAGACCAGCACCTCAGGTGAGCCTTCCATTTCTCCTGGATCTTCTTTCTGAGGTCCAGGCAGCATGGAAGAACCCGTATTCAGCCCGTATCCACTGACATCAGCGAGCTAGTTTCACTGATGTTGAGGGGATGGTTGAACATGGGTATGTGTCAATGCCCCCCATGGACGACACGTTCGAGAACTATCTCGTTTCTGGCCGGACATTGACACTGAGACCTCCGACTCTGCCATCCAAACCGCTAAAGGCAACTTTGCGGTTGAATGGCAGAGCGTACATGGCAGCAGCTCAGGCTGGTGCTGCCCTGCACACGATGGTATGTTGCAGGCGTACCAGGTGGATCTGCTGGGGGATCTCGACCAGGGGGCTGGGCTGTCCCCTGAGGCGGTCGCTGAGCTGTGCCACACCACAGATCTGGCTCTCCGGGCCCGAGGGCCGTAGGCAGGATACCCACCGGAAGAAGGATTTGAGGGAGGTGATCTAGGATAAACACGGTCGTAACTGGTGATGGATCACCTCCCTTGAGGGCATTTTAAATCTTAGCCCTCTCCTTCTTCCATTTTAATCTTCCATTTTATTCCCAGGCGATTCTCACATCAGGCCTGAGGTGGGCCTATGATGAGTGGAACTATGTTCTGATGGCCCGCTTTGGCTTGGTTAATGAGAGCGGCGCTTTCAGGCATGCAAGGGCGGTAGAACACTGCGGTCATATGAGAACTGTGTGGCGAGTCTTCGCTCTACACGGCGCAGGTGAGATGAGGTGGTCTATTTTGTGTATAACACTAAAAGATGTATTTCTTACAGACCTTCGTACCCTGTATAGAGTATGGGTTTTATATCAACTGTTGGGAAGGTAGGAAGAAAGTTAACTGAAGGTTTCCCCTGTAGGTGGCTGAATAGAGCGCCAGGTTTTTGGGTTGTGTGTGTGAATATGTGTTGGCTTTCCCCTTTGAGGATTCATGGGCAGGCCACCGCTCATGTTGTGGATATGGATGTGTATGTAAATGTAGGCTTCCTCTCATGGCGAGAGTTAAGTTGAGGCCTGCTCATTTCCACTGGAATGTTAGTGGAGTACTAAGCGGTAGAACGCCCTTCTAGGAGAATGGAGTATTTTGCTACTGCTTGGGGTTGTCTTACTATTTGTCTTCGGTTCCCTTAGCCACCTCAGGTTAGAGTAGTTTGTCTCTTCTAGAGTGTGTTTACGTTTACTAGAGACTGACGCTGGAGCTTCAGTTGGGAATGCTGGTTTAGTTGGCCTAGGCTGTTAGGGATGATGGAGGTGCGTTGCTGAGGCACTGTCACCTCTAGATATTCACTACGTGAATTTGAGCTCATCTACCATCCCGGTGTTGTCAGCCTCCTCTCATGTGAGAGTCGTTCGGTCAGAGCCCGCCCTCTTTCTCTGTCTGGGGGACATGCATAGCAGCTGCGACCAGGTAGCTAGCCTTGAAAGTCCTCCTTTGGGCGGCCCCAGTTTTTGTGTACGAATTGGTGTGATATGCTTCCCAAGGACTTGAGGTTGAGTCTCCATCAGTGATGGGTATTTATTAGTCAGCCAGTGGTCTAACTGTCAGGGTTTCATAGCAGTCAGTAGTAACTTGCTACCAGGTCCATGGAGGCGGGTTCCAGAGTTGGATACTCGGGTAGCTAGCATGACTTGCTATCAAGTAGAAGGCCTCACCAGGCCTCCTTGGAGGCGAATGCCGATGTGTGGCATCTGGACGACTAGTCTGACTGGCTATCAGGTAGTAGGCCTCACCAGGCCTCCTTGAAGCCGAGCCCCCAGGGTACTTTTTTGGTTACCTTGACAATTTGCATAAATTGCTATCAGTTAGTAAGCCTCACTAGGCCTCTCTGGAGGGGTGCTCTGAGTCTCAGTCACTTTGACAGTTAGCATATGTTGCTAGCAGGTAGTAGGCCTCACCAGGCCTCCCTAGAAGGCTTGCTATCAGATTGAAGGCCTTGTTAGGCCTCTTTGAGGGTGATTTCCAGAGTCAGGGTGCTCGGACAGCTAGCATGACTTGCTATCGGGTGGTAGGCCTCACTAGGCCTCCCTGAAGACAAGTACTGATGTATGACATCTGGACAACTAGCCTGTCTGGCTATCAGGTTGTAGGCCTCATCAGGCCTCCCTGAAGGTAAACTCAGCTGCTTGAGCGGTTAGCATGCATTGCTGGCAGGTAGTAGGCCTCACCAGGCTTCCCTGAAGGCTTGCTTTTAGGTGGTAGGCCTCACTAAGCCACCATAAAGGCGAGTTTGGATGCTCTGGCACCCAACATGAATTGCTATTGCCTCCCTTAGGCCTTCTTGAAAAACTTGCTATCAGGTAGTAGGCCTCTCTGAGCCTCCTTGAAGGCGAAGTTCCCAAGATTAAGCACTTATTACCAGTTCTTTGCAGAATAAAACCTATGGTAGTTTAGCCTACAGCTGGGGGTTACCCACCAGGCAGGCTCAGGTGCTCCCCTCACTGAGGGTTGTTTATGAGCACACAGCCGTCTGAGTCTGATCAGACGGTCGCAGGCCTCTCGTGAGGCCTCCCTGTTAGATCAATCTGTAGGCCTGTCCGCCCTCCTTAGTGCTTTTAAACATAAGTGCTTTGTAGATCCTTGGATTGAGCAGCTAGATTCCCCTCACTAGCAAGGGTTGTTTTTCAGTCCCTCTTAGTGATTAGTGATTTGGCTGGGGTTCCTTTGGGTCCCCTAGCCATATTCCCTTAAATGGGCCCCTTCTGTTGAAGTGGTTGGTCCCAGGCCTTTGAGCAGTCTGGGTAGGGCCTCATGCGTAAGGTTCCTCTTAAGCCTCTTATAGGTTGGGCTATGACCGTAGGGGATGCTGGCACTCCCCTCAGCATGGCGGCGTGGGTATATCATTCCCATAGTGTCGAATCGATGCAGTGTGAGTTCCCTTTCAAAAGGGAATGGTCTCAGGTTACATATGTAACCGTCTTTTTGCCATGCCTCACTCCCACGCCCTTATATACTTCTGGGTCGAACGCTGATGACATCATGGGCTGTTGCGGTCAATAGGATTACCATGATTTGATCGTGATTTCAGACACCTGTCATGTTGTATTATATCCCATAGCGTCAAATCGACGCAGTGTCTGGTTCCCTGTTCTCAGGGAACATGGGTTACATATGTAACCTGAGACCGTTTTCTGTGCTAGCCAATGTTGTTGCTTATCGTATTCAGGGTCTGGCATAGGCATTTCTAGCGGAGTTTGAATTTCCAAAACATCATTACACAACATGATATATTTTTTTAGACATTTTTTCACATCAAACACAGTTTGAAATGTCCTTTTTCGAGAGAGATTTTTTGCAGATTTTCAAACTGCATTTTAAAACCCTTAGCTGTTAGTTTTCTTATGCGTTTCTCTGAATTGTCAACAACAGAACTAGACTTAACAGGGATATCATTCTCGTCTATAGCCACAGAAGCTGTCTTGGTCTTGTCGGGCAAATTTTCTTCTTAAGCACTCATCTTTGTGCATTAAAGGGTTAGTTCATCCAAAAATGAAAGTGCTGTCATTAATTACTTACCCTCATGTTGTTCCACACCCATAAGACCTCCGTTCATCTTCGGAACACAAATTAAGATATTTTAGTTGAAATCCGATGGCTCAGAAAGGCCTCCATTGGCACAATGTGCTTTACACTCTCAAGACCCATAAAAGGTACTAAAGAGGTCGTTACAAAGTCCATCTCACTACAGTGGTTCTACAATAATTTTATGAATCGACGAGAATAGTTTTTGTGCGCAAAAAAAAAAACAAATAACGACTTCTATAGTGATGACCGATTTCAAAACACTGCATCATGAAGCTTCGAAGCGTTATGAATCAGTGAGTCGATTCAGCGGTTTGGATCGCCAAAGTCACATGATTTCAGCAGTTTGGTGGTTTGACACGCGAATCCGAATCATGATTAGACTTGCTGATTCATAACGCTTCGAAGCTTCATGATGCAGTTGTAGTGATGTTTGTGACATGTTTGAAACGTCACCATCATTAAATACGTGGCCAATTGGGTACCTCTCAGTTTTGTATATAAGTTTGTTGTTCATGCCCCCTGGAGTGCGTCGTGGTTGAAAGCCCGCCCCTTTTTCCTCGCACTGTTGTGGATCGCAGAGGTATGTGCGGGTAGCAATGTAGCTTTGTTGTTGGAGTTGAATGCTATGTAGTGATATCATGCAATCTTTACTTTAGTGTGACGTTGGTCCGCCAGAGCTGTGTGTGTGCGTGGTGTACTGCTTACCCTCAGGTAATGTGGTACATTTGGTGTTGTGAGAGGTTTGGTTTGAGCTGCCTATAGTTATGCGTTTTAGCACAGTGTGTTTACAGGGTGCCCACCTGCGCGTCTGGGCAGCACAGTAGACCGGTCGGTGCACCAGCTGTTTACCCACCAACTAAAGGAGCTACAGGATGACTTTGTTGTGTGTGTGTGTGTGTGGTTGTGAGTGTCACGTTGTCTAATTATAAGGTGAGTAGCTTGTTTCTCCCTTGTAAATCATGTATGTTTTAAGTTGAAAGTGTAATAAATGTTTACGTTTAGGGTCCTCGTTATGGCATTGCATTGCGCTTTCTCTCCCCTCTTCTCTCTATCCACTCCGCGCTCTGGGCCGCGCTGCTGCTTTGGGTCATCAACATTTCTGGTCCAGTGGCTAAGTGGGCTGGATATTTGTTCTTTCTTTTGTTGTGGTCGTTATTTTGGTTGGGTTAATTTGTTTGTTTTATTTATTTGTATTGAGTTATCTTTTGTATTACTGTCACCAACTCTCAGTTCCTTTTGTGATTTTGACTGTTTCGTTAACAGTCACTATTAATTGGCGTGATTACCGCTATGCGGTATCAGTGATCTCGGTTAAATTGCAATCTTGAGCCGTGATCAGTTCTGAGTTTGTGATCTTTGCTGCTGTGACAGTATACATCTTCTTTAATTAATACTTTTATTTTTGTAAACATTTTGTTTATTTGAGTATTGTAAGGTTTCTTTGTTTTGCTTATATCTGTTCAGTACCTTGATTTTGATTGTTTTGCCTGTTTGTTTGTCTTCTAATGTGATTTTCCTCTTTCTTGTGTGTTTTGTAGGAGCTGAGTGTTCCTTGGGAGCGGGCTGGTGCTGGGTTGCACAGGCTTCACTTTGATACGGGTTGTCATTTATTGCTGTGTCACTATTTTTGGTCATTATTTGCAGTGATTTTGTGTGGATGTGATTCTGATTGGTGGGATTTCTTTCGTGCACTGAGTGCACCAGACTAGCCCGCTTCTCCTAAAGGAAGCTTCAGTCTCCCCCCACTGCATTGATTAATTTTATTTATTTTTTTTCCATTTGACTACAACAATCAAATGCTGTGTTTGGGATTTAAAATTTTGTAAACTCTTTTTTTAACTTTAATAAAAACATCTGTTTAAACGGAAACACGCCTCTTGCCCTTTCCAAGTGGAGCTTATTTGCGTGTTCTTTTTGGTAATTTCCCCGTTATTTCAGGGTGGCGTAGTCATTACAAATCAGCCACTTACTACATGTGGCACTGTCGGCAGGATCCACAGAATATCTGGCAGAGGCGTGGGACCGTATGTTTCTGTTTATTTTTGTGGGAAGTTGTGGTTTTGTTTTTTTGTTTTGTTTTGTTTTTTTGTAGGAACAAAGCAGCAGCGTGTGCTCTGGAGATTGCAGTTTCTGGTTCGACTTCTTCAGGTGCCACTCATTGTGGGGCTGAGTACTACAAACTTAAGTAGGTACCTGTTCTAATAATGGAGGGAGAATTACAGGAACTTAAAGAGCTTGTGGCTCAACTTAGAGCTGACAATGAGAGATTGCGACAAGAGAGGGTATCTGAACCGCAAAGTGTTGCGGGACCTAGTACTTCTGCCGCAGCTACAGCCCCTATACTTCCATCACTGACTGGTACTAATACTCCAGTAACTGACAGGTTCGTATTTGTACCTAGAGATAGAAGGTGCCGAAAATTTAGTGGGAAGTCTGGGGTGGATATTAATGAATGGGTTGAAGAAGCTAAAGCATGTATGAGAACCCGTTATTTGTCCCCTGCGGATCAAGCCTTCTTTCTTTTCGATCATTTGGAGGGGGAGGTACGAGAAGAGATACGATATCGTTCAGATGAGGAGCGTGGGGATCCTGAGAAAATTATTAAAGCACTGTGTGAGTTGTATGGATGTTCACTGTCATACGTAGCTTTATAGGAAGCTTTCTTCTCCCGGAGGCAGCAAGAGGGGGAAACACTCTTGGAGTTTTCCCTCGACTTGATGAGTCTCCTGGAGAAGGTTAAGCAACAGTCGTCAAATGCCATGGTAAACACTGAAATCGTGTTACGTGATCAATTTGTTGAATACGTTAATGATGGTATTTTGAGATGGGAGCTTAAACAGCTGGTGCGCCGACAACCAAATTCCACTTTGTTAGAGGTACGGAGCGAAGCTCTTCGATGGGAGCAGGAAGGGTTGCCGGGGGGTGCGAGGGCCCAAAGTTTATCTGTCCCCTTGGCACATGGAATTCAGTATGGTGTTCATGGAGATTCATGGGAGGGGGCTCGTAGCTCGCCCTTAAACATCTGAATTGGGTGAATTGAGAGAAATGCTGAAAGTACAGCAAGAGCAGTTAAATCGCCTCACGCAAAGTTTCGCCCGATTACAAGGTCCAGAAATGTGTAGTCGAGCCCCTCGCAATGGGTCTATAATTTGTAGACGTGTCAAAGGCCAGGCCATTTCGCTCGAGAGTGAGATGAGGAGCGGGCACCCCAGCGCACTCCGCATTCTGCCGTACCTTTTGCTAGGGGCGAAGCAGTCTTCTATTCCTGTGCACTCGGAAAACTAGTGCCCACCGGGCTGCAGAGCCACCGCTCGGTTGGGGATTATATTGGCTCTTTGTCAAAAGGTCATGTTTCAGCGCCTCGCTTAATGTCTTTTTGTCCTCATCTTGTTGCTTCTGTAGGTGGAGTGCCAGTGCCCTGTTTGGTTGACACAGGTTCCATGGTCTCCACTATTACAGAAAGTTGTTTTCTGCGGAATTTTGAACCTTGGGGTCAGGAGTGACTTAGGTCATGTCAATGGTTACAGCTTCGTGCCGCCAACGGTCTTTCCATTCCCTATATCGGTTATATGGAGCTGGATATTGCGCTCTGTGGTCAAGTTATTTCAAATTGTGGGGTGCTTGTTGTCAAAGACCCTCCTGGGGGTTTGTGTGATAAGATTCCGGGGGTTCTCGGAATGAATGTTCTGAAGCGATGTGTAGCGTCTGGAGTCTCCCTGTCTCTCTCTCTCTCTCTCTCTCTTTCTCTCTCTCTCTCGTCATTTAGTATTCCTCGTCATTTAGCCTTTCATTGAACTATTCCAGAAATTACATATATGATGATTTCCTAAGTATATGCATGCTCCCTATGTTCCTTATGTTCAGGGAGAAGCCAACGAGTCCAACTGATCCTCGTGAGGGCATTTTGGTTAATTACTCTGATTCTCCGTTTGGACTCCAAAGGGATTTCAGAGGAAACCCAATTTCAACCCTTCAGTCTGGCCGTTGACCAAACTTACCTGAGTGCTGCCCTGTCGTGCTAAAAGTCACACGCTGTTTGAGTGGGCGCACCGTGGTACCAAGGGACGAGGATCTGGGAACACAGCGGTCGCTTGTCCAGGGACCGCCGGTGAGATTGACCTCACCATTGGGTCTCACTTGAAACGACCCCGATTCACCCCAGGCACAGTAAGTAGAATAAGCCCATTCACTCATTGCAAACCCTAGAATATACAGGGAGTGCAGAATTATTAGGCAAATTAGTATTTTGACCACATCATCCTCGTTATGCATGTTGTCTTACTCCAAGCTGTATAGGCTGGAAAGCCTACTACCAATTAAGCATATTAGGTGATGTGCATCTCTGTAATGAGAAGGGGTGTGGTCTAATGACATCAACACCCTATATCAGGTGTGCATAATTATTAGGCAACTTCCTTTCCTTTGGCAAAATGGGTCAAAAGAAGGACTTGACAGGCTCAGAAAAGTCAAAAATAGTGAGATATATTGCAGAGGGATGCAGCAGTCTTAAAATAGCCAAGCTTCTGAAGCGTGATCATCGAACAATCAAGCGTTTCATTCAAAATAGTCAACAGGGTCGCAAGAAGCGTGTGGAAAAACCAAGGCGCAAAATAACTGCCCGTGAACTGAGAAAAGTCAAGCATGCAGCTGCCAAGATGCCACTTGCCACCAGTTTGGCCATATTTCAGAGCTGCAACATCACTGGAGTGCCCAAAAGCACAAGGTGTGCAATACTCAGAGACATGGCCAAGGTAAGAAAGGCAGAAAGTCGACCACCACTGAACAAGACACACAAGCTGAAACGTCAAGACTGGGCCAAGAAATATCTCAAGACTGATTTTTCTAAGGTTTTATGGACTGATGAAATGAGAGTGAGTCTTGATGGGCCAGATGGATGGGCCCGTGGCTGGATTGGTAAAGGGCAGAGAGCTCCAGTCCGACTCAGACGCCAGCAAGGTGGAGGTGGAGTACTGGTTTGGGCTGGTATCATCAAAGATGAGCTTGTGGGGCCTTTTCGGGTTGAGGATGGAGTCAAGCTCAACTCCCAGTCCTACTGCCAGTTTCTGGAAGACACCTTCTTCAAGCAGTGGTACAGGAAGAAGTCTGCATCCTTCAAGAAAAACATGATTTTCATGCAGGACAATGCTCCATCACACGCGTCCAAGTACTCCACAGCGTGGCTGGCAAGAAAGGGTATAAAAGAAGAAAATCTAATGATATGGCCTCCTTGTTCACCTGATCTGAACCCCATTGAGAACCTGTGGTCCATCATCAAATGTGCGATTTACAAGGAGGGAAAACAGTACACCTCTCTGAACAGTGTCTGGGAGGCTGTGGTTGCTGCTGCACGCAATGTTGATGGTGAACAGATCAAAACACTGACAGAATCCATGGATGGCAGGCTTTTGAGTGTCCTTGCAAAGAAAGGTGGCTATATTGGTCACTGATTTGTTTTTGTTTGGTTTTTGAATGTCAGAAATGTATATTTGTGAATGTTGAGATGTTATATTGGTTTCACTGGTAAAAATAAATAATTGAAATGGGTATAAATTTGTTTTTTGTTAAGTTGCCTAATAATTATGCACAGTAATAGTCACCTGCACACACAGATATCCCCCTAAAATAGCTAAAACTAAAAACCACTTCCAAAAATATTCAGCTTTGATATTAATGAGTTTTTTTGTGTTCATTGACAACATGGTTGTTGTTTAATTATTAATGTTGTAAAATTAATCCTCAAAAATACAACTTGCCTAATAATTCTGCACTCCCTGTACGTATTCCTGGTCATGTAAGTGTTTGGCCACACCTTTCTTCCTTCTTAAGCCATACCTTTCCCCCTAGGCTTTAGAGCTCAACAGCGCCCCCTCACTCGTTGGCCCTGTCATAAACCCTAGCATTGGTATTAAGCTTAGAGCCTTTCCCTATCTATCTCTTCTTATGTTCTCATTTTGTTTTATTTCATGCCTTCTCTTTTAGTATTTTTGGTTATTTTGCTCTTTCCTACTCTACTGTTCTGTTGTTTAGTTTCTTCCAGTTCACCTAAAGACAGAACCTATGAGAGCCATCAAGGAAAGCTGAATAATAGATTGACGACCAACAGCCAGTGTCAGTAAATGACCCACTAGGCGACCGCACTGTCAAATTGTTATTTAAACCTGATACTCACCCACATAAATCGGCCCCACCTGGCCACTCACGGCCAAGACAATAGGTGCCCGGCCTAGATTCCACTAACTGTCTGCATCAGTTAGTTAAAATTGCGCACACCAATTGAATAGTCGCAATCGCTATAGCGCTAAACCCTACACGGACTTGCATTGGCCTCTTTTGTGTTGTCTTTCTCTTGCCCACAGTAAGCCAGCATGTCCCGTTCATCCAGCCCCACCGCCACTGGGATCACGTCGAGACCTGATCAAGCGCCAGGACGACTGCGTTCCTGCCTAAAGCCACGGTGACCTGCAGCCCCCGAGCCAAGAACGGCAGCGTTGAAGCTCCAGGTGGAGGAGGCCCGGAGGAACCAGGACCACGCGCAGAGTCGTCTAGATCAGCTACTCCTTGAGACCCAGGATCGATGCGGAAGGGAGGACGAAACGGACCTACAGCTTCGGGAGAAAGTTGAGAGACTCCAAAATGCCCTGGCAGAACTTCGTGTAGAGACAAAGCGCAAAGAGCAGTTGGAGAAAGAATCCGAAGAGGAATTGAAAGAAAAAACTCCAACGAGGTGAAGCACTCCTTACAAGAGCTGAGATTGAACTGAAAGAAGGAAAGACACAGCACGGCCACAGCTTGTGAAACCCACTTGCAAACAGCCCATGCCAAGGTCCAAGATTTGGTTCAACAAAAGACAAACAAAGAACTTGAAACTGTTCACAAAGAACTGAAGTTTGCATGTACATTGCATAGTGAACAACGAGGGGAAACACACACCACACAGTTTCCCCTGACAAGTGGGCCAAGAAACCCCCAGCCAAGAGTTCCAAGCTCAAAAGGGGGGCAAAAGCCCACTGTTCGAGTTGTCACCAGCCAGCAGCCAAGAGCCCCCACCAGCAGCAAAGGGGGTGGGAGCCAATCCAGAGAATCGTGCACAGCACACCATGGCTTCCCAAGAACTCTACAAGCTGGCCAGAAACATCCTAACTTTCACCCCAAACCCTGCAGGAAGCCACGACACGCACACCTACCTGCAGGACATGAACTTTCACTTACAACCTGTGGCTAACGTGACCACATGGAACCAATTAGGTCTACTCCGAGGTACGTCCAGCCGTGAGGCGTGGCATTTCCTCGACTGGCAACCGGAGACTGCAAAGTTGGACGACCAACAGCTACGGGACTGCCGACCAAAAAGACTGCTTCTGAAAAGACTGTGAGTAACCCAATGATTTGCCCTGTCTCTGATCACTGTTCAGAGCTGGCTCCAGGGGGAGCCATGCAACAACATAGTGACAGACTTTGTAACCGTCAAGACCGTTACAAGCCAGCAGAGAGCAGTGCAACTGGCATGGTGCCCGTCCTAAGCACCTGTCCGAGCACTCTGAAAGAATCTGGGACAAGCCACGTCTGTCTAACCACCCAAAGGGGGAACCACGTGGGATGCCAGCCAACAGCCAGACGATCCTCATCGGCCAGTGCACCTAGCCCAGATAGCCAGCGGCGGAACGACTCACAGCACGCCCCAAACAAACCCAAGCACTGTGCACCAACCACAGTCCACAGAACCAGAGACTTCATCACCAAGTGACAGCGTCGCCCAACCCCCTCAGCTGACGGCTGCACTTCCTGAACAATCGAACTCTGAAATCCCAAAATAGTGAGCTAAATGTGCAGTCATACAACCAAAATGAGACCCAACTTGAACAGATAGCTCCCATCCAGCTAACGATGTGCCTAATGAGTCTGATACACCCAGTGTACATCCAACCAATGGACACGTACCCCTTTCTCGTCGGCAAAGATCTGCTAGATCGTTCTGAGCCCTACTAGACTTCAAACAGCTAAAGATTTGGGCTCAAGTGCGAGAACCTCTGCCTCTCCAGCCACCCAGACACCTGAGCCAGATGGTCAGGTCACAGAGGTCACGAGAAACCTTGCAACCAGCCGCGAGAACACTGTCCCAGCACCAGAGCAAAGTTCAAGTTCGCTACTCTGCACTTTTCAACTCACCATAGACTCTGACTTTCACTGCCCAGAGGTCATGACCGACCTCCAGCTGAATGATGTAACAACTACAGACAACTCAGCCATCAGTCTAGCACTGGTCAAAGCCCTCATGGAAGTAACATCCAACCTTCCATGTGCAAGCAAGCGTACCCGCTGCCCGTTGGACTCCTGCCTAACAACCACGGTAACTGCCAAGGGCACCTGCGCTTTGAACTTGAAATGGAATGATCGGTGCCCTACACACTACTTCCTGGTCCTTCCAGATCCACTGCATAACGTCTACATAGAAGCAGACCCCTTGATTCGCCTCAAGGCTCATGTGGACTTTACCAATGAGGTAGTGTGAGCCCCACTGATATCACAGCCCCCTGTGGTTCCTGCCAAACCCGAAAACCTCCTGTCAGGCCAGACCTTGCCAGGAGTCGGTACTTTAATCTACGAACAGTATACTGCAGTACCAGCTTACACCAAAGGGGTCGCTGTTCGGCTCAACATGCGATGTGGTCACACACTGACCCACACGTGGGGCTTCTTCCAACCTTCACCTAAGTGTGAGGAACTTGGACTCAGTCTGGAAGCCACACCACTCACTGAACTGTCATCCCACGTAGTCTACATCCTAGTCTACAACCGACAGCATTCTTTCACAAGGTGCCCACTCGGCTATGCCAACTCACCAGCCGAGTTCAACATCTTCCGGAACAAGCATGCCCAGACACCAGAATGAGGGGCAACCCCGTCTGCGAAGATGATGTTCTCATGAAGAGCACAACGCCCTTCTGAAGAAGGACTGCCCATTCGTCTGGACAAAAGCTCAAGCAAATTCCATGAATGAACTGAAACAACATCTGTGCATAGCTCCATGTCTTGCTCACCCTGACACACAACAGGAGTTCCACTTGAAAGCTGGATTCTCCTAACACTGCTTTAGTGCTGGTCCATACCAAAACATGACCAAGACAAAAGAATAGTTGTACAGGCAAGCAAGACATTTCTTACACCAGAGAGCAGAGACTCTGACTGTGAAAAGACTCTACCTTGCACCATATGGGCCTTCCTGCGATTCTCCGACTACATCGGAGCAAAAAAAGGTTATTATAGAGACATTCCAACAGCCTGTAACGTCTTCAACAGCCAACGCATCCGAGATGGCGTCGTTACCAATACACATGGTTGATGACCCTTCAGGGCCGCAATGTTGAGGCACGTTATGCCCAGACTCACAAGTCTGCACTGGGAAATGACTCAGCTGCCTGTCAAAAATGTCCTGATGACACACCAGCGGTGACGCTGGGCGCAGAGGAACCTCAACAACAGACCTGTCACAAGTACTTTGAAAAGAATGCGTGTCAAGGACTGCCCACCACCTACGTCGGTGGATGCTCTTGCAACCAAGAGGGCATCCCAAAAACAGGTGCGGGCGTACTATGGCAGAAACCAGCCTTGCCCTCCACAGCACTTCAAGTGGGGCCCTCAGTCATCACAATATTCTGAGGTGGCAGCCATTCTAATAACCCGACAAATTGCATGGGCCCACAACAACAGAGAACTATGTATTTGCACTCCAACTACAGGGAGTGCAGAATTATTAGGCAAATGAGTATTTTGACCACATCATCCTCGTTATGCATGTTGTCTTACTCCAAGCTGTATAGGCTGGAAAACCTACTACCAATTAAGCATATTAGGTGATGTGCATCTCTGCAATGAGAAGGGGTGTGGTCTAATGACATCAACACCCTATATCAGGTGTGCATAATTATTAGGCAACTTCCTTTCCTTTGGCAAAATGGGTCAAAAGAAGGACTTGACAGGCTCAGAAAAGTCAAAAATAGTGCGATATATTGCAGAGGGATGCAGCAGTCTTAAAATAGCCAAGCTTCTGAAGCATGATCATCGAACAATCAAGCGTTTCATTCAAAATAGTCAACAGGGTCGCAAGAAGCGTGTGGAAAAACCAAGGCGCAAAATAACTGCCTGTGAACTGAGAAAAGTCAAGCGTGCAGCTGCCAAGATGCCACTTGCCACCAGTTTGGCCATATTTCAGAGCTGCAACATCACTGGAGTGCCCAAAAGCACAAGGTGTGCAATACTCAGCGACATGGCCAAGGTAAGAAAGGCAGAAAGTCGACCACCACTGAACAAGACACACAAGCTGAAACGTCAAGACTGGGCCAAGAAATATCTCAAGACTGATTTTTCTAAGGTTTTATGGACTGATGAAATGAGAGTGAGTCTTGATGGGCCAGATGGATGGGCCCGTGGCTGGATTGGTAAAGGGCAGAGAGCTCCAGTCCGACTCAGACGCCAGCAAGGTGGAGGTGGAGTACTGGTTTGGGCTGGTATCATCAAAGATGAGCTTGTGGGGCCTTTTCGGGTTGAGGATGGAGTCAAGCTCAACTCCCAGTCCTACTGCCAGTTTCTGGAAGACACCTTCTTCAAGCAGTGGTACAGGAAGAAGTCTGCATCCTTCAAGAAAAACATGATTTTCATGCAGGACAATGCTCCATCACACGCGTCCAAGTACTCCACAGCGTGGCTGGCAAGAAAGGGTATAAAAGAAGAAAATCTAATGATATGGCCTCCTTGTTCACCTGATCTGAACCCCATTGAGAACCTGTGGTCCATCATCAAATGTGCGATTTACAAGGAGGGAAAACAGTACACCTCTCTGAACAGTGTCTGGGAGGCTGTGGTTGCTGCTGCACGCAATGTTGATGGTGAACAGATCAAAACACTGACAGAATCAATGGATGGCAGGCTTTTGAGTGTCCTTGCAAAGAAAGGTGGCTATATTGGTCACTGATTTGTTTTTGTTTGGTTTTTGAATGTCAGAAATGTATATTTGTGAATGTTGAGATGTTATATTGGTTTCACTGGTAAAAATAAATAATTGAAATGGGTATAAATTTGTTTTTTGTTAAGTTGCCTAATAATTATGCACAGTAATAGTCACCTGCACACACAGATATCCCCCTAAAATAGCTAAAACTAAAAACCACTTCCAAAAATATTCAGCTTTGATATTAATGAGTTTTTGTGTTCATTGACAACATGGTTGTTGTTTAATTATTAATGTTGTAAAATTAATCCTCAAAAATACAACTTGCCTAATAATTCTGCACTCCCTGTATGTCAGACACCGTTTCACATGCCACCTTCCAGGTTGGACACAAAATGGCTTCAAGAAAGCAGTCGAACGCCAACACCTGTTCCAACCGTGTGATGACATCACAAGTACATACAGCATGACTGTCCACCAAAAAAAAAAAAAATGACAGGACACTCAAGGCAACCCGGCCTTGACAAAGACGTGAATGACCGAACTGATTCCCTGGCCAAGACTGGCACACTTCACAACAATCTATGGTCACCTCCCACCCATGCAACCACCCTTGATGGGGCTGCTATAACCCGCAGCAAACAAACTATTCTTGTGACGACTCCAAAATTACAGCCGCTTACGCTGGCTCCACAATTTCCATCAATGACACAGCTGACATGCAAACCTCTGACACTGCCATACGAACTATGAGTAACCACCTCTCAGACCCCTCCAACCACCCTATCACGACGTCTGACTTCACGGCTACCAAAGGCCTCAGACGACCGCATGACGGCAAACACATGCTGCGTGCGAAAGTTAACATTCCGTGGTATGCCTCTGATGCCCTCACAGCGCTAAAGCTTGTGATGCCACAGTGTCAAAAGGGGGGTAATGCGAAACGTAGGCCCACAACACACCATGTGCCGGACACCACGGTACCAGAGCAACAAGACACAGAAACAAGCGGCATATTGGCCTGGCATGCAGCAAAGTCGTGTCAGAGTATGTCAGAGAAGTGTCTGGTTTGCTGACAATTCTATCCGGCAAACCCAAACCCCAGAGCTACTGCAACGCAGAGGAGTCACAGTCCCGTGGTCAAACCTCCAAACAGACTGGACAGGATCCCTATCCAGACCGACGAGGGACAACAAGGACTTCCTCACGGTGATATGCCAGTTCTACAAGTGAGTGGAATGTCTTCCAGCACCCAACGACACCAAGTCGAATGAACCAATCGAACTGGGGTCAGCATGCTGAGAAAGTATGTGACTGCCAACCAGAAAGACTGGGATGAGAAACTTCTGTTGATGCTCATGGACATCAGAACCACCCCGCATGAATCAACTCGTGCGCCTACCTTTGAACTTGTGACTGGGTGGCAGATGACCCTGTCGCTGCACCTACTGTATCAAAGAAGAGACTCTAACTTTATCAGATCCTACACCGCTCACCAGTACATTGACAAACAACACCTACAGACTCAAGGTCACTGTCAATGTTGGGCATTGGCGAGGTAACATCCAGATCAAGATGCACACCCCAGATGTGGTGGCCTACCACGACAGCAACACACAGCTGTACCTGGCCCCAAGCCTGTGCATGTGTACTTTGAAGGAACACTGAAGGAACCTGCAGTTTGCAGCCCATGAGAAGCGGCACCCAACACCCCGCCGAGGCCATGCCTCACATCCGGGCCATCGAAACTCAGGCGGAGATGGGGGTCTAGTGGGTTAAACCACTGAACTGATAAACAGCGGGTAAAACAACCTCGCGCAGCAGGTCAAAGAGACCAGAAGGAGCAAACACATGCTCAGAGCCTCACCAACCAGCTGGAGACTGAGGTTCAAACCAGAAACAAAGACTTGAAATGCTCAGACAGCTGTTGACCCATGAGAGCAGCTGGACAGACCAAGCACAGGACCCATGCAGAACTGTCACTATGGCAACACCAAGTACCAGACAAGCCGCTGGGCGAAGTCACGGAAGACAGCGCGTCCAACCTGCGCACATCACAGGATGTCCCACAGCCGTCGACAACAACGTCCTCCACCAAACCCTACACACAGGTGTCAAGCGGAGGCTGCACAAGGACAGCTGGACACGACCATCTCAGGAGCTGCTGACACCAACAACTTAGCACCTGAACAGGACTCACCAGATGAGTACTGCAAAGGACAAGCTTCCAACTCCTTGCCCCAGGCAGCTCAGGCAAGCTCACACAGACCCCTAACCACTTCCTGAGACAACAAGCAGAAACCTGGACCACACGAACGGACTTCAGGATGACAGGTGACGCACCATTAGGGCACCTGCTGCCTCGACATGGCAAAGGGGGACTGTAGCGTTTGGAGTCTCCCTGTCTCTCTCTCTCTCTCTCTCTCTCTCTCTCTCTCTCTCTCTCTCTCTCATGGGATCAAAGTGATGTGAAACAGCAGGGATGCCTTTCACTACCCAGCTCTGCATGTAAATCAGATCCCGGCACCTATAAGTCTCGGTTATATGGCCCTCGATGCCAGGCTGATGATCCACCAGAGAATGGCCAGGGCCACGACGATTGCTCTGTGAGGACTTCAAACAGATCCTAATCAGCACAGCCCCCTAACACACCTCTCTGTCCAGAATTACCAGGAATGACAGCACACACACACACACATACACACACCCACACAATTATTCCTCTTAATTTAGCCTTTCATTGAACTATTCCAGAAATTACATATATGATGATTTCCTAAGTATATGCATGCTTCCTATGTTCCTTATGTTCATGTGATGTAAAGGCCCTCTTGAATGCTCAAAATGGCTCTGTAAAAGAGATACACTTTTCTAAGACTTTTGTTTTAAGTCTTTTATGAGTTTAAGTCAAGGCATGTTTAATGTTCACAGATTTCTCTCTCTCTGTCTTAGTCAACGATGCAAAGTATATGATTATGAGATGTACCGTTAATATGCTTAGCCCTTTTGGAGCCCTTACTCGTTCGGCCTGCCAAGCAAGAACATTCCAGTAGGGATAAAAGTCCGAACAAAGGGACTTTCCCGCCTCAAATCCACACCAACGATTGGTCATCTCAGAGAAGGTGGGCGTAGCCTAATGGACACACCGGCGCTCAGTCAACTTGCAAGGACTCCGACGAGACAAAACTTTCCTTTCCTCCCAGCGCGGCTCGTGGGGCTCCGGCCCCGAGCCCGCGCGGCCCGGCCAAGCTGATCGTTCCCTTTGAAGATGACGCACTCCGCGACACCGACGCGCTCCAACCGAGCGCGCACATCACTGCGCGAACCTTCTTAGCGTGGACGAGACGCCCTTTCCCTTCCGAGACAATCGCCTGTACACACCGCTAAATCTCCCGGGACCGACCACGGGAATGGGGGCTTCAGCGCATGAACACTCTGAGAAACGCAACGCACGCATCTTGCTTTACACAGCACAAAGAAACCATGCAAGTATCAATTCTATCGAAATTTAGATGCGTCTAAGATTGTACCCCTATTTATGGTGATAATTGTTCTTGCTGGCTCTAGCGATTCGATTCGGGAAAGTGACCATACCCTTCTTTACTTCCCTCCCCCTTTCTCCTCATCCTAATCCTCCTTCTTTACTTTTCTTTATTCTGTATATACATGTATCCTTTGTTTAGTCGTATGTAATCGTAGTAGCCATCACTATTAAAACCATTGTATCCACGTTTTGATTGTCATTGTTGTTGCTCACAAAACATGAGTCCCTTTAATGTCAGATCTAAGCTACGAGCTCTTATAAGTATCATTGAATGCTGTAATTAATACCATAACTCGGAAAGTTTGTCCTTTGTGGCCAGAGGGATAAACTTCCCGAAAATGGGGGAAAATTCCCTATATATATATATATATATATATATATATATATATATATATATATATATATATATATATATATATATATATATATATATATATATATATTGCATAAATACCTGTTAGGTATTCCCCTTTTGGGTGATTTTGGAGATTTGTGATTCAATTATAACCCGTTGTGATTAATCATAAATCCCTAAATATTAATACCCATAATTCCCTATGAGCTAAATTTAATTTAATAATATATGTAACCCTAAAAAGTTACAGATGCTACCAGGAGCTCTTTGGACGGAATGGCCCTGCTCTGTTTGATCTGCCAGGTGTGTCAAAAGCTACACACTTTGTATCTCAGGCCTTACAACATTGCTCTGATGTGAACGCCGTAACTAGTGTAAGTTGCATTGGTAGGGTTCGGGTTCGGGGCCGTAGGCCTTGTCGCATTCCAGGGGGCATGCTGAAGTTTGTTCCTGCAACGTGCTCCAATGAATATTCTAGTGGAGTTGTACTTTTTGAGCCTCCTGAGGCCGGTTTTCCTGTTGGGTTGTTATCCTCACCGGCGGTAGTCCAGGTTAACCAGGGGGCGGCTTATATACCTGTGATTAACGTTGGTGTAACTGATGTCATACTTTATCCTCGTTCCCCGATTGGCACATTGAGTAGTGTTTATGTGGTGAGTTTGCCCACAGGCGTGACCGAGGTCCAGCCAGTTGTGGCTGTTGTGGGTGCTCAGAATGCAGAAGTGGGACTTGCTGTACAGGCGCAAGTTGAAGCAGTGGACCTGTCGAGTTTGTTAGAAGGAGAGCAGAGGCAAGTAAGGGCTTTACTCTACAGATTTCAGTCAGTATTCTCTACCCAGGAGGGGGACTTGGGTTGCACGAACTTAATTTCTCATGACATTCCTTTGGTAGATGAGACCCCAACTCGACAGCGTTTCTGGCGGATACCCCCATCGGAGTATGAGGTAGTAAAGGCCCACATAAATCAGTTACTCGAGGCTGAAATCATTCGAGAAAGCTGTAATCCGTATGCTTCACCAATCGTATTGGTTAAAAAGAATGACGGTAGTCTGCGCATGTGCGTTGACTACCGTGAACTTAATGCCAAAACTAGGAAAGATGCGTTTCCTCTGCCCCGAATTGACGAGTCCCTTGATTCCCTGGGTGGTGCCTGTTGGTTTTCAACCCTTGATTTTGCCAGCGGGTATAACCAGGTTCCAGTCACGGAGAAAGATCGGTTTAAGACTGCTTTCTGTACACCATTCGGACTCTTTGAGTGGAACCGTATGCCCTTTGGCCTCTGCAATACCCCGGGCACCTTTTAGAGGTTAATGGAGCGCCTGTTCGGGGATCAACAGTGTCAATCCTTGCTCCTGTACCTGGACGATGTGGTGGTATTTTCTACCTCTGTAGATCAGCATTTGGAGTGTTTGGAGGTAGTTCTGAGTCGATTAGAACGTGAAGGGAGGCAAAGATCGAGGCTGTGGCTGACTGGCAGCGCCCATCTAATGTGGCAGAGCTGCTTTCCTTTCTGGGTTTCGCCAGTTATTATCGCCGCTTTGTGGAGGGGTTTGCCAAGTTGGCGGGCCCCCTTCATAGGCTGGTTGCATTGTGTGCTGGTTCGAGATCCAGAAGGCGAGCTTATCAGGGGTTTTCTGAGGCTTGGACAGAGCAGTGTCGGGTGAGCTTTGAGGGATTGAAGGATAGACTATCTTCTGCCCCAGTGTTAGCATATGCAGATTTCTCCAGGCCGTTTATATTAGAGGTGGATGCTAGTCATAGCGGGTTGGGCGCAGTACTCTCGCAGGAGCAAGGAGGTAAGGTGCGCCCTATTGCTTATGCTAGCCTGCAGTCTTAGGCCCACTGAGCGCTACATGACCAACTATAGTTCCATGAAATTGGAATTTGTTGCGCTCAAGTGGGCCATGACCGAAAAATTTAGGGAGTACCTGCTGGGTCAGAGGTGCATTGTCTATACTGATAACAATCCCCTTAGCCACCTGACATCTGTTAAACTGGGGGTGACTGAACAACGTTGGGCTGCCCAGTTGGCTGCCTTCAATTTTGAGGTCCGGTGTCGTTCTGGAAGGTGCAACCGGAACGCTGATGCCCTCTCCAGACAGAATCAGTTTGGTCAGGAAATGCAGGAGAGTTTCTTACCAGGGACCGTTATTCAAGCAGTGGTGAGGCAAGCAGTGGAGGTAGAACCGGTAGTACAGGTGAACCAATCAGTTGTTACGGCATTCCCGCAGGAGGCAGATCCTGATATTGGGAGGGTTTTGGCATTTTGGGAGCAGGGGTTATTTCCCGGTTTTGCAGAGAGCCAGCAGCTTCCCAAGTCCGCTTTGACATTGCTCCGGCAATGGGACCGTCTTTTGAAAAAGGATGGTGTACTTTATCACTGTGTGTCACGCTCTGATGGAGGTGAGGAGGCATTTTAGTTGATTTTGCCTGTGTCATTGAAACGTGACGTATTGACTTGGTTGCATCAACACCATGGACATCAGGGGGTTGAGCGCACTACTGAGTTGATACGTCAGCGGTGTTATTGGCCGGGGATGTCAGCAGAGGTGGCACAGTGGTGTAGGGAATGTGAGAGATGTCAACTGGCTAAGGATTCCCAACCACTTGCTCGAGGCTTTATGGGTCATGTTTTAGCTTCCAAGCCAAACGAGATCTTGGCTGTGGATTTTACAATGCTTGAGCCCTCTTTTTCTGGACATGAGAATGTTTTAGTTTTAACAGATGTGTTCAGTAAGTATACACTGGCTGTTCCAACTAGAGACCAGTGGGCTGAGACAGTAGTACAGGTTTTGGTTACAGAGTGTTTTTTTAGGTTCGGGGTCCCAGGTCGTATCCACTCTGACCAGGGATGGAATTTTGAGTCGGTCCTTATGAAACAACTCTGTAGGTTTTATGGGATTGAAAAATCTCGTACTACACCCTATCATCCAGCGGGCAATGGCCAGTGTGAGCGGTTCAACCGAACACTTCATAATCTTCTGCGCACATTGCCTGCTTCCAGAAAACGGGACTGGGCTGCTTGCCTCCCGCAGGTCTTGTTTTGTTATAACACCACCCCTCACCAGGCCACAGGTGAGTCTCCGTACCTCCTGATGTTTGGCCAAGAACCTAGACTCCCTGTTCGACTTCCTTTTGGGTAGGGTCCAGGAACCTGGTGAGGGTGGCGTTCATGAGTGGATTGTAGAGCATCAAGCCGGGATCCAGGTGGCCTTTGAGGGGGCACAGGAGCGTTTGAAGGGTGCTGCTGAACGCCGTAAGCAACTGCATGATCAGCATGTTCATGATGCACCACTGAGGGAGGGTCAACTGGTTTATCTCCGGGATCATAGCGTGAGAGGCCATCATAAAATCCAGGACCTGTGGAGCTCATTGGTCTATCAGATTGTGCGGGCACCAAAAGATGGAGGGTCGGTGTATGCTATTGCACACTTGGATGATCTGGGTAAGATCCGGCACGTGCACCGCTCGTCCATGAAGACTCGAATCCAACGAGATTCTTCAATTGTTGTTCGTTCAGACAGCCCCCCAGCTGGAACGCTGTCCTCATCGGGAGATTCAGAGGAGCTGGACTTTTGGGTAGCTGTTCCAGATGCTTTTCAGATCGGGTTAGGTCAAGCCATGGCATCACAGCCGGTAGCAGCAGCAAGGTCCCAGTCACCAGTATCCCCTGTAACACAGGAACCAGCACAATCTTCTCTGGAGGTGGCAGGGCCCTCGGTAGTGCCTGTGCCTTCTGTGAATGGTGAGTTGATGTGTGATGTTGATCTGGGTCTTATGGGTGCGTCTGCTTTTCTTCCCTCGGATCAGCCTAGGGATGGGGTTGGAGTTGTGCGAAGGACGAGATGTGCCACAGCGGGGCAACATTCTAATGTCCATCATCTTCCACGAGCTGTGGAGAATGTAAGGGATGTGGTATGTGTTCCGGGGTCTATATCTAGAATCACTTCTGGGTTGATTAGGCCATGGGACTAATACCAGGGGACTTTATGATTTATCGTCAGGGCGACGACACAAAAATGCGGGGTAAAATGTAGTGATGTTTGTGACGTGTTTGAAACGTCACCATCATTAAATACGTGGCCAATTGGGTACCTCTCCGTTTTGTATATAAGTTTGTTGTTCATGCCCCCTGGAGTGCATCGTGGTCGAAAGCCCGCCCCTTTTTCCTCGCACTGTTGTGGATCGAAGAGGTATGTGTGGGTAGCAATGTAGCTTTGTTGTTGGAGTTGAATGCTATGTAGTGATATCATGCGATCTTTACTTTAGTGTGACGTTGGTCCGCCAGAGCTGTGTGTGTGCATGGTGTACTGCTTACCCTCAGGTACGTTTTAATGTGGTACATTCGGTGTTGTGAGAGGTTTGCTTTGAGCTGCCTATAGTTATGCGTTTTAGCGCGGTGTGTTTACAGGGTGCCCACCTGCGCGTCTGGGCAGCACAGTAGACCGGTCGGTGCACCAGCTGTTTACCCACCAACTAAAGGAGCTACAGGATGACTTTGTTGTGTGTGTGTGTGGTTGTGAGTGTCACGTCGTCTAATTATAAGGTGAGTAGCTTGTTTCTCCCTTGTAAATCATGTATGTTTTAAGTTGAAAGTGTAATAAATGTTTACGTTTAGGTTCCTCGTTACGGCATTGCATTGCGCTTTCTCTCCCCTCCTCTCTCTCTCCAATCCGCGCTCTGGGCCGCGCTGCTGCTTTGGGTTATCAACATTTCTGGTCCAGTGGCTAAGTGGGCTGGATATTTGTTATTTCTTTTGTTGTGGTCGTTATTTTGGTTGGGTTAATTTGTTTGTTTTATTTATTTGTATTGAGTTATCTTTTGTATTACTGTCACCAACTCTCAGTTCCTTTTGTGATTTTGACTGTTTTGTTAACAGTCACTATTAATTGGAGTGATTACCGCTATGCGGTATCAGTGATCTCGGTTATATTGCAATCTTGAGCCGTGATCAGTTCTGAGTTTGTGATCTTTGCTGCTGTGACAGTATATGTCTTCTTTAATAAATACTTTTATCTGTTCAGTACCTTGATTTTGATTGTTATTTTCCTCTTTCTTGTGTGTTTTGCAGGAGCTGAGTGTTCCTTGGGAGCGGGCTGGTGCTTCAAACTCGAACGGTCCTTGCAATGAACCACTGCTTCGGAGCTTGTATCATTACTTCACTAGTCATGTGAAAATTACTTCTGAAGCAAACACACTGGTTTACTCCTGTAGTGAACCACCTGACTGCTTTGACAGCCAAATCCAGTGATGATAGGTTTGAAACCTGGCGGCTGTATTTCTTATAAAAGTGAAGCCAAACCATGCTACATTATACAAGTACAACCAGTTACACAAGCACATCCTTTTCAGCATACAAAAATATCAGTCCCACCAGTTAACAAGTTATAGAGTTCTGCTTCCCACAGCTAAACGAGATAAAGCTTTCACACATGATACTGCCCTGCTAAAAAAAAACTATAAATAGAAACCATTACAGAAATTCAATTGGATTTAATTGTTTTCATGGGAATTATTTTGTTTGTAATGGAAATTATAGTGGTCTCTGTGGGTCTCTACTGATATGTGTTGGGTCCTATTGGTGGGGGCATTAAATCCTAATGGAATATGTCCCAAACACACTACAAAAAAGAATTCTGTAGTGGTTTAAATGGTACAAGCCAATGGTTCCTATTGGTATTTTAATAGAAACCATTAGAATTTCTGTGATGGTTTCCAACTTTTTTTAAGCTGGTCTGATCTTCTGTCCTTGTCTAAAGAAATAATTACACATCCTATGAGGCTCGGCATGGATGGCATGGTGTTCTCAACTCATAGCAAAGGAATCCAAGTCCTGGCATTAGCTCTCTTTTCTCATTTATTATAAAAGTAGAAAGGGTATTTTCCATCAGATGATTCTTCACCCAGTGTGGCTATAAGTAAAGTTCTGTTTTGCTGTTGGTGGAAAGGGTGCTCACGGCTATGGTAAGAACCATGTGTTCCCCGCCATCCACACCTTGCCTAACTAATTACCGCACCTGTAAATATACCCAACTCCCAGTGAAGTGCCACACCAAGTACAATGCTCCCCCCAGTGGCTAAAATAAGTAATACCTCAATTAACATTTCTAAAGGTGAATATAAATGGCTCCTACACTATGTAACCATGGTTCCCTGAGAGGGAACGAGACACTGTGTCGCTATGCCATACTCCCAGCATGCCTTGCTTCGACCTATTAGAAGCTGACACTGTTTGGTTCAGGGATACTTTCATGGGTGTCAGTTTGGTTTGAAATGTGCTGGGGACAGAGACGCATTCAGAAGTGCATTTTCAGAAGTGCTGGGTACATGATGCATTAATTTTTTTTCTCTCTTTCATGCAGGTCATGTTTTGAAAGACTATGTCCTGTAGCTTACTAATGTAAATAAATAAAAATGTCAGCTGAGAGACATATTGCGGGTCTTATAGCCTATCTTACTTATGCCGACAGCGCCCGCAAATTCTTTAATATTTTTCATTTTTGCTATTTTTTTTACCACTTTGTTATTTTGGCTCGGAATTTCGTTTGTTGGAAATATTAACTGAATTTAGAAATTTAATTTGAAATTAAAAACTTTGCGTTTAATAAACAAAATACATTTTTGTAGCATTTGGAGTGGAGTAGGCTATGTACATGCAAAATGTAGCCTATTTAGATTCATAGTTAAGCTATATGTTTAAATATTAGCCTATTATATTATTGTTTTAATTTCATATGTTGGTGTGTTCCGTGTTCCTCTGGACAGCAAGCCTTGTCTAAGCTTCAGTCAGCCTTTAATATTATTCAGTTAAGGCTTCACAGTTTAAAACTTGTTCTAAATACTGATAAAACGATACTCGGTTACTTAACGTAACCTCGGTTCTCTCTAGAAGAGGGAACGAGTATTGCGTAAGTTTCTTACGCTACGGGAAAGTATTCTTTCTTCGAGATTTCTGAAAAACCCAAAATTATCCTTAATTTTGTAACATTGTCAACGCAGTGCGGCAGCCTGGCAGACCATAGCAGGCTATTCCAGCGTGCTATTGGCTGCTCTGCTGGCAACTGCAGCAGCCTATCGGTGAGCCCGCGTGACGTGGCGACCAATGAGGGCGCTTTGCGCCCACCTGGCTTCATTTGCCTACAGGTGGGGCGTGGCCACGTGTATATAAGCAGGGCTCACGGGCTGCATATTCGGTTTTCGTAGTTCTGAAGCGTAAAAGCCCGCGGGGCGCACGGCAAGGAACGCAATACTCGTTCCCTCTTCTAGAGAGAACCGAGGTTACGTTAAGAAAACTGAGTATCGTTCTCTTACGAGAGGTTCTCTCTTATTGCGTAAGTTCCTTACGCTACGGGAACATATTGTCAACGCCGTGCGCGCCTCGCGTACAGCATATGTATCCCAGGGAACCGGGGACCATAACACTGCTCGGGCAGGGTGGCCGGTAAGGAAAACGGGCCACCACATCTACAGACACTTCATTCGAACTGACGGGTGGTTACAACGGGTGGTTACAACACCCTGTCCCATGAATGAGGGAACGGCACCTGCCGGTCTCCTTCAAATTCACCACACCTTGTCTCATGAATGAGGGAACGGCAACGCCGGTCGCCTTCAAATTCACAATATTTTGTTATATGAGTGAGGTAACGGCACCGCCGGTCACCTTCAAACTCACAACAGCTCGTCTCGTAAATGAGGAAACGGCACCGCCGGTCTCCTTCAAATTCACATGAGCCTAGTACCGAACTTACTACCAGTATGTGAGCTATGTCTGCGCAGAATCACTGGGCAGGACCAACAGCCCTATTGAACTGATAACACTTTCTCCTGTAAGGCAGGAACTTCCAGATTGTAAAATCTCACGAACGTAGATGGGGAGGCCCAGCCTGCCGCCATACAGATATCGTGGATGGAAATCCCTCTGGCCCAAGCCCACGAAGAGGCCATGCCTCTGGTGGAGTGTGCTCTGACACCTAGCGGGCACTGCAGGTGTTTGGAAGCGTATGCAGTTGCAATCGCGTGCACTATCCACCTGGACAGGGTCTGTTTCGAGGAGGCGAGACCTTTAGTGCGCCCACCAAACGAAACAAATAGCTGCTCAGAACGCCTGAAGGCGGCGGAGCGTGTGACATAAACCCTCAATGCCCTGACAGGGCAGAGGATATTGCCACCGTCCCCCTCGTCGGATGCTGGCAGAGCCGAGAGGGAGATAATCTGCGCCCTGAAGGGAGTGCCAATCGCTTTGGGGACATAACCATGCCTCGGTCTGAGAATGACCTTAGAGTCATTAGGACCGAACTCCATACACGTCGGGCTCACTGAGAGCGTGTGTAGATCCCCCACGCGTTTCACTGAAGCCAGAGCTATCAGGAACGCGGTTTTTAGCGAAAGGAACCTTGGTTCCACAGTCTCGAGCGGTTCAAAAGGATGGGCCTTCAGGGCCTCTAGGACCAAGGCAAGATCCCATATAGGAACCGATGGGGGCCGCGGGGGATTCATCCGTCTGGCTCCTCTGAGGAAACGGATGATGAGCTCGTTCCTTCCTAGCGTGCTACCTAGCGTCGTCTGAGCGAACGCTGCTATAGCCGCCACATACACTTTGAGCGTGGAAGGGGACCTGCCCAGTTCCAAAAGCTCTTGGAGGAAGGAGAGCACCCGCTGGACCCCACATTGCTGTGGGTCCAATCCCTTGGAAACACACCACTCAGTGAACACCGACCACTTAGAACTATATAACCGCCTCGTCGAGGGGGCTCTAGAGTGTGAAATCGTGTTCATAACCCCTTCGGGCAGGTCAACGGGTATCCGTTGGTCACCCATACATGCAGAGACCAACGCTCTGGATGGGGATGCCAAACTGACCCTCCTGCTTGAGAGAGGAGGTCTGCTCTCAGCGGAACTGGCCAGGGGGGTGAGTGCGACAGCTTCACCAGCTCTGGGTACCAAATCTGGTTCTCCCAGCGCGGCGCTATAAGGAGCACCAGGCGGCGCGTCTCCCTGATTTTCGCTATGACCTGGGGCAATAGGGAAATCGGCGGGAAAGCATACAGCGGGAGGCTGGGCCAAGGTTGGGACAGCGCATCCTCGCTTTTGGACAGAAACCTCGGGCAGCGGGCGTTCTCTTTTGTTGCAAAGAGGTCGAGCTCCGCTCTGCCGAATAGGCGCCATACCAGCTGGACTGTCTGAGGGTGCAGGGACCATTCTCCTGGGAGAATGAGGCCCCTGGACAGCTTGTCCGGGCCCACATTGAGGTGGCCCGGTACGTGCGCAGCTCTCACGAGCAGGCGTTCTGTCAGATTGCCCAGACACCTGGACCTGACACCGCCCTGCCGGTTCACATAGGGCACCACTGTGGTATTGTCCGACCGGACCAACACGTGGTGTCCTCGTATAAGCGGGAGAAACTGCTTGAGCGCGTTCTCTACCGCTATCATCTCCAAACAGTTTATGTGTAGGAGCTTTTCCCCGCTCGACCAGAGGCCCGAGGCCGATCTGCCCTCGAAAACGGTGCCCCAACCCGTGGTGGAGGCGTCCGTCGAGATGACCTTGCGGTGTGAGATGGCTCCCATCGTCACTCCCCGCTGGTACCAGTCGGCTACTAACCAGGGCTCTAGGGCTGAAACGCAGCCCTGAGTCACTCTGATCCTGAAGCCTCCGGACGCCCAGGCTCTGTGAGGCACTCGGGCGTTTAACCAGCATTGCAGCGGGCGCATGCGCATTAAGCCCAGCTGGAGCACAGCTGCAGCTGAGGCCATACGTCCCAGCATCCTCTGAAAGAGCTTGAGAGGTGCGATTTTGCCCGGCCGGAAGTACGCAGCCATGCGCAGAACTTGGCGCGCGCGTTGGGGTGACAGGCGGGCTGACATTGCCACAGTGTCCAGATTCAAACCCAGAAATGAGGTTGATTGCGTGGGCACTAATGAGCTCTTGGTCCAATTGACCGTGAGCCCCAGGCTGTCCAGATGGCTGAGCAGCATTGCCCTGTGGGCGAGGAGCTCGGCCTCTGACTGCGCCAGGATGAGCCAATCGTCCAGATAGTTCAACACTCGCATCCCTCGACTTCTCAGGGGAGCGAGGGCCGCGTCCATGCACAAATAAGCGGACACGTGACCTAACTCTAGCACTCGAGCGGCCGGTGGCCGCTTTATGTGAGTGAGAGACACGGGATTTGTGGTGCTTGGGTGCAGGGGTGAACACAAAAGTGGGCACGTTTACTGCATTTGAAAACACATACGGCGTGAGCCGTGCAACCAGAAAAAAGGCAACTTCGTGATTTCTCTGGTTCGTCGTAAAAACGGCGGTTATAGACAGGCGAGAGGGCAGTTTTGCCGGCTCGTTTGCTGCGTGAGAGCCATCTGCAGCAGCCACAGGAGTGGGGGCTGACAGGAAGAAGAGTTTTGACGGTGGTCCGGCCACGGCGGGACTTAACCGTCGCTTCCCCCCTCTGCTAGGAGGACTTTGGAGGGGCTACAGTTGGAAACAGGCGAGAGGGCGAGTTCGCCGGCTCGTAGGCTGCGTGGAAAACATCTGCAGTAGCCACAGGAGTGGGGACTGACAGGAAAAACAGAGTTTTAACGGTGGTCCGGCCGCAGCGGGACTTAACCGTCTTTTCTCTCCTTATGTATAGACGTCCAAAAATACTCGAGCACCACGTGGTGCGAGTTAGCTTTCTGTATGTAAGAAAAGCTGGCCGCGAGCCCGGGGAAGCGGACAGTAAAACATTTTTATCTGCCGCGAGAGCTGGGCTCGAACTCGGGTCTCCGGCGTTTCAGCCGCTGATTTTGCCACTGTGCTACCGGGAGGGACACAATAGCGTACAGTTAGCGCGAACATACAGCAGTACGTCCTCGTGCTTGTTGGCAATCGTGCGTGCATAAAAGACAGGCTCGTTACTGCAATAGTAATATTTCCAGCCGCCTGAACTGGAGAGGGGGCTGAGAAATGCTAGAGAATGGCGGTTCATCCGGCCACAGCGGGACGAAAACACCCTCTGTTAATTTCCCGGTGAGTGCAGCGCGCGCACGTGCTCGTGACCGTGCGCACTCTCATTCCTTGTGAACGGCGCAACCTGCGCGGTCCAATAGGGGGGAGTGCGGGTTCGTTGGAGAGCATATGTCAGCGTCATGTCTCATGACGGCGTATGTTTGCTGGCGTGCGTGTCTTAACAGGCTCGTGTACAGCAATATGAACAATTCCAGTCGCCTGAACTCATGAGGGGACTGAGAAATGTGCGCGAGGGTGGAACAGCTCTCTTGTAACGTAAAGAGAGCTGCAGGACCGTCCGTTTCTGCCATCCCTTGTATATAAGCGGCGCATCAGCGCGGCATGAACAGAGGGGGGAGGAGGCTCGCTCCGAGACCGTTCATTTCTACCATCCCTTGCAAGCGGCGCGGTGGCGCGGCTTGAACAGAGGGGGAGGAGGCTCGCTCCGAGACCGTTCATTCCTACCATCCCTTGTAAGCGGCGCGGCTTGAACAGAGGGGGAGGAGGCTCGCTCCGAGACCGTTCATTCCTACCATCCCTTGTAAGCGGCGCGGCTTGAACAGAGGGGGAGGAGGCTCGCTCCGAGACCGTTCATTTCAACCATCCCTTGTAAGCGGCGCGGTGGCGCGGCTTGAACAGAGGGAGGGAACAGCGGAGTGATGTCGTCATAAAACTGCTCGAGTCGAGCCCGCAGGGTCGACATAGAGAGTTCCTCACACTCGGGGCATTCGCCCGCGAGGAGTGCGGCGGCGGCGTGGTCACGGCCCAGACAGAGAGCGCAGACACATGGCGGTCTCTGGTGCTGAGCTGCACGTGGCACGAGCCGCAGGTGGAACGAGGCGTTTTGATAAAAACGCTCGTGCTCTTTTATGAAACGTGTGACGCAACGGCGAGAACACGTGCAATGAAAGGATATAATGCTGCCGGATAGCAGAGCAGGCACGGATGGCTGAAGGTGGCACGATGCTGCCGGCTTCTCCAGGCGCTGTCCTCTGCTTGCTCGTCTGCACGATCACGGCGGCGGGTTCCAGATCCAGCGATGCGAAGGGCTTCGCTGAAGAAAAGAAAATCGAATATGCAGCCCGTGAGCCCTGCTTATATACACGTGGCCACGCCCCACCTGTAGGCAAATGAAGCTAGGTGGGCGCGAAGCGCCCTCATTGGTCGCCACGTCACGCGGGCTCACCGATAGGCTGCTGCAGTTGCCAGCAGAGCAGCCAATAGCACGCTGGAATAGCCTGCTATGGTCTGCCAGGCTGCCGCACTGCGTTGACAATGTTACAAAATTAAGGATAATTTTGGGTTTTTCAGAAATCTCGAAGAAAGAATACTTTCCCGTAGTGTCCTCTTTTAATGTAAAAAAGAAATTAGTCTCTGCTACTTTTCTCCCTGTCCTTGATTATGGTGATGTTGTATATCAGTTTGCGCCTTCTTATCTTCTTTCTTCCTTAGATGCCGTTTATCATGGTGCTCTAAGGTTTATATCAAATTGTAAATCTGAGTTGGTTGGCCTTCTCTGTCTACCAGAAGAAAAATGCACTGGTACTTAATTATTTACAAAGCCATCTTGGGGTTGTTGCCTTCTTATCTCTGTTGTTTTATGCAGCAGAAAATTATCAAGAATTATTCTCTTCGTTCGCAAAACTTTTATACTCTTTCTGTTCCTTTTACTCGAACTGAGTTAGGTAAGAAGTCTTTTATGTATGCAGCGCCGTTTGATTGGAATCTCCTCCAATCTAAATTAAAATTAGAAAATCTGCTGACTCTGGACCGTTTCAAATCAGTTATCCGGCAAATGGAAGATGATCTAACATTATGCAACTGCTTTTAAGTGTTTTTTTTTAATCTGTTTGTATGATGTTTATTTGTGATGGAACTGTATGTATTGCTGCACATTTTGGCCAGGACACTCCTGTGAAAGAGATTTTTAATATCAGAGAGCTTTTTTCTGGTTAAATAAAGGTTAAATAAAAAATAAAAAATAAAAAAATAAAAAAATAAAGTGAGCACCATGAGTAAAATAGGCTATAAGACGTGCAATATGTCTGGAGACATGGAGTGGGGTAAGACATGATTTTTATTGAGTGTTGTTTTGCAGAAATAATTTCTTTAAAGTGAATTTTGTTTTCTATAAATTGTATTTTAATTTTGATCAAGGTTTCATAAACTAATTGCTTGTATATTTAATACATAAGAAGCAA
Organism: Romanogobio albipinnatus; assembly: GCA_023566225.1. NCBI lineage: Eukaryota > Metazoa > Chordata > Actinopteri > Cypriniformes > Gobionidae > Romanogobio > Romanogobio albipinnatus. The sequence continues at coordinate 50,017,045 of CM042241.1, read as the reverse complement.
AATAGGGATTGACGTGCGTAACGAACCCACTGGCCATGTTTCCGTGGGCAATTTGAGTTAGAGCCCTGCACGGGCCTCAAAACTAGGTCCTAGCCCGGCCCTGGCCCGAGACGCTGAGGCACTAGCCCGGCCCGTGTCCGACAGCTCATCAAAATTATCAGCCTGAGTCCGACTGGAGCCCGTGTTTTTTCTAATCCTCCCTATTACACATTAGTTGCATTATTTAGAAAAATGCATATTTAGAAAAATGTTTGAAGCATTTTTTTGTTCATTTAACTAAAGTTTTTGTTTTTTAAAGTGATGACCAAGCGGCCAGCGGACGACAGTGAGTTAACCCAACACTTTAGCCTCTGAAATCAACACTTGACTTGTCTTGCTTATAAAATCCATATAAAGCATTGTTTAAACGTTTAGCCTACTATCACCACCATCACAGTAAAAAGGCATTTTTGACAAGATGAGGCAGGCAGATCGCAACGGCACGCGCAAAAGAAAAGGGATACACAATCGAAACAAATAATAAAAATAAAAAAACATGCTGGTTGTCTTATCTTACACCGCTCCGCGAAATGAATATAAATCCGATCTTCAATTCCCATGCTATATGCACATTTAACAGAGTCCATGTCAACGAAAGCAACAGATATGAGCATTTTATTCATCAGCTCATTTCAACATCAAAGACCGCATTATGAGAACGAGCGACCTAAACACTGGTAAGAGCCTTTAGTCTCATTAGTTTTAATGAAGATGATTGTGCTTTTGAGCATCTAAGATTTAGCTTAGGCTATTTTCAGTTTCACTTGTGGCAGTTTGCGTGTTGGCTTGCTTTACTCATTTGTGGCGATGCGTGTTGCATAGCGCCGTCCTCTAAACACTAGCCTAAAAAGGCCCGAAGCCCGGCCCGCGTCTGAGGTAGGCTATGACTGGAAAATTGCAGAAATGTAGGGCTCTACTTTGAGTAAGGCTGAAAGCGTCTTTCTTTTTAATACATTTCTTGAATGTCTTAATTACAGTAGGCCTAAAGATAGTTATGATATTTGTGGCTGCACCGGGGTCCGTCATTACGCTAATCATGAGCGGTCCATGGCACCTGCTACCCATGGCTGTTAAGAACTGTAGGCTACATCAATACATTACAACAATATCATGCTATGGGCACTGCCACTGATAAAGGCAGCGGAAGAGCCTATTTTACGGAGCTTGCTTCTGCTTTTCAAACGTTTTTAAGACAAAAGATGTCGTTAAAATGACATAAGATATCGTTATTACGACACAATTGAGTGGAAAAAATAATATGTATGTGGCAGCAATGCTTCACCGTAAAATTGAACGAGGTTTTCAAAAAAAAAAAAGTGGTGGGTACAAAAGGACTCATGACGAAATCTGGTGGGTATGCATCCCCCCCGTCCCCCCCGAAATCGACGCCTATGGGTGCTTTATAGCTTTCTGGTCAATGACGTCACCCGCCTATGACGTCCCATCATTGGACTGATTTCACAAGTGCTTCATGACGCAATCACGCAGTGTTTTGACACAGCGTCTCGTTCCCTCCATGAACCATGGTTACATACATAACCTGAGACATTTTTCTCACCACACTTCGCAATGAACAAAACATGGGTTGAATTTCAAATAATTTTATTGATTTTTAATAGCCGCTATGCACTAACTTCTATAACAAAACACAACATATTTTCTTTTAATATTGTTTTACTGGGTCATCAATCACACTGTTAAGTGTTAATCTGTTAAAAAGTAAAACAAAACCTTATTTCAATTGTAGTCCTAAAAAAGGCCTAGCAGATTCTCTATGCATATGTTTCTTTGTTTTGTTTTTCCCTAAAAAGGATTTACATCTTGTTGCTGTCTGGGTGTGGTTGTGTTCAGCTGCTGAAAATGAAACTAAAGTGACAAAAGATTTCAACATAAGGAGTTTATTGTCTTTGTTAAAACACAGGTACTGAATAAACAGGAATAACAAGTTTTGCTGCCTGCATGGTAAAAGCACATCTACTTTTCAGAAAGACTGCTGGTGATTTATGGTCTGAGGCACACCCTTGGGCAAAGAACATATATTTCCTGATTTATGAACAATCAATATATTAAAAGATTTAATGGAATTTAAAGATTAAAAGATTTATTGAAAATATACAGAATAATATATTTGTCACAGCTGGGTTGTTGTAATCACAACAGTCTCAGACTATGACAATATTGTGTAAATGAATAACAATATATTGAATAATACATAAGGAATTGCCGCTTTTCATATATGGAAAAATATGTGGCAATATATGGACTTGTATGTAATTTTATATTTAGTATTACACTGCATAACATATAGATGTACATGTGATATGGTTCTTCATGTGCATATATTGAACATATATTTACTTATGCAGTATATACATAGAAATATGTAATACATTTCTTATATTTTATAATTATTTACATTATATATGTTTCATATTTTAATATATAGCTAGTTAATTATATCACAAGTACACCTGCATGTACTAAAGCATTTAGCAAAGTGCTGAAGAGCTCACAACCAATACTTTTAAAATATAGTCTTTAGGGATGTTCGGCCAACTATCAACCTACACTCTTAAAAATAAAGATTCTTTGGCAGGGTGTATGGTTCCATGAAGAACCTTTAATATCCAAAGAACCTTTCCACTGCACAAAAGGTTCTTTGTAGCACAGAAAGGTTATTTAGACAATAAAATAGTAAGTAAAAATTGTTCTTTAAAGAACCTTTCGCAAAACAGATCTTCAGAGAACCAAAAATGGTTCTTCAATGGTTCTTCCTTTTTAAGGGCGTAACCACAGGCTCTCCTCTTCAGCACAATGGTGACCACAAAAACTCAGACATACTAGAAACTCTTTTAAATTCCAAAATGATAACATTAAACACTAACAGAGCAAAACACATGAAATAACACTTAATATATCATATTAATATTCACATTTATATGGGAACATGTATGTGCAATATATACAATAAAGGACTTAAGAAAACTTACAGGTATATTTGTATAAAACTTTTAAACTAGTAAAATAATATATAAATAATATGTAAATAGTAATGGAGGCTGGAGTCTAAATAAATGTAAACAAATGAAAATGCAAATTCTAATTTGCCTGTCTCATCTGCCTCTCGATTGACAGAGTTCCTCAGTGTTCAATGCTCCCTATTCACTTCATAAGTTCACTTCACTTGACAAATTGCTTGAATTAGGTTGAGGGCGTGTATTTATCTTTAGGGCTAAAGAGCTAATAGATTGAATAGCTTGAATAGGCTGAATAGCTTTTCAATAAACACTTTTCAAAAATATAGAACAACAACAAAAGTTTTTTTGCATGAGTCGTTTGTGAATCTAGTTCGTTAAGCATTCCAGCAGTAAAAAAAAAAAAACCCAGCCCATTTCTGAAATGTATAGGCTACTTTCCGTTTTGTACAGGGATTATGTGATTTTTTTATCATTTAACCTTTTGTGAAGGTCATTGGAATATTTACAAATCTTGCTTTTCAGAGGTGTATATTAACTTTATAATGCATATGTAAAAGGCTCTGTGAATTCATCTTCATACCAACAGTTTTGGCTATTGATATTTTAAAACAATTGTCTTTACATAGGTTATGGTTAAAATAGGCCTATATGAAAGTTCATTTCAAACTGAAGATTTGTAAATTTTGTAAATATAAATATAAAAGGGCAATACAATTAAATGATTTACAAAACTTTAGATTAATAATAGCTCCTAAGTCCTGAAAGCTCCTGAAACCCAATGCTGGAATTAATCCTGGAAGTATTATTTTCTTATAGATTGCATTTCTTCAATACAGTTGTATTCTGTGTTTATCAGATGTTTTAGATAAAGCATTTGCTAAACAAATACATATAAAGTTTGGATTTACGAATTAAATTATTTAAATCTCTCTCTCTCTCTCTCTCTCTCTCTCTCTCTCTCTCTCATCAGAGTGGAACACAAATTTTATCAAATGACAAAGAATGTACTTGAATTTGAGTTCAAATTGTGTGCAATATGTGAAGATGAGGCAATAGTGTTTAACTGGTGATGTTTGATAGGCATTTATTTCCACCCTCACCTTCTCCCTCTCTCTCTTTCGCTCTCTCTAAATTAGGGAGGGACACTGGTAAAGTATACTTGATATGGGAGGGCTTAAAGAGGTAAAATATAAAGAGAGATGGAAATGTTAATTTTGTCACAGGACAGGAAATCTTCAGGAAAAAAACGAAAAATAAATATACATCTATCTACTTTCTTCAATATCAGCACCATGGAAATGGAAAAAGGTAATTCTATATTTTGTCAAAATCTGTAAAGTTTTTTTTATTTTTATTTAAGTGTCAAAAATAGAACATTTTGAAATTATGATTTGAATTTTCCTGATAGGTTGGCATATAGTATTATCTGTTTGTGTTTGTTTATTGATAGTTATTATTAACATTAAATAAATACTTACTATTAGATTTTTATATTCAATATACATTTCTCTGTGACATTCAAATGTGAAGCAATGCAGAAGAGAACTGAAATAGAAAGCAAAAATTAAAGGTTTTTAACATGTTAGAGCTGCAACAATGGAAGTGTGAGCATATATAGCAGAGCTTTGTATGTATCAGTTTACTGCTTCATATTCATAACAACATAAAATAATACATAATCATCCAGAAACAGAGTTGTTGTTCTAAGTTTTTCAGGTAATTTCAGATACATAACGGTAGCTTCCATCGTGATTGTTGAAACTGAATATTGCCAAAAATCTGGTTGGAATAATGTGTCCAAATTTATTTGACACTCATGTGGTACAGCATCTATGAAATATTAGCCTAAAAACAAGGTGATATTATTTGAGACACTAAATTGTTTAATTACAAAGCTGATGAGAACGTCCTCTGCTAAACATTTAAAGGTTTTCTGTTAGAATATGGATCTGAAATTTTAGGAATCTCAAAAAGAGCTGATAGTCCTTTCTCAAAATCTAGTTCCAATATTGCATATGCCATTAAATGTTGTGGCCAAGTGAAGTGATAAATACAGATTTCTCTCCCAAACGTGACTTTCATTTTAACGAATATATATAGATATATATATATATATATATATATATAGACGAATATATATAGATATCCCACAATAATTGTGAATATATAGAAGTAATAATACCCTTGTCCTTTAACAGTGCAGAGGAATCTGAAGAGTGATGAAATAAGAATTGTGCTGATTGGAAAAACTGGAGTAGGAAAGAGTGCAGCAGCAAATACCATCCTGGGAGAGAGCAAGTTTAAATCAGAACTGTCCTCCTCCTCTGTGACTACAGACTGTGATAAGGCCAAAGGAAATGTCAATGGGCAAAATGTTGCCATTATTGACACTCCAGGCATGTTTGACACAAAAGAGATAAAAACTGTCACTGAGGCAAAGATTAAACTGTGCATATCCCTCTCTGCACCAGGCCCTCATGTTTTTCTCGTGGTTGTGCAGCTTGGGAGATTTACAGAAGAGGAAAGAAATACTGTGGAGCAAATTCAGCAAATCTTTGGTGAACAGGCATCAAAATACACCATGGTGCTGTTCACTCATGGAGACATGTTAAGACGAGAACAGAAAAGCATCCATGAGTTTGTTGAAGAAAGTCCTGATTTGCTGAAGTTTGTCGGAACTACTAGTGGTCGATACCATGTTTTTGACAACATAGCAAATGATCTAAACCAGGTCAAAATTTTGTTTGAACAGATAGAGCAGCTTATGACTGTAAATGGTAAAGACTTTTACACAAATGAAATGCTTCAGGAAGCAGAGAGGGCAATAGCAGAAGAAAAAGAAAGACTTATGCAAGAAGAAAAATTCTTAGAACAGGCAGCAAGAGACAGAGCAGAAAGAAAAAACAAGTTTCTAACTGGTTTGGTAGCGACAGGAGGTGCTATTGCTGCTTCTGCTTTTGTTGTAAGAGCCTGCCATCTGCAATGAGAAAAGCTCTCTGATTGGTTAATAACGCAGTGATCTGATTAGACCTTAACATTCTTTGAGTAGTGATCAGAAAAACAACAAATGGCAATGGCTCTAACCAAATACATTTTAGTCTGTACATTCAATGCTATCAACAAAAAAAAAAACTGTATTGTACTGGGTCATTGTGGTTTCCTTTAGAGGTATATTACAATTCCTAATTGTAATGCACGTCTCAAATGAATAAAAATAATTGAGTAAATTTTTTTTGTGTTTGTTTTAAATATATTCAAGCTATGCACCAATATGCAATGGTCATATACGGACAACTAGTTGAGTTTATTTTCTTTTTGAACAAATTAAGTTCCATTTTTCCAGGAGTGAAGGAGCCCCTTCGACTGGTTCTGATCGGCTTTCAGGGAGCTGGGAAGAGTGCAGCAGGAAACACCATTCTGGGTCGAGAAGAGTTTCGCTCGAACATCAGTGCCACTGCTCTCACATCAATAAGTGAATGCAGGTTAACTGATGTCTGTGGGAGGAAAGTGACTGTTGTGGACACTCCTGGTTTATTGAATACAAATGTACAGCAGGAGCTGGAGAGAGCCTTGACACTGTGTGAACCTGGACCCCATGTTTTTCTCCTCGTTATTCAGCTGGGTCGCTTCACTGAGCAAGAAAGACAAGTGATGGACACTCTCCAGAATATGCTGTGTTCAAATGTGAATTCCTTCACAATAGTATTGTTTACACATGGAGATAAACTTAAGAATAAAAGTTTAGACCAATTTGTAAGTGAGGATGAAAACCTGCAGAAACTCATCCACAAGTGCGGATCACAATATCATATGTTCAATAATATTGACAGAGAAAACACATATCAAGTCAGCCAACTCTTTGAGAAAGTGGACTGTCAGTTGGGAAAGAGAAACAACAAATATTATGTTAGGACAAATGGGGAGCCGAGAAAAACCTGGAATACATGGCACTTCTGTGTTGCTGCTGCTGCAGCACTGGTAATGTGCGCAACAATTGCCAAGACATCAACAAGTGAACTTCCAAATTCACTGACTGCTCCAAGTGTTCCAAGTGCTCCAAGTGATGAGATGGTAACAAAGGTGGAAGCAGAAGTGACTCAAAGTGAAACATTTTATGAAATGCTTGCTCTTTTCAGCAAGGACCACAGAACAACATTGTGTATAGCTGGTGGTTTAGTATTTTTTCTTTTGAGAAAACTAATGAAAAAATAACTAAATGATAGCAATATAGTAGTTACACTAATTATTTTAATGAGACTTACATCTATGTAGAACACTTTAAACTGTAGATACACAAACATGCCTTTGATCTGTTGCTTGTTTGGAAGAAATCATGTTTATTCACTGTTTTGAATGGTTAAGCATTATATGCAGTCAATTTCTATTGTAAAGGTTTAACTACTACAAAACACATGAATGTTTCTGTTTGTGTGAATATTTAGCTTCTAGTTGATGGAAAGGTATGTCAGATTTTACTTATGAATAATAACTTTTATATTTGTATAATTTAACAAATATGAACATAAAGTTTGTCTTTGATAGATGTTATGTTTCATAAAGATTGTTTTATTAATCATATGATGAATGTTTATAAACTGGTTTCAGCTGTACCTGAAACTTGTGAAATTAAAGGCAGTTATTCTCATATTTTTTTTTCTAAAGCAGTTGTTTTTTTCTGTAAACTTTTGTAAAGTTTTTAAAATAAAAATGTTAACAATATTTATTAATAATGTTAATAAATATTAAAATTCCCTCAGTATACAATGTAACTCTGTGGCACAATCATTGCATTTACAGATCCATTTAGTCACACTACTCAAACACACACTTTAGCTTTAGGCAAGGCATCAAGGCAAGCCTCCAGCACCGATTATTAGGGAGCAAAGAGGTGCTGACCCAGGGATGCTTCAGGTGGCACTATGATCAAGTCCTGGCCAAGCTGGCAGAGGTCCTGGAGAGCTGTAGGGTAGCAGCAAAACGCACACCAGCAGCAAAAAAGCCTTTCCCGGCAGGTTTTGTCAAGTCTGGTAGCATGCTCCAACCTCCTGCTCAGAAGAGGAACACCATGCTCACACCCGGCTAAGAGTGGCAAATGTTGGCAGACCTCAGGAAGCAGTTGGTCTTCTAAAGAGAGATTGCGAAATGTCATGTGGTACACAGTGAAGAAAAGGGTCCTCCTCATTGAACTTACCATCCCCTGGGAAGAGGACATGAGAGAAGCCCACGAAAGGAAGCATCTCAAGTACTCCTGAGCTGGCAGCGGAGTGCCAAGAGTTGGGCTGGAGAGCCAGGGTCTACCCGGTGGAAGTCGAGTGCCGGGCCTTTGTGGGAAGAACAGCAGTCCAACTGCTCCATGGTGCAGAAGTGGCGTGGTCAAACCTATGGAAAGCCATAAAGGAGCTGGGAGAGGAGGCTGAAAAAGCGAGCTGGCTAGGGCTCCGGAGGAAACACAACAGTTGAGGCACCCCAGTAAAGGCAGCTGCTGGGGGTGGCGGGGAGACGTCACATGTCACTGCCCCCCACCGCTGGGAGAAACAGTATACTGGTATAGGGGGCGAAACATCAGTGAACACCGGCCTCCACCTGACGACCCTGACCTAATGGCACCGGCCGAAGTGCGAACATCTCACCTGTACAATGAGCTAAGATTGAAGTTTAAAAATCTCTGATTGACATTTATTAAAACAAAATTAAAGAACAGTGAACATTGTGGTCTTGTCTTCCTTATACACATATTCAACCATTTATAGCTGTGCAGTGGCTGTGTTGATTCTTGTGTGCTGCACAACAATTCATAGTGTCAGAACAATGGTAAAGCAGGTATATCCTGCAGAAAATGCTTTGTTATCAAGAAACACAAATATAACCATCTTGGATATAAAAACATATTTAACAGATATTCATTTCAGGGTCACATTTATATAAATATTGATGTAATATTTTGCTGTAATATACTTTGTTTAATATGCTTTTAAACAGTGCCAGAGCAGCAGAATCCATGTGACGAGCTCAGGATTGTTCTGTTGGGAAAGACTGGAGTTGGAAAAAGTGCCACTGGAAACACCATTCTTGGTGAAAGGTTTTTTAAAGTAAATTTGTCACCATCATCTGTCACAAAGGTTTGCTGGAAGGCTACAAAGAATGTTAACAGCACGAAGGTTTCTGTTATTGACACACCAGGCCTATTTGACCCCAGCTTTACCATAGAGGAGATGGTCAGCAGAATTAAGCTGTGTATTCCCCTTTCTACTCCGGGTCCACATGTCTTCTTGTTGGTTCTTCAACCTGGTCGGTTCACAAAAGAGGACAGAGACACAGTGGACACATTTCTAAAGATCTTTGGAGAAGATGCAAGTAAACATGCCATGATATTGTTTACACATGGAGAAAAGTTTGAGGGTAGAAATATTGAAGAGTTTGTCACTGGCAATCCTGATATGAAAATACTCTTTGAGAAATGCCAGAAGCGATATCATGTTCTAAATAATGAGGCTAAGAATACCTTGCAGGTTGAACAACTTTTTGAAAAAATACACAACATGATTTGTATGAACGGAGAACGCTGTTATACCAATGAAATGCTTGAGAAGGCAGAGATTGCAATTCAAGAGGAGAAACAGCGAATCTTAATGGGAAATGAAGAGCAGAGGTGCAGAGAACTGGAAGCTCTGAAAATCAAACATGAAGCAGAAGCTCTGAAACAGGCCATAACAGAGCTGTGGGATAGATACGAAAGGGAGGCAAGAGATAAAGCTGAGAGAAACAACACATTTCTCAACATAATTGTTGATTTTCTCTTTACTACACTTGAAAAGTTCATTATGAAAAAACTTGTGCAAAATCAATGAATGTTATATAGATTTCGTTTTATAGACATGTAAAACATCTGTACGTTTATGAACCTTTTAGAGATCAACCTAAATCTAACCTTAACCCCAACATATATACACAGTGTGTACATATACAGTTGCTCCAAAGGGTGTATGGGGATTTACACCTATATTTAGCAGGGATCACTTCTGATTGATTGTATATAAAAAACAAACAGATGTAAATTCAAGGTGTAAATAGTTTTGGACACATTTTAAGTGGCACCTAACCCTTTCAAAGGTGTTTGCTTGTCTGTTTGTGAGACTGCCAGTCTCTCTAATTTCTCTGCGGATTACATTGTTACGTTAGAAAGTAGCAATGAGCGAGCGAGTAATCATTAATTCAATCGATTCATTCAAAACACTGATTCTTACATGAGTGAAACAAATTACTGGCTGAATTTGGAACCACATACTAGCATACTGTTACTATTTCTGTCAGAAATATGGTCAGTGCCAGCTAGTATACTTTTAGTAAACTGTCTTTATTAATTAGTAATGAAATTCAACCTATTTGTTCAAAAACGCTGATTCATTCAGGAATGAAAGAAGGTTGTGAGTTTAGCTGGAAAAGCATAAACATACAAAGTAACTATTCAGCAATAATGTGTCTTAAAAGTCACTCAATATAAATGGTTATTTAACTGTTATAAAAGCAATATAAAACAAAAATTGGTACCATTGGGACTAACTGTTCTGAGCACATTGAAGAACACATGCATTTCCACTTGAGCAAGGTTTGGCACGGTACAATTACAAACGTTCCTGGCTCGGGTTTCTCTGCACAGCTTGCTCAGTCAAGGCTTAAACATGCTAGTCATACTTTCCTTGGTTACAACTTATTTCCACCTGTGTCTAGTTTAGTTAATCATTATTCTCTGTGTGTATATATAGCCCTTTGTTGCCTCTGTTAGTCCTTGTCTGCATTATTTGAGGGTGTGGTATGGTTGTCTTGTTTTTGATGTTCTGGATTACCGTCTGTTTGTAAAATAAAGTCTGCAAATAGATCCATGAATGTTTTTGTCAATAGTTCATTAGTAAATCGGTGATTAAAATAGACAGTCACATTATTTGCATCTAAAGCCCCGTTTCCACCGAAATTACCCGAAAACATTTGTACCAGGAACTTTTTTTACAGGAACTTGTTTCCCCCAGACCTGCTGCTGTCTGCGTTTCCACTGCGGTGTAAAGTACCGAGACGATTAGGCAAATTAGTCCGGTGATGTAGGACTGCGCGCGACTTCCCCTCCCAGTCAGCGACGGACAGTAATAATTTTTGTGCGACACTGTCTGCAACAATAACAAGTGGAGGAGATGCAAGCAGCGCTGCTTTTGCTGGTTATATATTGGTTTACTAAAGAGGTCATTAACAAAATGGCAGAAAAGAGACGAGCACTGATACTAAAGCGTATTCTGAAAGCTCGTAAAGCTAGATTTAAAATATGACAAAGTATGTTATCAACAGCTATTACAGTCATTGACCATGCAATGGCTGAGACGAACGCGCCATCGGACAGAAAGAGCAAGACTGATATTTACTGAACGCTGAACGATCCTCGCAAAAGACTTTTAAAAATGCCGGTTGAAATAAAATGCTGCATGAACTCAACCAATCAGCATGTTCAGCGCCCAAGTCCCACCCCCGAAAGTTTCCGTACTTTGAGAAAGTACTACTTCGGGAGCAGGGCCGCTCGGAGGGGGAAATATTTACCCGGAACTTCATTTAGACCCTGGTTCCTGCAGTCGAAACACACCGAGTACCACCCCAAAGTTCCTGCGGCGGAAACGCGGCTTAAATCTCAACAGCCAATTCAAAGTATAAAATGATCAGAATACCAACCTTATAAATGCTGTTTAATGTCACCTGCATAAATATTGTATCCAAACATTTGAGCTTTTCTCTTTGTGTCAAATGTCAATAGCAGACTTCTCAGAACAGCATTTTTAATGAATCTCGAAATTAAAGGGGTGATGAACTGAGAAATCAACTTTCCCTTGAGCTTTTGATACATAAAAGGTCATGGTAATATAAGAATATCCTGTAAGTTTCAGAGCTGAAAACTTCCTTGTAAGTCAATGAAAAGCTTTTATTGACACCAGGCCCAGAAAACGAGAGCTCTCAGAATATGCAGACCTCTTACGTAACAGGACCTCTACAGATAAATATACTTCTGTAGCCCCGCCCACCAACTCGTGAGCTAAGGATCACGCTACCAAGCAACAAACATGGCGTTGCAGTCCCTGCATAAGCTTCCTTCTGAACACACACTTATGTGAGAAGGCTAAAACATGTTTTTTTATTTGTATTAGTTTTGCATAACATTACAGATCGTTTGAAATCTATTGATTACATTCCTTAGCACGCTGTCACAGGGTGGAGAAGGTGTTATCGGTTCATTCGTGATCGGACTTGTAACGTTATGGGCCAGGAGTGAGTGTGTGTGTGTCTCCGCGAGTGTGTGTGTGTGTCCGCGTGAGCGAGTGAGTGAGTGTGTGCGTGTCCGCGCGAGTGTGTGCGTGTCCGCGTGAGTGTGTGTGCGTCCGCGCGAGAGAGTGTGTGTGTCCGCTAGGGATGGAACGATTACCGGTTTCACGATAAACCACAATAAAATGTACTGACGGTTAGTAATATTGTTTAAAAATTAATTATCATTAAAACCGCGTGTGATTAACACGATTTTGAAAACTAAATCCTGTCCAGTCAGCATCAGTCTAGTGCAGGCACACGCAGCGCGCAACTCTGTTTTTTGAATGAGAAAAAATGGCAGAAGACAGTGACAGCACTCTGGGATTGTTCAGCCTTCTAAAAGGACCAAATCTGAGTTGTTGTCATATTTTGGCTTTTACAAAAGTCCTGAGGGAAACTCAATCGAAGATGGTCATCCTGTCTGCAGAACATGCCAGAAGAAAGTCGCTGTAATCGGGGGAAACGGGTAAAATCTGCAACCGCAAGGCAAGTGGACTTTGACCTCAATACCAAAACTACGTCTGGTATTACTACCACTCACACTAGCCTCTTTGGCGGTTGAACTTATTATAGTCTTCTCAAAAGCCATCTGTAATCGCTTTGCGCATTACAACCAACCACACGTGTTTTCTAATAATGAGAGGCGTTCAGAGTAGCCAGAGTTTTGTTCAGAGCGCGCTCTCACTCACTGAAATCTGCCCTCAAAACGTGCAATGTACACAGGAGATTCATTCATCAAACAGTGGTTGACTGTTTTTGTTCTATTTCAGCAGCGAAAATAGTTTCAAACAAACATGGCGAACCACGGCACATCTGATATGACTGGCATAACGCTGACTTACGTTCGAGATTCGCGAATTTAGGGACCGTCTCTAAAGTTACATCCAAGATTTGTATACACGCTTCTAACTTCAATAGCATTTGAAGAGAATGACTTACAGTCATAAAACCAGCTGTAAAGTGTTCATCTAGGTGTCAGGTATGATGCACACCTTTTGGATTTTTGATATTTAATAAAATAAACTGTCAAATCATATGAAAATATGGATATGCATTATTTCACTAGTTTGGGCTCGTACACAAAATATGCTAGATTCAAATGCGTCATAGCTGAACACTGATCAGAATATTGCTTGAGAATATATTTACAGAGATAATGTTAGAGATTATATTTACACCAAATTATTATAATTTATGCGTTATGCATTGCTATTGACGACGGCAATTATAAAGGCCTGTTCACACCGGGACGATTTTCGCGTGAGTTTATCGCCTTATGACTAAACACAGGGTGCCAATGTGAGTGTGCACACCGACGTGCAAAACGGCAGGCGTAAAAGCGTCATTTTAAAAAAAAACGCCTCGGTTCGTTTTTTTATTTTGATGCGGCGCGTTAAAAACTGGTCGACCAATGAGATTAGCGCTTTTGTTCACGTGCCTGGAGCTGCTGAAGTGACAGTAAAACACGACTTGGTGATGCTCAAGCACAAAACGGTCTGCCGAGCACATAGTCATTGATACGAAGAAGAAGATGAGCTGCTAATGCTGCTTGCCAGTTAGCAAAAAGTGTGTGATTGATTTATGATCTGCCCATCATAAATCAAAGCACGAGACAGACAGGGGTCGGAGGAGAAGACTGGAAAATGTGACATAATGGACAATATTCGTCTGTATTTGCAATACACGAGCCGCGGTTCAGCTGCGCGAGACAAACACTGCCAGTGTGTGAATGCACGACGGGCGCGCGCGGCTCTCGCTGCACATTTCACGGAGGAAAGCTTCCACAATCTTTGCGAGTTCAATGCAGGATTCTTACAACGGCTTGTCCTGAAAGATGGATTTAAAAACAGAAGCTGTTTACGGGCCACAACCTGTAAGTATGATTTATTTTTTGTTGATGTGTTTTCTTGTAATAGTTCGTATTGTTAATTGTACGTTGTAGCAAGGAAGTAAAGATGACAACGCTGTTTGGCTCTGCAAATCAGTTTGTTAAATGCTCATTCATACTTAATGTTATCCGACAAACACCTAACGTTACAAACTTTAAAAAAAAATCTCAACAGCGAACTTGGCATTAGTGTAAATTATTCTTTGATTAGAGGTTTTATGTATTGTTTATCAACAGGCATGCTAAACATGGTTCTGTGTTTGAGTTGGCTACTAGTAAAGCCAATGTTTAGTGTTCGTTCTTGCGACAGATATTTGGCTATAATCATTCTAAAAATACAAAAGTAACAGTGCCATTCAGTAGCAATCACTATAGATCCGCAGTCTTTACTCTTGAGGACTGAACAGGTTCTGCTCGATCATCTTCACTAAAATTGTCTGGGTCTGATTCGGGCTCAAATTGGTATGGTTTTATTGACGCCATTTTTTCTAATACTACCCAAAGCACAGTCTACCGGTAAAGGTAAGGGGCGTGACGTTTCCGACAAACGTGCACTAGGCGGTTAGCGAATCACACACTGGGCCAGCTAACCAATCAGAGCCCATTGTGTATTTTTGAGGGACTGGCTTCATAGAACCCGGAAACCATCAGACCGTTTTTACAAGGAGGGAGAGAGCAGTGTAGAATGAAGGTAAAATATATGAAAATTTCTTTTAAAAACGAAGCATGAACACGTTACAGTGCACCACACAAACACAATCAAGCCTTCGAAAGAATGTGTTTTACCACCCCTTTAAAAAGTGCATAGAGCTGCTTGATTTATTTGTCTGTTGATTTTAAAATATAAAACTCGTTGAAATGTTTTAAGTGTGTGCATCTGTTCTTTTTGAACACTTTCATCTCATTTGAAGAAAACCGTGATAATATTGATAACCGTGATAATTTGGGTCACTATAATTGTGATGTGAAATTTCCACACCGTTTCATCCCTAGTGTCCGCGCGAGTGAGTGAGAGTGTGTGTGTGTGAGTGTGTGTGTGTGTGTGTGTGTGTGTGTGTGTGTGTGTGTGTGTGTGTGTGTGTGTGTGTGTGTGTGTGTCCGCAAAAGAGAGTGTGTGTGTGTGTGCAATTTAATCATTGTGTTTGTTTGATATTTTGTGAGTCCTCTGAACATTTCCCCCATTGTTCCAATTCAATTGTATTTATATAGCGCCAATTCATACGTTCACAGTAGGTCTAGACTTGTCTGGCTATTACCAGACCAAGCTCAATTTAAAACTGAACATTGGTCTGGGGAGTCTGTTATGTATTTTCTACTGCATAATTCAAATGACTCTGTACACAATTGGATAGTCCTTCAACCAATCAGACCACAAGAGGCGTGATAAACGAGCATAATTCAAATGACTCTGTATGTAATTGGATAGTCCTTCAACCAATCAGACTACAAGATAGCGCGTCAGGTGGATAAGCCAGTCTGTGATTGGTTCCCACAAAAGTGTAACAGAAGCAGTAGAAATTAATGTACAGGTTTCTAGACTGAGTTGCAGGGCGAAATCAAATAGCAGGCAGATCCGGCTGGGTTTACCCAGTCTAAGTCTAGACCATACTCTTTATAATATTATTAACAAAGACCCAACAATGAACAATTCCCACCATGAACAAGCACTAGGTGACAGAGGCAAGGAAAAACATTCTTTTAAAGGGGTCATATGATGGTTCTAAAAAGAACATTATTTTGTGTATTTGGTTTAATGCAATGTTAAACCAATTTGCCCCCTATTTTGGAAGGCCAAACAAAGTAGTTTGGCTTTCGCAATGAAAAACACACTGTAAAAAAAAAAAATTGGGGGGAAAAATTGTGAAAATTGATCATTACATATTGGCCCAATAAATGACTTCCAAATAATTATCCCCATGCAAAAAGATGCATTGTACTAATAATAGCTTAAGGTCTTCACTCAAAATTAAAATTGTATATTCACCGAACATATTTAATTGTGCTCAGTCAATCTATGAAGTCGAAGTGGAAAACCCTACGTCCAAAAAACTACGTCCAAAAAACTGTATACGCATGTGCAAAATGCACCTGAGATTTCAAATGCGGATGCGCGTGAATGCAAGCTGAGCCGAGACAGCAGGTGCTGAAGACCGAAACAAACATTCCCAAGAGAATAAAGATATTCATCGTCACAAGACGTTGGTGAGTATTGAGCACTGAAATTATTCTCCAGATTTATATCCTTATTGAAAATGCAACAGGTTCTGCGGTATACATCCCTAAATACGAAATAGGAATTAGCAAAAGAACATCTGACAGCTTAAATGTTTATGCAGTTGAATAATGAGCTATACTAATGGCATTAGAATGGATTGAACAGTCCAGGGATGTCAACATACTAGTGACCATTGGCTCTTATAAGTATTAAGTCTGGAAAAGTTAGCAACCCTCAAGAAATATTACACACGAAAAGTATTGCACATACAGTGAGGAAAATAAGTATTTGAACACCCTGCTATTTTGAAAGTTCTCCCACTTAGAAATCATGGAGGGGTCTGAAATTATCATCATAGGTGCATGTCCACTGTGAGAGACATAATCTAAAAAGAAAAATCCAGAAATCACAATGTATGATTTTTTAAATATTTATTTGTATGATACAGCTCCAAATAAGTATTTGAACACCGTGAACAAGTATTTGAAAATCCTTTTGGGCTTGTTGAAGACAAGACGTGCTGCTGCATTCTGGATCATTCGAAGTGTTTGGATCGCACAAGAGGGGAGTCCAACCAGAAGCGCATTGCAGTAGTCAAGTCTAGAAATAACCAGGGCCTGGACAAGAAGCTGTGTTGCGTGCTCTGTTAGGAACGGTCTAATCTTCCTGATATTGTGGAGCGCAAACCAGCATGAGCGAGCTGTCTTAGAAATGTGTTCTCTGAAGGACAACTAATCATCAAATGTTACTCCAAGATTTCTGAATGACTTTGATGGGGAAATCAAGGATGTACCTAACTCGATGGTGAAGTCATGTTGTATGGTGGGACTGGCGGGGAAGATGAGAAACACATGTGATGTTTTCTCATCCATGCAGAGATGTCAGCCAGACAGCTGGAGATTTGTGCAGCTACTGTGGGGTCGTCTGGGTGAAATGAAAGGTAGAGCTGAGTGTCATCAGCATAGCAGTGGTATGAGAAGCCATGTGCCTGAATGATGGGTCCCAATGAAGTAGTGTAGATGGAGAAGAGGAGAGGACCAAGCACTGAGCCCTGGGGAACCCCAGTGGTCAGTTGATGTGCTTGGGATTCCTCTCCTCTCCAGGCAACCTTGAAAGACCTACCTGTGAGATAGGACTCAAACCAAAGGAGTGGAGTCCCTGTGATGCCCAGTGATGAGAGGGTGGACAGAAGAATCTGATGATTGACCATGTCAAAGGCCGCAGATAGATCGAGCAGGACGAGGACTGATGATTTGGAGTCAGCTTTAGCTATCCGCAGGGCTTCAGTGACCGACAGTAGTGCAGTCTCTGTGGAGTGGCCCCTTTTGAAACCTGATTGGTTGATGTCCAGCTGATTATTCTGTGATAGGAAGGATGAAACCTGGTTGAAAACAACTCGTTCAATAGTTTTTGCTATGAATGGTAGGAGAGAAACAGGTCTGTAGTTATCTAAATATCGGATCCTGTTTAGGGTCAAAGAACTCAAACGATGACGAGGTGGGCACGAGGTGGTTTCCCGATGACGGGTAAGACTTCCTATGGCCTGACAGGTAGCAACCCAAACCAGGGAAATCACGATAAGTCACCTAAGTCTTTCTGTGTGACTGGGATTGAGATAAGAAAAATATAATATTTTGGTTTCTGAGATAAGAAACAATAATGATCATATGGTACATCTTTTTGATAGAGGAATAATGTGACAAGTTAAAACAAGAGAGAAATAACCCAAAAAGAACACCTGTAAAGTTAAATGGAGTTATATATATATAACTGTGGCATGGTTGTTGGTGCCAGACGGGCCGGTCTGAGTATTTCACAATCTGCTCAGTTACTGGGATTTTCACGCACAACCATTTCTAGGGTTTACAAAGAATGGTGTGAAAAGGGAAAAACATCCAGTATGCGGCAGTCCTGTGGACGAAAATGCCTTGTTGATGCTAGAGATCAGAGGAGAATGGGCCGACTGATTCAAGCTGATAGAAGAGCAACTTTGACTGAAATAACCACTCGTTACAACCGAGGTATGCAGCAAAGCATTTGTGAAGCCACAACACGCACAACCTTGAGGCGGATGGGCTACAACAGCAGAAGACCCCACCACTCATCTCCACTACAAATAGGAAAAAGAGTCTACAATTTGCACAAGCTCACCAAAATTGGACAGTTGAAGACTGGAAAAATGTTGCCTGGTCTGATGAGTCTCGATTTCTGTTGAGACATTCAGACGGTAGAGTCAGAATTTGGCGTAAACAGAATGAGAACATGGATCCATCATGCCTTGGTACCACTGTGCAGACTGGCAGTGGTGGTGTAATGGTGTGGGGATGTTTTCTTGGCATACTTTAGGCCCCTTAGTGCCAATTGGGCATTGTTTAAATGCCACGGCCTACCTGAGCATTGTTTCTGACCATGTCCATCCCTTTATGACCACCATGTACCCATCCTCTGATGGCTACTTCCAGCAGGATAATGCACCATGTCACAAAGCTCGAATCATTTCAAATTGGTTTCTTGAACATGACAATGAGTTCACTGTACTAAAATGGCCCCCACAGTCACCAGATCTCATCCCAATAGAGCATCTTTGGGATGTGGTGGAACGGGAGCTTCGTGCCCTGGATGTGCATCCCACAAATCTCCATCAACTGCAAGATGCTATCCTATCAATATGGGCCAACATTTCTAAAGAATGCTTTCAGCACCTTGTTGAATCAATGCCACGTGGCATTAAGGCAACTGTGAAGGCGAAAGGGGGTCAAACACAGTATTAGTATGGTGTTCCTAATAATCCTTTAGGTGAGTGTACAGTGAGGAAAATAAGTATTTGAACACCCTGCTATTTTGCATGTTCTCCCACTTAGAAATCATGGAGGGGTCTGAAATTGTCATCGTAGGTGCATGTCCACTGTGAGACATAATCAACAAACAAAAAAATCCAGAAATCACAATGTTTGATTTTTTAAAACTATTTATTTGTATGATACAGCTGCAAATAAGTATTTGAACACCTGAGAAAATCAATGTTAATATTTGGTACAGTAGCCTTTGTTTGCAATTACAGAGGTCAAACGTTTCCTGTAGTTTTTCACCAGGTTTGCACACACTGCAGGAGGGATTTTGGCCCACTCCTCCACACAGATCTTCTCTAGATTAGTTAGGTTTCTGGCCTGTCGCTGAGAAACACAGAGTTTGAGCTCCCTCCAAAGATTCTCTATTGGGTTTAGGTCTGGAGACTGGCTAGGCCACGCCAGAACCTTGATATGCTTCTTACAGAGCCACTCCTTGGTTATCCTGGCTGTGTGCTTCGGGTCATTGTAAGGTTGGAAGACCCAGCCTCGACCCATCTTCAATGCTCTAACTGAGGGAAGGAGGTTGCTCCCCAAAATCTCAGCTCTTTTCAGGTCATTGACCTGGAGCGGTTTCTTGAACTGGGCCAGGGCAAGGCGTACCGCCAGAAGCTCTAGGCAATTGATATGCCAACGCAGTTGCGGTCCCGTCCACAGACCCGAAACTGCGTGCCCGTTGTACGTGGCCCCCCAACCCGTGGATGAGGCATCCGTGAAAACCACAGCATGCCTCGACACCTGTTCTAAGGACACACCGGCCCGGAGAAATGAGGGGTCTGACCACGGGTTGAAGGTTTGGCGACAGTAAGGTGTCACTGGGACCCGGTACTGACCACTGTGCCACGTCCATCTCGGGACTCGGTCGTGTAACCAGCGTTGAAGCGGTCTCATATGAAGCAATCCGAGCGGCGTTACCGTGGCTGCAGATGCCATATGCACCAGGAGCCTCTGAAAAAATTTCAGTGGGACCGCTGTCCTGCCATTGAACGTATTCAAGCAGTTCAACACTGACCGGACGCGCTCCGGAGTGAGGCGCGCTGTCCGGTTGACCGAATCCAACTCCATACCGAGATAAGAGATTCTCTGCGTGGGGCAGAGTTTGCTCTTCTCTCGGTTGACCCGAAGTCCCAACAGGCTGAGGTGACTGAGCACCATGTCCCTGTGTTCGCACAACTGCTCCCGAGACTGGGCGAGAATAAGCCAGTCGTCGAGATAGTTGAGTAACCGAATGCCGCGTTCTCTGAGCGGAACAATGGCTGCCTCTATGACTTTCGTGAAGACGCGAGGCGACAGGGACAGCCCAAAGGGCAAGACTTTGTACTGATATGCCTTCCCCTCGAATGCAAAGCGCAGGAACGGTCTGTGTCGAGGAAGGATAGAGACATGAAAGTACGCGTCCTTCAGGTCGATCGCTGTGAACCAATCTTGGGGACGGATGCACTGGAAAATGCGTTTCTGCGTTAACATGATCAGGAGCTTGTGCAGGGCCCGATTCAAAATGCGCAGGTCCAAGGTTGGTCTTAACCCACCACCTTTCTTGGGTACAATGAAGTAGGGGCTGTAGAACTCCGACCTCATATCGGCTGGAGGAACCGGCTCGATCGCGCCCTTCGCCAGCAGGACATCGATCTCTGACCGCAAGACATGGGCATCCGAGCTCCGCACTGAGGTGAAGAGGATGCTCCTGTACTTGGGAGGCCGGCGTGCGAACTGAATCGCATAGCCGAGTCTGATGGTACGGATGAGCCAGCGTGACGGTCTGGGGAGGCCTTTTAGCCAGGCCCCCAGAGACCGAACAAGTGGGATCATCGGCACCACAAACGTACTCGGGGTGAGGCAGCGAGGTGGAGCACTCAGACCCGACTCGGGAGGCCCGGAGGCGGCCCGGAGTGTTGTCTGAGTACTCCAGGTGGGGCAGAGTGTGGGTGAGAAGGCCCAGGGGCGTTCTCGTTGCCCATACTGCTGCCCCCTGGCGAGGGGTGAGAGGGGAGGAAAGGAGTGGCAAAGCCCGGGGGCGTTGCACACTGCCAACCTGTCCGTCTCGAAGCTCAGGGAGGGAGGAAACTGCTCTTTTATTGAGAATGTGGGTACCGCTGGGCCCCAGAGGGCCAGCGGCAGATGTTCGAAACCAGCCATGTTGACATTCTGCTGGGCGAAGTTCTCGATGGCGTCGCCGAAGAGGCCGGCCTGACAGACAGGGGCGTTGAGGAACCGCACTTTGTCGGCCTCACGCATATCTGCCAGGTTCAGCCAGAGGTGGCGTTCCTGGACCACCAGAGTGGACATCGCCCGACCCAGGGTGTGTGCGGTGACTTTCGTCGCCCGGAGGGCGAGGTCCGTCGCGGTACGCAGTTCCTGCATAACCCCTGGGTCGGAACTACCCTCGTGCAGATCCTTTAGCGCTTTGGCCTGGTAAACCTGCAGGAGCGCCACGGCATGCAAAGATGACGCAGCTTCCCCGCAGGCTGTGTAGGCTCTGCCCGTTAGGTTGGACGAGAACCTACATGCCCGGGAGGGGAGACGTGGGTGACCCCGCCAGTCCGTAGCGGTCTTAGGACACAGTTGCATCGCAACCGACCGCTCGACTGGGGGGACCTCCACGTAACCCTTAGCTGCGCCATCATCGAGGGTAGTGAGGACGGAGGAGTCAGTCGATCGTGTACGAGCGTTGTAAGGCGCTGTCCACGACTTCGTGAGCTCCTGATGCACTTCCGGAAAGAATGGTACTGGGGCGGGGCGCTGAGAACCAGCACGATCCGCCCCGAGATATCAATCGTCCAGCCCGCGAGGGTTCGGGACACGGTGGAGGGTTCCACTCGAGCCCGATACTTGTGGCGGCCCGGGAAAGCATAGCCGTGAGCTCCGGATCAAATGTGGGTAACGCTACCACACCCGAAGGGGGCAACGCAGCCACATCTTCATCTCCGGAGTCCATTAGCTCGTCCCCCGATGCAGCTATTAATAACATATCCTCAGCTGGAGCTCCAAAAGAAACGGCTGGCCCCCCATGGGAAGGACCAGCACGCTCTTTCCCGGAAACTCAACCGGCGCAGCTGAGGGGGGAGGGGCCCGAGGAGTCTGGTGACCCGGCGGGAGTGCCCTCACAGTAACCCTCAGATCTCCCCAAAGGCATCAGCCAAAGTAGCAGCCCTCTGCTTTGCAGCGGGAGGACCACTAGATTGGGGGATGCACGATGGGACTCCACCCCGTTTGAGGTATTGGAGACGAGATCGTAACACTGCGATGGTCATGTTCGCGCAGTGCGAACATGAGTCATCCACGAAAGCCGCCTCAGCGTGCTGAACGCCCAAACACGAGAGACAGCGATCGTGCCCGTCAACTGGAGATAGATACCGACGGCATCCAGAAACACACGGTTTGAATGACATCTTGAAAAAGACGCAGGGTCAAACCGTGTTGCTCTTTTAGTGATAGAGAGAGAAGAAAGAACCGCTCCAAAAGTGCCGAGGCACACAGGGGAATAGCCGCGGCTTACAGTGGTTTAAAAGTTGCAAGCCCACTGTAAGCACTCAGAGGAAACGCCCAGCGAACCGACTGTTTTCTTCTGGTCGCGACCACCGCTGTACAGCACCGTCACACCGACACTGGAACAGGTAAGCTGATCTTCTCGTGACTCGTTTGTTGCTCTTGTAGAACACACTCTTCGTAGGAACATATAATGCTCGGCTCCGAAGTTGAAAGCGGTATGCGGCACTTCCACTTCCGTATTTATACCCGCGGCGCGGGGCGGTGCGTGGAATGCGTGATCCGCATGCCAATTTTCATTGGCTCGTTTCTAATACACTCGAAGTAGATTGGTCTCTGAGAACAGATCCCAATTCGTCGGTCAGTTCCGACGTACGTTGAACGTGACCGACTGAAAGGGAACTACAGGAACTCTGTAATTGCAAACAAAGGCTACTGTACCAAATATTAACATTGATTTTCTCAGGTGTTCAAAGACTTATTTGCAGCTGTATCATACAAGTAAATAGTTAAAAAATCATACATTGTGATTTCTGGATTTTTTTTTAGATTATGTCTCTCACAGTGGACATGCACCTACGATGACAATTTCAGACCCCTCCATGATTTCTAAGTGGGAGAACTTGCAAAATAGCAGGGTGTTCAAATACTTATTTTCCTCACTGTGTATATATTGTGACGAGTCCACCCAGAGGAATCAGCGTTGCCCTGGCTACACAGCACCTGCACGTCCTCACCGTGGGCTGATCGGTCCCAGCTGCACCTCATCAGCTGGGAGACATAAAAGCAGCAAACGCTGAGGAGACAGACAGACTCTGGTCTCGAGCTGAATGCACTGCTGGACTAACCTCTCTCTTTATTGTTCTCCTAGAAAGCAGCGAGTGACCGACAGCCCACTTCACTGGAGCACCTTTGGACACCCACTTTCACCAGGATCGAGCACCACAGAGCACGAGGATCACCAGCCACCACGCACCGGCTCACTGACTATTTTCACATTTTCACGTGCACTGTAAATAAAATCCACCCTCCGGGGCCTTTTGCACTCAGCCTGCCTTGTCGTGTGATTCCTCACCCCGTGACATTGGTGGAGAATGCGGGCAGAAGCGTGAGGAATCACCGACAAGTTCACCGCACCGAAATCCTAATCTTCTCTGTTTGTTTTTTTTCTGCACGACAGGACCCGGAAGCGGCGCGCTCGCTCCCCGAAGATGGAGGAAGTGTTGCAGCGCCTCACGGAGGTGAGCATCCGCCAGCAACAAATTGTGGAACATCTCGCCACTCGCCAGGGCAGGACGGAAGAGGAATTAACCGCCATCCGTGTTGCCGCCGCCCAGCGCGATCCGCTACCTGATCCGCGGGCCCAAGCCACCCGCCTGCTGCCGAAGATGACGGCGGATGATGACGTGGAGGCTTTCCTGCAGGTCTTTGAAACAACTGCACAAAGCGAGGAATGGCCAGAGGGCGATTGGGCACGCGCGCTGGCACCACTGCTCACCGGAGAAGCCCAGCGGGCTTATTTCTCACTTCCCTGTGCGATCGCTGAGGATTATGACGAAGTCAAGCGTGAAATCCTGGTGAGGTTGGGCCTCTCATCCATCTGTGCCGCCCAACAATTTCATGAATGGGAATTCAAGCCTCGCGTGCCAGCCCGTGCCCAAGCCGCCGAACTTAAACGCATCGCTCACCATTGGCTGATGGAAGGAAACCCCACGGCGGCTCAGGTAGCGGAACGGGTGGTGGTCGATCGCCTCCTCCGTGCTCTTCCCCATTCCATCCGGCAGGCGGTCGGCATGAGGAACCCGGCCAACACCGCGGAACTCGTGGAGGCGATCGAGCTGGCGGATGCCATCCACCACCGTGAGGCAGGGGAGCGAGTGTTGCCGTTCCCCCGGAGGGTGGTCCAGGAGCGACGGCCGCTCGAAGGCACCCCGCGACCAGTGAGCAGGCCGACGGTTCCCCCGCCGCGAGACGAGCCCATGCCCAGCGCCGAACCCATGCCGCCTCCGCGTGCGTGGCTGGCAGGCTGCATTGTCCACCAGCGGATGCCATCGGGAGCTCCGGAAGCAGACGTGGTGATCGAGGGAAGACACTTCAGAGCCCTGCTGGACTCCGGCAGTGCGGTCACCCTCATCCAGCCAGGATTGTGTGGGCCCCGAAGAGGCGAGAAGAGCTTCCTCCCCATTACATTTGTGCATGGAGACACTCGCCAAGTGCCGGCCCGTCGAGTCACCATCTCTTCGCCCCAAGGCACCTGGCCGGTGGAAGTCGGCCTGGTAGAGGACCTTCCGGTGGCCGTACTGCTGGGGAGTGACTGGCCGGGTTTCGATGCCCTGCTCACCGCCGCCACTCAGCCTGTCAGCCAGGAGGGGAACCGTCGAAGACGGAGACGGCCACGAGGACCCCGCCGCCGACCAGCGCTACTAGCCTCCGACAGCGGGAGAGATGGTGAGTCCCCCTCCCAATCCACTAATCCGTTCTTTGATGTGTATCAGCAGGCTGCCAGAGGGGGCTCATTCACCAAGGAACAACGGGAGGACGATCGCCTGAAGCACTGCTGGTCCCAAGTGCGGAACATCGACGGGAAAGACGTCCTCCCACGGCCCCATCCTCTCCCGCATTTTGTCGTTGAGAAGGGCCTGCTATACTGTGTCGCACAGTGGAGAGTTGTTCCTCGGACCAAGACCGAAACCATCCTGGAGTTGGCGCACTCCCATCCTATGGCAGGTCACCTCGGGGCAGCTAACACCACACAACGTATCCGCGACCGGTTCCACTGGCCGGGACTGGAGGCCGAGGTGAAGAGGTTCTGCCAGGCCTGCCCGACCTGCCAAGTCACGTCGCCCAGGACTCCTCCCCCCAGCCCACTCATTCCGCTGCCCATCATCGAGGTACCCTTCGAGCGGATTGGGATGGACATAGTGGGGCCGTTGCCAAAGTCTGCCCGTGGCCACGAACACATCCTGGTCATCGTCGATTATGCCACCCGGTACCCCTCCGCAAGGCCACCGCGAAGAACATCGCCCAGGAGCTGTTCCTGCTGGCCAGCCGGGTTGGCATACCAACGGAGATACTGACTGACCAGGGTACCCCGTTCATGTCCCGGCTAATGGCAGATCTCTGCAGGCTGCTGCGGGTGAAGCAGTTGAGGACCACAGTCTATCACCCACAGACAGACGGGCTTGTAGAAAGGTTCAACCAGACCCTCAAGCAGATGCTGAGACGTGTGGCGGCGGAGGATAAGCGGGATTGGGACCTCATGATTCCTTATGTGCTCTTCGGGATCCGCGAAGTACCCCAGGCCTCAACTGGCTTCACCTCCTTCGAGCTTCTGTTCGGCCGCCAACCACGAGGGCTCCTGGACATCGCCCGAAAAGCTTGGGAGCAGCAGCCTGCCCCTCATCGCACCCTCATCGAGCACGTCCGCCAGATGAGGGAACGGATCGACCGGGTGATGCCATTAGTCCGGGAACACCTCAGCAAGGCTCAACAGGCGCAGCAATGCCGTTACGACCGGGCAGCCCAACCACGGGAGTTCCAGCCGGGAGACCGCATCATGGTCCTGGTCCCCAGCTCTGCCTGCAAGTTCCTGGCCACCTGGAAAGGACCCTATACAGTGATCAAAAGAATTGGGCCAGTCACGTATCGCCTGAGGCAACCGGGACGACGCCAGACAGAGCAACTCTACCACATCAACCTCCTGAAGAAGTGGGTGGGGACCCGGGACCAAGTAGCGGCCTTAAGCATCACCGATCCCGTGGTTGTAGACGTCAACCCCCATCTTTCGGCTGCCCAGAAGGCGGAGCTGCAGCACCTGGTCAGTCAGTTTCAGGATGTGTTCTCGACCCAGCCCGGGCAGACCAACGTGGTACACCACGACGTCCGAACACCGCCAGGAGTCATCGTCCGGCAACGGCCCTACCGTGTCCCGGAGACTCGTCGGCAGGCTATTGAGGAAGAGATCCAACAAATGCTGAAGTTGGGGGTAATCGAACCATCCCGGAGCCTGTGGTACAGCCCCATTGTGATGGTCCCAAAGCCGGATGGCACCCTCCGCTTCTGCAACGACTTCCGACGCCTGAACGAAGTCTCCGAATTCGACGGGTACCTGTTGTGGAAATAATTCTATTCGAAATATGAGGAGGAAGGAATACAAATGCAAACCTTTGAAAAGTCAAAGTATCAAAAATGGTTTTATTTCTTGCAAGAAATAGGCAATTCACATACAGAGAATGTCTGTCATGAGAAGAGCAAAGTTAGCTCTCCTCGACATCATTATATACCTCTCACACATCCTGGGTCGGTTACACCCAATCTTTGTTTGCCTTAAAAGGAAACATCTTTATTCAAGACCCCTTGTCTGTTGTAAATTCTAACGTGTCAGCACGATATCCACTGCAGAAGTTCCTGTTTTTAAGCTACATAATTTTCACACATTCTGCCTATCGCTAATTTGATCGAACCTACGCACATACTTTTCACACTTAAAGTACAATAGGTCACTGCTGACCTTTTGCACTACACAGTTTCGCACTACACAGTTTCCTTGCTACTGAGTTTTCTATCACCCAGAACATTTTGTTCCTGCAAGCTTGCTTGCAAGCTTGCTCTAACTTATGCATTTCTAAAAGCTTGGTTACATATCTTTAATAATGATTATATGATTATATTTCTAAGTAAAATGAACACTTCTAATAGTAAAAAACACATCTAAGAGTCAAAAACATATCGAAATGTAAAATTTCCTTCACAATCCACCCCATGTTCATTTTTAAAGAACATACACACAAAATTTGACATTTACTTCTCCATACTCATAGTAATTTACACCAAGTAAATTTTTCCCATGGCTACTTCATTTCTTAGTCAAAAACATTTTCGTTCTCATGTACGTTCTCCTCCATTTCAGGCACTGTGCCATCTGCCTCTGGTTCCCTACGCATCATTATGACATATTCCCCTGCAGTCAGTCTAACCATCGTGGTAGACACTGCTCTAGCAGTGATTGCAGAGATACAATTTATTACACATGGGATCATCAAAACCAAAATCAAAATCAAACATCCTATTGGCATAACAGTACTTATCACCCATTTAGTCCACCCCTGGAGACCAGAAAACCAAACATCCAGGGAAGATGACATTTCTGGTGGAGTGGCTACGGCCATTTTCATGTGCTCAATGCCCTTCGCAGCTCTCACTATCTCAGTCATTTGCTGCCGGATCAATCAGTGTTACAACAGTCAGTGGTACTGCTTTGCAGGCATGGGACATTTGCAGACAAAGCCAGCAGCTCTTCTTTATCTCTAGCTGTTGTTTCTGCAGCCGTGTCAAAGTACAGGCTTTGTTCCCCTGGCACCTCGTCATGGCTTTCTTCACTTCCGGTTTAGCTCCTCCCCTTCCTGCTGGTGGAAAACTTTCTGCAGTGGCTTGCGTGTACCCTCATCGCCCCCTCAGCCACTTTTACGCCAGTATGTGTTGTTAGGAGGATTTGGTGAGGCCTCAGCCACCCTTTCGCTTTTCCTCCCGTTCCAGCTCCTCCTCCCGTTGCCCTCTATCAACACGAAATCACCTGGTTTGATGTCATGTAAAGGAGTCCCAGCTGGTTTCCCCAAATTTTACCTGCACACAGACCTTAGACAACAGAAATGACATCTCTATGCAATAATTCACAATTCTATTGATGTAAGCTATTGTTTACCCCCTTTGGCTGCGTGTGGTCGCCCATGCAGCCATTAATCATAATCATAGAAAATATTTTTGGGGTAAACAAGGCTTGCCATCACTACTCGTCCAGACGCCATTTTGCACAGTGCGGTCGCACTGTTCCCATCGCTGCTTTTCTCTGGCCCTGAGGTGAAAAACTGCATAGTCTATAAGGAAGGCAAAACATTTGTGTTAGTTTCAGATAATAAAAGACATTCTGGTTCCTTTGACTGCTGTGCTGCGGCTGCTGCTCTTACGGTTTCCTGTTGAAATAAACTCTGTTGTTAGTTTCGCTGCGCATTTACACATAGCTACATACTAGTAAAGTCTTAACTAGAAAGTTTCCCATAAACATATTGAAAATATCCAATAAAATGAAAGAAATCCATATTTCATCTCTGGAAGCCGGGCTAAGTCAGTAATCACTGTTACTGCACTTCCATCATGTTAGGGGTGTGTGATACCTCCAAAATCCAAACATGCCAACTTTCTGCTATCAACCGTTTGACGACACACACATCCCTAGGCCAGACCCACAGTCACTCCTCAGAGACTAAATACTTTAGAGAACATATTTGAAAAAAACAAACAATCAGTGGTTCTCTTGATTAATCAAAATCATAACAGACCTTTTTGGCATTCACTCGTATGTCTATCATGCACCGATCATGCAATACTTACTATTTCCAACAGACCCATTTTCACTCATCATAGCCCACATCATATTTAAACAATTAATGAACATAAACAATTTTAGATTTATGTTAAATACACTTCATCGAAATGACATAATTATCAATTCATATTACATTCAATCAGCTCGTTCGCTCATCTTTATCTCGTGACATCATACTTAATCATACTCAATACCCAATTCTTATAAAAATCTTTTCAGTTCCTGTTATCAGTAAACCATTCAACATCAATTCATCAGGGCTCTTTTTCAAATTACCCTTTTCTCCATTTCCTGTCCATTAAAACTCTTTGGACGTAACTCTTTCCAATTGGCCCAAAATCTTAAACCTCTTAATTCATGTCATTTGGCAGTGACACTTATCATCTTGCAAATTTTCATAATCTCCCATATCACTTTATAAAGTATTCAAATTTGTACTATAAGTCATCATCCATTTCTTTAAAGCCGTTTCAAAATGATTTTTCAATTCATATATGTCTATTAACACTTAGGGCCCTATATCTTGCACCCAGCGCAATTGACTTTGTACACCGACGCATGTGTCATTCCTATTTTGCACCCGCGCAAAGCGCGCTTTTCCCTCCACAGAAGCACGTCGCTAAACTAGTGAATGAACTTGCGCTCCCTGGGCGGTTCAGCGCAAAAAAGGAGGCGTGTTCCGGCGCAAACAATCCCTGGTGCTATTTTGCTGTTCCATTAAACAATTGCGCCACTGACCAGAAAAAACCTAGTCTAAAGTCAGTGGCGCGTTGCGCGTTGTTCATTATGCTATTTTAAGGGCGCATGCTTGACCATAGCGTGCACAACGCGCATACACTTTGCTCATGTAATCTACACAGATGCAACAGTTATTTTTGCAAATCATAAATTGTTACACTAAAAAAATATTAACACATGAGATGACGGAAATCATTGTGGTGTGCCACGAAGATGTGAAAAAATAGGCATAAATCTAGCTTACAAATTATTCAGGCTAATTATTTATTTAACCGACATTATTTTGGGTGGGTTTCTCCCATCCCCATACAACACAACTTCTCTGTCTTTCACTGCTCTTACAAGAACATCAGTCTCGGCTGTGAACCGCTCCTGGCGTGCGCCTGGTAAATACGCCATAATAATAGCAATCCATAATGGAACTTGCGCACCTGCTTTTAAAGGGAATGTTGGATGACGCTCTGATTGGTTTATTCACGTTACGCCCAAACCACACCTATGAATATTGAAGCTACTTCAGACCAACCCATTTTAGATTTGCGCCGGGCGCAAGAGCCATTTATCCCGCCGGGAAAATAGCAACAGCGCAGAGACCCGCCCACAAGTTACTTGCGCTTTGCGCTTTGACACTTGCGTTTCAGATCGTTAAAATAGGGCCCTTAGTGTGTTAGGGTGTTTATAAATCGTTCATAATCAATTTTCCACCAAAAAAATCAATCTTTTTGGGTTATTTCTCTCTTGTTTTAACTTGTCACATTATTTGTCTCTCAAAAAGATGCACCATATGCTCATTATTGTTTCTTATCTCTACTGCTCTGCAGAACCCAAAATATTATATTCCTCTTATCCCAATCCCAGTCACAGAAAGCCTTCTCTGCCTGCTCCTTCAGCCCTTAATACAGAAATAGAAGCTCTCTTAGACATCTAATGTCATGCCTCCATTCAGAGGAAACTTAAAATAAAACTCTTTTGTTTCTTAGAAATTCTCCTTTTGTTCACCCTCTGGCCTTTCATAAATACTAGGGAGTCTCTGGATAATTTAGATAGTGACTTTAGTTCATTTGTCTCCTTGTCTCTGCCGTCCAGTCTATAAAATTTACATTTGCCATTCTTAATCAATTGACATTATTTAAACTCCGACCCTCTGGTGAATTTATACAATGGTGTTAAACCCATGATGGGCGGCAATCTCTAATTATTCCCCTTTAACATATGCACTAATCCATAGATTAATTCAAAACAACATCATAAAGGACAAAGTAGTCATAATTACCATTAACAGACTGAGCTGGATACCAATCCATTTACAGCTCGTCCATGTTCTGGATCATCTTTTCACCTGATTCGCTCAGAATAATCAGCTTCTTTAGCGTTTGTCGTTTGACTTAACTAACCCATCTGTGATGATAAAAACGATACTCGGTTACTTAACGTAACCTCGGTTCTCTCTAGAAGAGGGAACGAGTATTGCGTAAGTTCCTTACGCTACGGGAAAGTATTCTTTCTTCGAGATTTCTGAAAAACCCAAAATTATCCTTAATTTTGTAACATTGTCAACGCAGTGCGGCAGCCTGGCAGACCATAGCAGGCTATTCCAGCGTGCTATTGGCTGCTCTGCTGGCAACTGCAGCAGCCTATCGGTGAGCCCGCGTGACGTGGCGACCAATGAGGGCGCTTCGCGCCCACCTGGCTTCATTTGCCTACAGGTGGGGCGTGGCCACGTGTATATAAGCAGGGCTCACGGGCTGCATATTCGGTTTTCGTAGTTCTGAAGCATAAAAGCCCGCGGGGCGCACGGCAAGGAACGCAATACTCGTTCCCTCTTCTAGAGAGAACCGAGGTTACGTTAAGTAACCGAGTATCGTTCTCTTACGAGAGGTTCTCTCGTATTGCGTAAGTTCCTTACGCTACGGGAACATATTGTCAACGCCGTGCGCGCCTCGCATACAGCATATGTATCCCAGGGAACCGGGGACCATAACACTGCTCGGGCAGGGTGGCCGGTAAGGAAAACAGGCCACCACATATACAGACACTTCATTCGAACTGACGGGTGGTTACGACGGGTGGTTACAACACCCTGTCCCATGAATGAGGGAACGGCACCTGCCGGTCTCCTTCAAATTCACCACACCTTGTCTCATGAATGAGGGAGCGGCAACGCCGGTCGCCTTCAAATTCACAATATCTTGTTATATGAGTGAGGTAACGGCACCGCCGGTCACCTTCAAACTCACAACAGCTCGTCTCGTAAATGAGGGAACGGCACCGCCGGTCTCCTTCAAATTCACAATGAGCCTAGTACCGAACTTACTACCAGTATGTGAGCTATGTCTGCGCAGAACCACTGGGCAGAACCAACAGCCCTATTGAACTGATAACACTTTCGCCTGTAAGGCAGGAACTTCCAGATTGTAAAATCTCACGAACGTAGACGGGGAGGCCCAGCCTGCCGCCATACAGATATCGTGGATGGAAATCCCTCTGGCCCAAGCCCACGAAGAGGCCATGCCTCTGGTGGAGTGTGCTCTGACACCTAGCGGGCACTGCAGGTGTTTGGAAGCGTATGCAGCTGCAATCGCGTCCACTATCCACCTGGACAGGGTCTGTTTCGAGGAGGCGAGACCTTTAGTGCGCCCGCCAAACGAAACAAATAGCTGCTCAGAACGCCTGAAGGCGGCGGAGCGTGTGACATAAACCCTCAATGCCCTGACAGGGCAGAGGAAATTGCCACCGTCCCCCTCATCGGATGCTGGCAGAGCCGAGAGGGAGATAATCTGCGCCCTGAAGGGAGTGCCGATCGCTTTGGGGACATAACCATGCCTCGGTCTGAGAATGACCTTAGAGTCATTAGGACCGAACTCCATACACGTCGGGCTCACTGAGAGCGCGTGTAGATCCCCCACGCGTTTCACTGAAGCCAGAGCTATCAGAAACGCGGTTTTTAGCGAAAGGAACCTTGGTTCCACAGTCTCGAGCGGTTCAAAGGGATGAGCCTTCAGGGCCTCTAGGACCAAGGCCAGATCCCATATAGGAACCGACGGGGGCCGCGGGGGATTCATCCGTCTGGCTCCTCTGAGGAAACGGATGATGAGCTCGTTCCTTCCTAGCGTGCTACCTAGCGTCGTCTGAGCGAACGCTGCTATAGCCGCCACATACACTTTGAGCGTGGAAGGGGACCTGCCCCGTTCCAAAAGCTCTTGGAGGAAGGAGAGCACCCGCTGGACCCCACATTGCTGTGGGTCCAATCCCTTGGAAACACACCACTCGGTGAACACCGACCACTTAGAACTATATAACCGCCTCGTCGAGGGGGCTCTAGAGTGTGAAATCGTGTTCATAACCCCTTCGGGCAGGTCAACGGGTATCCGTTGGTCACCCATACATGCAGAGACCATCGCTCTGGATGGGGATGCCAAACTGACCCTCCTGCTTGAGAGAGAAGGTCTGCTCTCAGCGGAACTGGCCAGGGGGGTGAGTGCGACAGCTTCACCAGCTCTGGGTACCAAATCTGGTTCTCCCAGCGCGGTGCTATAAGGAGCACCGGACGGCGTGTTTCCCTGATTTTCGCTATGACCTGGGGCAATAGGGAGATCGGCGGGAAAGCATACAGCGGGAGGCTGGGCCAAGTTTGGGACAGCGCATCCTCGCTTTTGGACAGAAACGTCGGGCAGCGGGCGTTCTCTTTTGTTGCAAAGAGGTCGAGCTCCGCTCTGCCGAACAGGCGCCATACCAGCTGGACTGTCTGGGGGTGCAGGGACCATTCTCCTGGGAGAATGAGGCCCCTGGACAGCTTGTCCGGGCCCACATTGAGGTGGCCCGGCACGTGCGCAGCTCTCAGCGAGCGCAGCGAGCTGTGTGCCCACACGAGCAGGCGTTCTGTCAGATTGCCCAGACCTCTGGACCTGACACCGCCCTGCCGGTTCACGTAGGACACCACTGTGGTGTTGTCCGACCGGACTAACACATGGTGTCCTCGTATAAGCGGGAGAAACTGCCTGAGCGCGTTCTCTACCGCTATCATCTCCAAACAGTTTATGTGTAGGAGTTTTTCCTCGCTCGACCAAAGGCCCGAGGCTGATCTGCCCTCGAAAACGGCGCCCCAACCCGTGGTGGAGGCGTCCGTCGAGATGACCTTGCGGTGTGAGATGGCTCCCATCGTCACTCCCTTCTGGTACCAGTCGGCTACTAACCAGGGCTCTAGGGCTGACACGCAGCCCTGAGTCACTCTGATCCTGAAGCCACCGGACGCCCAGGCTCTGTGAGGCACTCGGGCGTTTAACCAGCATTGCAGCGGGCGCATGCGCATTAAGCCCAGCTGGAGCACAGCCGCAGCTGAGGCCATACGTCCCAGCATCCTCTGAAAAAGCTTTAGAGGTGCGATTTTGCCCGGCCGGAAGTACGCAGCCATGCGCCGAACTTGGCGCGCGCGATGGGGTGACAGGCGGGCTGACATTGCCACAGTGTCCAGATTCAAACCCAGGAATGAGGTTGATTGCGTGGGCACTAATGAGCTCTTGGTCCAATTGACCATGAGCCCTAGGCTGTCCAGATGGCTGAGCAGCATTGCCCTGTGGGCGAGGAGCTCGGCCTCCGACTGCGCCAGGATGAGCCAATCGTCCAGATAGTTCAATACTCGCATCCCTCGATTTCTCAGAGGAGCGAGGGCCGCGTCCATGCACTTCGTAAATGTACGGGGTGCTAGTGACAGGCCGAACGGAAGGACGGTGTATTGATAAGCCTGGCCGTCGAAGGCGAATCGTAAGAATGGCCTGTGACGCGGCGTTATCTTGATTTGAAAATATGCATCTTTCAAATCTAGGGAGATTAGCCAGTCTCTCGGGCGAATATGCGCGAGGATCTGCTTGGTCGTGAGCATCTTGAACGATCTTTTCATAAGAGCTTTGTTCAGACGCCTCAGATCCAGAATCGGTCTGAGCGACCCATCCCTTTTTGGCACGAGAAAATACCGGCTGTAAAAGCCTGACTTGCTCATAGAATGGGGAACCGGTTCTATAGCCCCTTTGCACAGCAGCGTGGCTATTTCTGCTCGAAGTAGATGTGCTACTTCCTCGCTCACTCTCGTCTCTGTACGCGCACAGAAGCGCGGAGGGTGGCGAGCGAACTGCAGAGTGTAGCCGTGCTTCACTGTTTTCAGCACCCATTCTGATACACCTGGAATGGCTTCCCACGCTCTTGCGTGCGCCACACGGGATAGAACGGCCTCCGGGCTCGAAACGCCGCGCTTCGCGGGTTTGACGGCCTGTATAGGAGGGGCGGGCGCAGTGCGCGCGCTCTCTGTGCTGTGGGCCAGCCGATCGCTCGCGATGGCTGGCCGCCCTACACACTGCATCTCTGCCGCTTCGAGCGGGGAGTGGCTTGTGTGCGGCCCTACACTCATCGCTCCGGCCACCCTGGGCGGGAAACAAATGGTGTGTGGCGCGGCGCGTGGCGCCTGAGGCATAATGTTCGCGAAAATGTGTGAGCGCGTTTGAGCGGGCACAACTCTTACGCGTGGAACATGACCGGTTAAGAGTGGCTGTGTGACAGCGCGTGTGGTGGTTAGTCGTGGACGCAAACAAGCGGACACGTGACCTAACTCTAGCACTCGAGCGGCCGGTGGCCGCTTTATGTGAGTGGGGGACACAGGGTTTATAGTGCTTGTGTGCAGGGGTGAACACAGAAAAGTGGGCACATTTACTGCATTTGAAACACATACGGCGTGAGCCGTGCAACCAGAAATAATGCAACTTTTGTGATTTCTCTGGTTCGCCGTAAAAACGACGGTTATTGACAGGCGAGAAGGCATTTTTGCCGGCTCGTTGGCTGTGTGAAATCCATCTGCAGCAGCCACAGTGGTGGGGGCTGACAGGAAAGAGAGTTTTGACGGTGGTCCGGCCGCGGCGGGACTTAACCGTCGTTTCTTGCCTCTGGCTAGGAGGACTTTGGAGGCTCGGGCTTCAGCGCGATCCTAGGCCGGGGGCCCCGAGGTGGAGGCGGCTTACCACGGCTGGAAGAGCGTGATCTGGGGCGGCCGCTCGGTCTTCGCTGAGACGAAGGGGGCCGCGCTGGGCGCTGCGCGGAGCTCGTTGCTGGCTGGTCACGAGGACGGCGAGCAGCGGAGCTATTGCTAGCGCCGGGGCGTCGAGGCAGGAAAAGGTTCATGGCCTGCGTCGTTTTCTGCACTTCGGAGAAACGGTCGACGATCCCCTTGACCGCTGGTCCAAAGAGCCCAGACGGGGAGAGCGGGGCATTTAGGAAGGCCGCGCGCTCTGTTTCTCGCATGTCCGCGAGCGTGAGCCAGAGGTGGCGCTCAGCTACCGTGAGGGAGGCCATAGAGCGTCCGAGGGCCTGTGCTGCGGTCTTGGTGGCGCGAAGGGAGAGATCCGTCGCGCTTCGCAAATCCGTGATTAACTCAGCGTCACAGCATTTCTCGTCCAGGTCGCGGAGGAGATTAGCTTGGAGGATTTGCAGCACGGCCATAGAGTGCAGAGCGGACGCAGCTTGACCGGAGGCAGCGAAAGCGCGGCCGATCAGCGATGACGTCACTCTGCAGGCCTTAGACGGGAGGGCAGCCTTTGAGCGCCAACCAGAAGGCGGGCAAAGGTGCGCTGCGACCGCCTCTTCCACCGGAGGGATAGCGTTGTAGCCTTTCTCGGCCGCGCCGTCAACTTGTGAGAGCGTCGAAGAAGCCTGAGACGAGACCCTCGCGGAGAATGGCGCGTTCCAGGACTTTGCGAGCTCCTCGTGAAGCTCCGGCAGAAAGGGTGCAGTCCTGGAGGTGGGCGCACGGCGGCGACTGTTTAGGAAGCATCCGTCAAGTCGGTTCGGCGCTGCCACCTTGGGCGGGGCCCATTCGAGGCCTAGCTGCTCGACGGCCCGGGTGAGAAGGCGCAAAAGTTCGGCGTCCTCACCCGCTCGAGAGCGTCCGGAGCCCCGGACTGAAGAGGACGCGGAAGACCAGTCCTCGCTGTCGGAAGCCATGATGGAGCAGCTGTCGGCGCGTTCCGCGGCCGCATCCGCCTCATCCCCGGAGGCGGCAACAGAAATGGCGGCCTGGGGTGGGGGCGGGGAAGGCGAGAGTGAAGCGGGCGGGAAAGGTTCCGGCGAGCTTCTCTCGGCGAACTCCGGAATCCGCTGCGAGCGGCGCTTCTTTCTGCGCGGCGTGGCAGGGACTGGAGGGATATCATCATCGAACAGGACGAGTCGAGCCCGCAGGGTCGACATCGTCAGTTCTTCGCACTCTTGGCATCCGCCGGCGAGGAGTGCGGCGGCGGCGTGATCACGGCCCAGGCAGAGAGCGCAGATCACGTGGCGGTCCCCGGAGCTGAGCTGCGCGTGACACGAGCCGCAGGTGGAACGAGACATTTGTATCAACGCTCGGCTCTTTTTGTGAAAAAGTGTGACGCAGCGGCGACAACACTTTTGAGCGTAAAGGATATGGGCTGCCGGATAGCAGAGCAGGCACGGATGGCTGAAGGTGGCGCGATGCTGCCGGCTTCCTCAGGCGCTGTCCTCTGCTTGCTTGTCTGCGCGGTCACGGCGGCGGGTTCCAGATCCAGCGATGCGAAGGGCTTCGCTGAAGAAAAGAAAATCGAATATGCAGCCCGTGAGCCCTGCTTATATACACGTGGCCACGCCCCACCTGTAGGCAAATGAAGCCAGGTGGGCGCGAAGCGCCCTCATTGGTCGCCACGTCACGCGGGCTCACCGATAGGCTGCTGCAGTTGCCAGCAGAGCAGCCAATAGCACGCTGGAATAGCCTGCTATGGTCTGCCAGGCTGCCGCACTGCGTTGACAATGTTACAAAATTAAGGATAATTTTGGGTTTTTCAGAAATCTCGAAGAAAGAATACTTTCCCGTAGCGTAAGGAACTTACGCAATACGAGAGAACCTCTCGTAAGAGAACACTCATTCCAGAGGTTAATGGCACACTACACTCAATCAGGACACATAAATATGAACTGCTCATTCTCAAAATGTGCTTTTACATGGTTTCTTAACCAGTTTCAAATCTGTTCATTACTAATCTATTTTTAGAAAAATCAGTTGGGTTGTTTTGTTCTGATATCATTGTTTTTGTTTTGTCTCAGTCGCAGGCAGAGTACAATCCCTGCTTCCACTGAAGCAGCCTCTCTCTCCCTCTCTCATCCACATTATCTTTTCAGCAGTCTTCTAAGACTTTTACTATAATGTTAAATTCACTAACCCTTAATTCATTAATCCTTCACAAAGTTTAGAAATGTAACTGTTGAACTTTCAAATTAGAACATCTCCAATAAGTTATACTGTGAAATTGTTTCAAGTTATCTTTAGTTTAGATACCTCTGTTATACAGAACTTCTCTTTAGACTTCAAAAGCCATCCTCTTAAAGCCATCACCATGTCTCCAAATTATCCTCTTCCATCTAATGACCTGCAGGATTAAGACTATGATAGAGACATATTAGTTCAATATCATACAGTTTTACTGATACAAATACATTTTGTTCTGTTCCACAAAGTTATCAATCACAATCACAGTATGGTCTCAGCTGGCTCTTAAATGCCAATCATTGCTCTTTTCTTCAGGGTGTTTCCTGGCTCTCAATTTATGCGGTATTTGGTGAGCGGTATAGAGGGGCCATTATTAGGGCAGGGGCTGCTGCGTCCAGTCTTGACCTTGGCCCTTACGAAACACAGCTCCCCCCCCCCCCCCCCCCAACAGAGATACTGCTGGCCTCACAGACATCTGCCTCACCTCTCATACACACCTCACATAAAACCCCCTCCTCCTCTTTTTATTTTTTATTATTATTATTTTTTTGCTAGGGTCCAAGGTGACTTATCGTGATTTCCCTGGCTTGGGTTGCTATCCTGTCAGGCCGTAGGAAGTCTTACCCGTCATCGGGAACAACCACATCGTGCTCAACCTCTCATCGCTTGAGATCTTTGACCCTAAACAGGATCCGATATTTTCTAGAGCCTTTCGGAAAGTGCATTCAAGAGTCACCAGAGCCATCTGGTCTGCTTTCAAATGAGTAAAAACATGGAGACAGGTTAATTATAACACAACTTAATCACTAAAATCCATCATACTTCTTCAAAGCTGCCCCATAGCAGTGCTTTAGATTATTTTCAGTGAATTTAGCCAAAACACCTGTCCATTCAATTTAATGTTCTGCTACATCTGTGACCAAGGGCATCAGTTCTGTACATGGTGAAGGCTAAGAGCAGACAGAAGTTACTGGTCATATCATACATTCGTCAAACA
Source organism: Romanogobio albipinnatus (assembly GCA_023566225.1). Classification (NCBI taxonomy): domain Eukaryota; kingdom Metazoa; phylum Chordata; class Actinopteri; order Cypriniformes; family Gobionidae; genus Romanogobio; species Romanogobio albipinnatus. Next base: position 49,977,883 of record CM042241.1, on the reverse strand, counting down.
TTTCAGTTCATTAAAAGTCTGTATTTTTAAAACATGTCTTATTGCCCTCTTGATGGCACCTTTTTATATCTTAACAAATAACTGTCTATTATGTTCACATGATGCCCTGTGCCCTTACTCATCAATATTTTCTATCATCTGTGGCACAGGCTCAGATATCAGCTTTGAGCTGGTCTGGGATGAGAGAGAGACTCTGAGGCATTCAGGGCTGGTACACTGCATTTTCATAAACTTCTCACTCCTCACACTAGCTCAGTGTAAGATCTGGCTTTGTTTTCAAATAAATATAAGACATTTTCCTTTTAACTCTATCTTTAGACAGAAATCACATTTTCAAGTGATCATAACTTTATATTTGTCTTTTGCCCCTACAATGAATTCAGAAGCTATAATTTCCACTCAGATTGAGCCTGTTACTCAAATTAGGCCACGTGGTGGCCGGATTGAGATTACAAATTGTTTATTTCAGCTCAGCACAAGCTTATCTTTTGAAACCAAAACATCAACTTCTAGGGTTTTCAACATTTTAACACCTATAGTTATTTCAACAACCCAATATTCAGTCAAATCATCATTATCAGAGTTTTGCAAAAGTGAGAAGAGCAAGAACATATTTATTATATATTTTTCATTTAACTCGGTTAATTAGGATTTATATATCTTGTATATCTTTTAAAACATGTTTTATCATCTTTAACTTTAATTTTAACCTCATATTAAAATTATCTCAAATCCTTCCTTCAAAAATAATCACTAAAGACTTTATTAATCTTATTGTTATCTCATTTTCATAGACAGAGTGTAAACCTTTGTTACTTTCTTTTTACTGGGTTTCGTTTACAGAATTTAGTCTGGTGGCCTGATTTGCCACACTTTTTACACCTTATAGGTGTCCAGACACAATTACGTGCAAAATGGCCCCGCTGACCACAATTAAACACTCTCATCTTTATCTTATGGAGCAATGTTCAGCAACCTGTGTGCTCCAAAATTGGCAGTCTGTCTGAGAACAGAGCTTGCTCGGGGTCCAATAAAACAGACAATGGCTTGCTGTCTGCTTTTTTTCCCCCCAACATTATTTTTAGTTACTCAATTGTATATCTCCCTTCGGGTATGGCACCTCACCCATTTTATAAATTAATGAATACGCACAAAATTTTGAACAAATTCAACAAATTTGAACTTTCTTGTTCTCTCTTTGTTTGTAGCCAGTAAACTTCCAATTACAATAAAAACATTTCTGCCCATTATCTTCATCAGTCCAGCAAATTTCTTTGAAGTCAGGGTTTCAGAGCGGAGCTGCTTACAGCATTTGCTCTTGTTCATCTTAAAATCTTTATACCGACTAATCAAATTACCGATCATATTACTCAAAATGTTAGCCAAAATTTAGTCAAAGTTCATACTCACCAGCGATCTTTAAACAGCTGTGGCATTTTAATTTCTCAGTTTAATTTCTCCACAGTCAATGCCTCTCTGTCCTTCTTTTTGACGAAATGAGTCGCCCAATTTACTTTGGTCTGTGTCAAATGTGACACACTTAAACCCCCGTTAAACCCATATTGACTTATCAAATACGGCACAAAAGCATGATACCAAGTTCCCATTATTTTGTCCATAGCTTTATATGAGCTCTTAGAGAAATTAACCTGTTCCTCCTCCACGCTTTTCGAACTCTCATTACCCATTATTTTATCAGCAGTATTTATATTTACGTATCTGAACCCTTTCCCTCACGTGGTCACCACGTACTATATTTACTGTGTCAATTCTTTCCACCACGTCTGCCTAAATTCGTCAATTTAGGACTTTCAAAAATGCCCACATCCGTCGATGCTAGGTCTTTTTCCCAAACAAGTGCCTTACTAAATGTTTGAAAGTTACTGTCAGGCTTATTTCAAACTGCACCTTGTTTGGACGCTCGAGAAATTTCTAGCTTATTCTCGCAACTTCTGGCCCTTTTGGGGAAACAATTAACACCTATGGCATTTGAGAAATTTACTATCAGGCTTATTCTCAAACCCTGTTTGGAAATTACTTTCAGGCTTATTCCAAACTCCTGACCCTTTCAGGAGAAATATTCAATACGCAAATAATTTTCTTATTTCTTATTTACCACGTAAATAATTTTCTCTCACCGTCTTTTGATGACCTCGTGAGTTCAATTCTGGGAGTTCGTTCACCTCCGCTCGTCGTGATGAGTAGGACAATTCTCTCTCCTTAAAATTGAGGATATTGAGCCGCAGAGTTTGGTCTCTCGGGATGATCAATCAATTGCCTTCTCAATCACGCTGATCGGTTGGTTCACTGCATCCCATCCTCGTCGCCATTTGTTGTGGAAATAATTCTATTCGAAAAATGAGGAGGAAGGAATACAAATGCAAACCTTTGAAAAGTCAAAGTATCAAAAATGGTTTTATTTCTTGCAAGAAATAGGCAATTCACATACAGAGAATGTCTGTCATGAGAAGAGCAAAGTTAGCTCTCCTCGACATCATTATATACCTCTCACACATCCTGGGTTTGTCATCCTATCTTTGTTTGCCTTAAAAGGAAACATCTTTATTCAAGACCCCTTGTCTGTTGTAAATTCTAACGTGTCAGCACAATATCCACAGCAGAAGTTCCTGTTTTTAAGCTACATCATTTTCACACATTCTGCCTATCGCTAATTTGATCGAACCTACGCACATACTTTTCACACTTAAAGTACAATAGGTCACTGCTGACCTTTTGCACTACACAGTTTCCTTGCTACTGAGTTTTCTATCACCCAGAACATTTTGTTCCTGCAAGCTTGCTTGCTCTAACTTATGCATTTCTAAAAGCTTGGTTACATATCTTTAATAATGATTATATGATTATATTTCTAAGTAAAATGAACACTTCTAATAGTAAAAAACACATCTAAGAGTCAAAAACATAGCGAAATGTAAAATTTCCTTCACATACCCCATGCCTCGGGTCGACGAGCTACTGGATCGGTTGGGAAGGGCCCGGTACAACAGCAACTTGGACCTCACCAAAGGCTATTGGCAGGTACCACTCTCTGAATCCCCTAAACCCAAGACTGCTTTCTCGACCCCCAGTGGCCACTGGCAGTACCGGACCCTTCCCTTCGGCCTGCACGGGGCCCCCGCAACCTTCCAGAGGATGATGGACATCATCCAACGGCCCCACCAGGCCTACGCGGCGGCCTACATCGATGATGTCGTCATCCACTCCGAGGCATGGGGAGACCACCTGGATCGTCTGCGGAGGGTGCTTTCGGAGCTCTGGCGGGCTGGACTCGCTGCCAACCCCCGCAAGTGTCACCTAGCCCTCTCCGAGGCCAAGTACCTGGGTTTCCGAGTCGGAAGGGGCCTCATCCAGCCCCAGGAGAAGAAAGTAGAGGCCATCCACTCTGCCCCAAGACCGCAGACGAAGACCCAGGTACGGGCCTTTTTGGGGTTGGCAGGGTACTACCGATGTTTTATCCCCAACTTCTCCTCTCCTCCCCAACCTCGAGGAGGCCTTAGCCCGGGTCAAGACAGCCCTGACTTCTTCGCCGGTACTCCGCGCTCCAGACTTCGGTTGCCCCTTCCTGCTGCAGACGGATGCTTCCGACACAGAACTGGGAGCCGTCCTGTCCCAAATCCAGGAAGGCGAGGAGCATCCGATCGTCTACATCAGCAGGAAGCTGTCCCCGGCCGAGGGGAGGTACACCGCCGTCGAGAGGGAGGCCCTGGCCATCAAGTGGGCAGTCCTGGAGCTCAGGTACTACCTGCTAGGCCGCAGGTTCACCCTGGTCACCGACCATGCGCCTCTCCAGTGGATGGCCCGCGCCAAGGACACCAACGCCAGGGTGACTCGCTGGTTCCTAGCGCTCCAGGACTTCCACTTTGAGGTACGTCATCGGGCCGGGGCTGCCAACGCGAACGCAGACGGCCTCTCACGGATATGGACAGCTTACGCAGGTCTGTCAGGGGTCATTCCCCACCCTCCCTTTTTTTCACCCCTACTATCTCCATATGTTCGCAGGACCAGAACGACGCTTAGGGGGGGGAAATGTGACGAGTCCACCCAGAGGAATCAGCGTCGCCCTGGCAACACAGCACCTGCACGTCCTCACCGTGGGCTGATCGGTCCCAGCTGCACCTCATCAGCTGGGAGACATAAAAGCAGCAAACGCTGAGGAGACAGACAGACTCTGGTCTCGAGCTGAATGCACTGCTGGACTAACCTCTCTCTTTATTGTTCTCCTAGAAAGCAGCGAGTGACCGACAGCCCACTTCACTGGAGCACTTTCACCAGGATCGAGCACCACAGAGCACGAGGATCACCAGCCACCACGCACCGGCTCACTGACTATTTTCACATTTTCACGTGCACTGTAAATAAAATCCACCCTCCGGGGCCTTTTGCACTCAGCCTGCCTTGTCGTGTGATTCCTCACCCCGTGACATTGGTGGAGAATGCGGGCAGAAGCGTGAGGAATCACCGACAAGTTCACCGCACCGAAATCCTAATCTTCTCTGTTTGTTTTTTTTCTGCACGACAGGACCCGGAAGCGGTATATATATATATATATATATATATATATATAAAAATATGAATGAACAAATCATTTTGAAACGGCTTTAAAGAAATTGATGATGACTTATAGTACATATTTGAATAATTTAAAGGGATATAGAAGGCCATATAAATTTGTAACAATTTTGTGTTTAAGTGGCAAGGTGAGGATTTGATGATAAGTACCACTGCCAAATGACATGAATTAAGAGGTTTAAGATTTTGGGCCAATTGGAGCGTACATCTAAAGAGTTTTAATTGACAGGACATGGAGGAAAGGGTACTTTAAAAGAAAGCCCTGATGAATTGATTTTGAATGGTTTACTGATAACAGGAACTGAAAAGATTTTGATAAAAAAAAAGGGTATTGAGTATGATTAAGTATGATGTCACAAGATAAAGATGAGTGAACGAGCTGATTGAATGTAATCCGAATTGATAACTGTCATTTTGATGAAGTGCATTTAAAATGAACAAATTTAGATTTATGTTCATTAGTGGTTAAATATGGTGTGGGCTATGATTAGTGAGAATGGGTCTGTTGGAAATAGTAAGTTTAACAAAAACAGGGTGGTTTGTGAAGAATGGTGTTGAAACAACTGACTGGAGGAAGGTTGATAAGAAGGTAAGCATGAAATCGAGGTAGAGAGCGAAGTGACCCCATTGGCAAACACATAAAAGAGAATCAGTGCATTATAGACATTTGTGCTTTGGAACTGTGCCCTGCATGGGCAGAGGTGTCCTCTGAACTGTGAGTAAAACACAAAATGTAAACTGAAGGATGTTTATGTAGAGACTTAAAGTGCTAAGATGGATTATTATCTATCTTACTTATTTTTATCGTTTAGTTTGAGTTGGACCAGTATTGTGTTTTGGACCCCAAAAAGGTTGGTTATGATTTTGATTAATTAAGAGAACAACTGATTGCTTGTTTCTTCATATGTGTTTTCTAAAGTGTGTATTGGGTCTCTGAGGAGTGACTGTGGGTCTGGCCTAGGGATGTGTGATGGGTCACTAAACGCTTTATAGCAACAAGGTGTCGTGTGTTTGGATTTTGTAGGTATCACACACCCCTAACATGCCGGGAGTGCAGTAACAGTGCTTGCTCACTTAGCCCGGCTTCCAGAGATGAAATATTGATGTGTTCACAATGTATTTTTTAACGCATTTCCAGGATGGATCAACGTGTAGTGAAGCCCAGTGTATCACAACAGATGGTCAAATTAGACATTTATGTGGATGAACAAATTTAGTGATAGGAGATAGTGACTAGCAAAGAGAAGAATTAAACAAATTAGGGGATTATGTTTTCGTTGCTTTAAATCTGGGCGGCCTTTAGAGGCCTCAGATATCTAAATATTATAACCATGTTTTGTTTGCAGTGAAAGGGGGGCTTTACCCACAAAAATAGCCTATGCATATTTTCTTTTTTCTTTCACAAATTCAAGAGTGTGATGAGAATAGATTACTGAATTGGATTATTATTATTATTATTCATTTAGTTTAGATTTTCGTTTTAATCATTTAAAACTTTACTATTATATTTATTCATTTTCATATTTACCCCTTTTTTAACCTTACTATTATGTTTACTTATTTTTGAGTTTGCATTTGCAGACATGAGGACTGGGATTTGACACTCAGGGGTCAAGATGGCCTAAACGTAGGGATCAGAGTTAAAATGAACAGCACACTTGGGATTTGAGCAAGTGCTGCTTTTCCTGTCATGTGTGGAAATTTACTGGAGGAGTGACTTTGTTTGGGAAAATGATAAAAAGCTGAGTGCTGTTATGTCTAGTTAGTGCACTCTGCAGACATTGAAGATGGCTGTATCACTGTGACTCATTTCTTGTAAGAAATTAAATCTTTATGTAGACAATTGGGCAAGGTTTTGTCTCTTATTCAGTAATGCGGCGATAGTTGAGATTTTGCCACAGCGTGGAAAAAGCAAATGGAAATATGGCAACATCAATGGATCATAAAAGTGAATGAATCCGTCTACACATGATTCAGAATAAAGTAGGCATAATGTTAGGGCGGCAGTGACTCATGTAGGTTGTCTACAAACCGGAAGGTTGGTGGTTCGATCCCCGGTTCCACCTGACCAGGTGTCGAGGTGTCCATGAGCAAGACACTCAACCCCAACTGCTCCCGATGAGCTGGGTGGCGCCTTGCATGGCTGACACCGCCGTCGGTGTGTGATTGGGTGAATGTGAGGCAATGTGTAAAGCGCTTTAGATGGCCATTGGCCCGGTTCTAAATTAACTTTTTTGATCACCAGCCATTGTGGCTGTTAACTCTCTAAAGTTACCAGCCAATCAGAATTTCCACTAGCCATTTTTTTTCCGGTGAAAATAAGAGAAATTATGAGTGCCACTGAATGGATTTGATCATTTTATTAACATTGTTGGCATGAAAACACATATAAAGTAAAATGCATACAATTTTTGTTGAATGGCTTCTTTTATGAATTTATGAAGGCCAGTATCACTGATGTCTCTATGAAATAACTCTAAAATGTATTAAGCTTAAAAAAATACAACAACTTTTAATTTCAAGTGATTTTAACAACAATCCTCTCATAAACCCATAATACATTTCATATGAAGGCTACCTGTGCCCTTCCAACCTAGGAAATATAGCCTACAGAAATTGAAAAGTTAGTTTCCACTGCATAAATTATAAATGATATATAGTAATCCGTGTTAAAGCTATAAAAGTTATTTAGTCAAGAGCAGTGCGTATTTACTGAGTAATTGCTTTGGTTCTTTACATTGTCATTATAAGTGGTTACTGTCACTTTAAGATCTTTCACTATCGCACATGAAGCGGGTCTCTCACGTGTCTCATTTTCTCACACCTCTTTAAGTTATTTTAAGATGTTATTTAACTCTTTTAAGGGTGCTCTTATGAGGATACTCAACAAAACTGGCATTTTGGCATAATTGTGTGTGTTATTGTTTGTTCGAGCGCAAAAGAGAACTCGAATCTGGCGCAAACTTTCTGTGCGTTGTGTGTGTGTCACAGGCAGATCTTCAATGGTTTAAAAGCATTTGCATGAATAAAAGCGTGATTTATATAATGTAACGCTAGCCAGAGGATGACAGAAAAAATGAATGCTGCGTTAATTATTTACCAGCAGTCTCTTCCCTTTCTACCAGTGATGCCAAAGTGCTGCCCCCTTAGGGTTGAACGGTGGCTACTGCAGTTGAATTTTCCTATTGGACGTTGTGGTACATCGTGACGTAGGATGGTACCGCTAACGGCTCACTACCACGCCCCTGGTACGAGCTCACCACGCCCTTGGCTCAGCCCCTGGTATAAAAACATCTTGTTCCGTCAAATCCACTGTAGCGAGTCAGGAGTTGCATCAGTTAAGATAGCTTCAAGTTAGCGTATATTGTTAGCATTAGTTTTATCTGTATTTAGTACAGTGGTTAGTTAGGATGGGACGTAGGTGTTGTGTTGCTGGTTGCAACAGCAGTGCTGGACTGCATAGCTTTCCAGCAGACTTGGAAATTAGGCGCCAGTGGTTGCATGCACTTGGCCTGGATGACTGCGAGTTCCCGCCTAGAGCTGGAGTGTGCAAACTGCATTTTACGCGGGATTGTTTCTCCAACGCAATGGAGGTGGAAACGGGCTTCTGCAAACAGCTCGTGCTGAAAAGCGACGCAGTGCCAAACGCTGCTCCTCCTGCATGGACTCCACCACCGCAGCAGTGTCTTGAGGTGTTGTGTACGTGTAGGTTTTGTGTACGTGTAGGTTTTGTGTACGTTACTTATTAAATTAATTAACTGGACTTAACACTCTGGTCTTGTCATATTTCATAGCTATATCTTTATTTATTATTTGGTATGTGTGTTTTGTGTATATTACTTATTAAATTAACTAGACTCAACACTTTGGTCTTGTCATATTTCATAGCTATACCTTGGGTATCTCCCTACAACAGACGTTCTCTACCAGGGACAGTGAACTGCAGTGTCCACACGTGCACCTGTTGAGACAGAATCATTTGTAACTGTAGAGGGAGACTTGAAATCTTTTTTTGTTTGTTGCTTAATTAACACTAAATCATACCAAAATTAACCTAAATGCATGGGTTTGAAATGTTTTAAAGTTTGTTAACATTTGCTATGAGCATTAGCCACAATGCTAATGTTTTACCACTCGGACACTGGTCCCATTCTCTCTTGCGCTGCTGTTTCGTTAGTATCGTTGGTATCAGGAGTTAACGCAGTTTGAGCCAGCGGCTCGAATCGATAAGGCTCTGGCCCTGCGTCTTCAGACAATTCACCGTCCTCCACTTCAGGTGAAGGTGGGGGAGAAAAGTCCTCTACTTCAAATGACCGCTCTGTTGCAAAACTACTGGTGTCACTCCAGTCATTCTCCATATTTTCGAGTCAGACAGCTGTCAATCAATCCGTCACTGCGGGTCTCAGGTGCACGCCCTCCGCTCAGCCCCGCCCTCGGTTCATCCCCTCTGTGTCCGCCGGGCTCTGCCCACTTTTCTAGCATTTTTTGAAAATTGCCAGTGGGCGGAGTTAAGCTCTGAGCAGGGGTTTAGTTACCCTTTAACACCCGCCAAAATGAAATTTAACCCGCATTTGGCAGGTTGGCGGGTGTTAATTTAGAACCCTGGCCATTGGTCTGTTAAAAGCGCTATATATAAGTGCAGTCCATAATAAAAGAGAGGACAAATAGTGTCACAGTCACCACCTCACTCACCGCATCTGAACTACAATTCCCATAATCCTCCTTGCTCTCCACCTGCACACACTCCACCATCACCCGCACCTGCCAGCAATCACCCTCATCACACCTTGTATTTAAGCAGTCACCTTCAACCTCACTATTGTCTGGTTTCGTCTATGGACATCACTATTGTCTGGTTTCGTCTATGGACACAACTATTGTCTGGTTTTGTCTATGGAGACCACAGTCTCCTGCTTCTACTCACCTGAGTTTACCTGTATTCCTGACCCGTATTATAGTTTACCTGTATTCCTTACCCGACTTCAGTCTTCCGTCATCCATCTGTGTCCATCCTGTTCCTTGTGTCACCCGTCTGTGCTCTTCAGCTCCAAAAATCTATCTAACATCTGATCCTGCATTCAATAAGGACAACGTTATACTAAGATAAGCCAGCAATCCAACTATCATATGCATATCCTCTCACCTGTTTGTCTCTCCACTCTGCCCCTGGTTTTCCCTACAATAAACTATTTACATTGACTTATGGTACCTCGCCTGTTCTCGTCTGTGTCTGACAAATAGAAGGAAATAAGTTGTAATGAACAGACTCAGGACTGGGCATTGTATGTTATATGGAACTCTTCGTATGTTAGGGAAACATCCTAAGGGTCAATGCGATGAATGTCAAGAGGAGGAAACAGTTAGGCACATTTTTATGTCATGCAGGAAATTTACACAAGACAAGAGTTGTAACATTTTCAAGAAATTGGTATAGGGCAGTATAGTGTAAAAAGTATATTAGAATGCGAGAGGTGATCAAGGGAGGAAATATTTGTATAATGGGCTGGACTGGAAAGATGAATATAATTATGAAGTAACAAGTTAATAGACTGCAGGTGGCAGTAATACAACTTTTTGGATGCCAACTGCTATTAAACAACAAGGAAGAAGACGACGTGGTCAGCTGGTTCTTCTTGCATGAGGAAGAAAAACAAAGGAGAAAAAAAGAACTTTGTGTCAGAGGCAGCCCAATTAAGAGTTGGGATTTGGGATTGTGCAGGCTCTGATACGATCAGGAGCTGTAAAATAATCTTAATGGCACCACACAATTCAGGATTTTTTGGACAAAATGTCATTTGGGACATGCCTTGAATCGTCCCACACCCCCAGATAGCTTGGGGGTGCAAATCGGGCTTAAAATCCGTCTTAAAATCTTCAAGTGTGTCTCCAGCCTAATGCTGTTGAACTCAAAAGTGCTGAATGCGCTGTTGAATAAAGTAATATATTTTTATAATATATTTTAGTTTTTTTGCACGCAAAAAGTATTCTCGTCGCTTCATAAAATTAAGGTAGAGCCACTGTATATGGAGGGTTCAGAGAGCTCTCAGATTTAATCAAAAATATCTTAATTTGTCTTCCAAAGATGAACAAAGTTCTTACGGGTTTGGAACGAAATGAGGGTGAATAATTCATGACAGATTTTTCATTTTAAGGTGAACTAACCCTTTAAGGAGAGTAACAAAAAAAATTGTTGTTTTAAATAAATAATAAAAAATATTTATTTATCTATAAAGTGAAGTGAAGTACAAACCAATCATGGGGAGTGGCATGAAATCAAAGAACATAAAAACCAAACTCTAGCTCAGGAAGGCCTCTAAACTGACAAATAAAGTCCATATATAACTAACCTACTCCTACTATTTGAACACAAAATGTCTTTCTATACTGTACATCAAAAAATAATGTCTGTGCAGTGTCCACTGTGCATCGGGTGACACGCAATAACAATAATAACAAAATTGTTATTACAAAAGACCATACAAAAAGTAAATTTACATTTATGCATTTGGCAGACGCTTTTATCCAAAGCGACTTATAGTGCCCTTATTACAGGGACAATCCCCCTGGAGCAACATGGAGTAAAGTGCCTTGCTCAAGGACACACTGGTGGTGACCGCTGGGATCGAACCAGCAACCTTCTGCGTATCAGTTCCATGGTTTAATCCACTGGACCACCATCTCACATGTACAAATGGGACAGTAAATTATAGGGTTTGGCATATTGTAAGAATAGACTGCAAACTTGAGCATATAAACGGCAATGATACCCAACGTTAAACATTTTTCAACTTTTGGTTACCAGGAAAAAAAACAAAAACAAGCCTGGTCCCAAATGGCACCTTAAACACTCATTGTCTTCCTACGAATCCGCACTTCTGTCGGGTAGAAGTCTGCAGTTGAGCTCGCTTCAGTGCGGTTACGGCAAAAGAGTGCATCGAGGGCACATATCGACCGCTCGTGAGCACTCTTCTGAAACCTAAAATGACATGGGACACCCTACAGTCTCGTGGACTTCACCGTAAGTGCATATGAAGCGTGCCATTTGGGACAGGGTACCATGGTCTTCAGCTAACTGTCTAAATGAAACCCATAATCCCAAATCACATACTAATTTCTTATTGTTTTGCTTAAAAATTTTAGGACTATTTTCTGGTAAAAAATTAATGGTGTTTGCACCAGAACGAATAAAAAGACATTTTGACTTCCTTTTATTCTTGTCTATAGTAGTGTAAAAAAGTTTATTTTGGGTTAATTCATACTTTGGTACAACATCAATTTCAATAACCCACTTATCCTTGTCTGGACATTTTACCTTAACGAACTTGGGGGGCCTAATGCATGCCATTGCAATATTAGTATTTTCTTTGAAGTGCTCCTTCAGACCCTTATCAAATTCCTCGATGTATTTGTTCTGAGATGGCACTTCTATTCCAATGATTTGTCCATGTTTGTACAGTGGCTCATCTCCAACACCAAAATGGATAGTTCCATTTGTTCGAAAATTCATACATCCTGCAGCAAACCTGAACACTTCATCTTTGAATTTTTTTTAAGGGGGTGGTAAAGCACACTCTTTCGAAGGCTTGATTGTGTTTGTGGGGTGCACTGTAACATGTGTTCATGCTTCGTTTTTAAAAAAATGCAGTATTTTTCATATATTTTACCTTTATTCTACACTGCTCTGTCCCTCCTTGTAAAAACGGTCTGATGGTTTCCGGATTCTGTGAAGCCAGTCCCTCAAAAATACGCAATGGGCTCTGATTGGTTAGCTGGCCCAGTGTGTTGTGATTCGCTAACCGCCTAATGAACATTTCTCGAAAGCGTCACGCCCCTTACCTCTACAGGTAGCCTCAGGCTACTAGCCTGAGCTTTGTGTTCAATAGCGTCAATGAAACCATACCAAGAGCCCGAATCAGACCCAGACAATTTTAGTGAAGATGATCGAGCAGAACCTGTTCAGTCCTCAAGAGTAAAGACTGCAGATCTATAGTGATCGCTACTGAATGGCACTGTTACTTTTGTATTTTTAGAACGATTTGCCAAATATCTGTCGCAAGAACGGACACTAAACATTGCTAGTAGCCAAATCAAACACAGAACCATGTTTAGCATGCCTGTAGATAAACAATACATAAAAGCTCTAATCAAAGAATAATTTACACTAATGCCAAGTTCGCTGTTGAGATTTTAAACAGTTTGTAACGTTAGGGGTTTGTCGGATAACGTTAAGTATGAATGAGCATTTAACAAACTGGTTTGCAGAGCCAAACAGCGCTGTCATGTCTACTTCCTTGCTACAACGTAGGCTACAATTAACAACACAAACTATTACAGGAAAACACATCGACGAAAAATAAATCACACTTACAGGTTGTAGCCCGTACTCGCGAAGATTGTGGAAGCTTTCCTCCGCGAGATGTGCCGCGGTAGCCGCGCATGCCCGCCTGTCTCGTGCAGCTGAAGTGCAGCTGAAGGCTCATGTATTGCAAATACAGATGAATATAGTCCATTATGTCACATTTTCCGATCTTCTCCTCCGACCCCTGTCTGTCTCGTGCTTTGATTTATGATGGGCAGCATATATCCGATGCAAATGCGATCGTGTTCCCCTCATGTCTCTTACACACATGAATATGGCGTTGTATGTTAAACGCACTGCAACGCACCCCCGTCCCTAGGAAGGCTGAAGAAAGTGGACCTGCAATCCGGATGAAAATAACAGCGTTTCGTCGGCATTGTCAACAACACTCCAGCCTACTAACTATACCACAACAACGCTTCCCCGCTGCGATACAAAATGGCCCCCCCTTATTTCATATTCTCGGAGGAGGGGTTTATGTAAATATTGGGACTGGTGATGTCAGCACACCCTGGAGGAATGTGTAGTAGTCCCTACCGGCCGTTTGCTGTACCTTAGAAATCGATTTCTTTAAAAGCAAATATCTCCCTTTGCTTTAAACTTTGAACGTTGTAACTTTGAAGATGTTGTTTATGCTCAAACAGCAACATTACACACTAGCTAAAGTTAGAAAAGTGAAATCGTGGTTTACCACCCCTTTAAGACATTCTCTTCTAAAGCATTCTCTGTGTTTGCCATAAGCTTGTACTCATGCAGAGTGTCAATACGATTGCTTGGACCAGTCTCAGGAGGAAGTATATCATTTTGTACATATTCAAATGTTGTGCTGCTTTCATCAAAGGGGCGAGGCTTACACCAACAAAATACAGAGCTTTTTGACATGTCCACTGAGTTCTCCATAAAGTTGCTCAGGTGTTCTTTGGTCTCATTCCCCACATTATTTGTTTGTTTTGTGCAGTGTGTCAAAGGTAAATCCAGGGATTGTGCACCATTTTCCCCATCTCCTTTTGTGCACATGCCATCGTTCCATTCCTCAAGTAGTAGATCCTTCTCGTTTCGAAGAGGTGATGCATCATAGAAGGACTTCCTTTAACTGCTTGTATATTTGGGTGTGTCCTCTGACTATCTCTGCACACTTGATTTACCACCCATATGTTCTTCAATGCTGAAGTGTGCCAATGTCTCCAGTTCAGCATATCCAATGGTAGGAGTTTCAGCTGCTGCTTTTTCTTGCTGAAAACGCTGTATTGCAGATGTCCTTACTGAGGCATCTGTGTCTTTGGGTATGGCACTGTGCTCAAAGTTTTCTGAGGATGTTCTAAACATCGCCACGGTTTTAAGTATTTGAACTGCAGGTCCATGCTTTAAACCAGCTTCTAGGAAGTCTTTTTTTATCAAATAAAATAAGAGAGGCTCCTGAAACATCTTCCTTGTAAAGCATTTCAGCATACATCTGATCGACATTCAACTCGATGATCCATTGATAGACATCCTCTTTCATCCAGTCACCCATTTTATCCGGCTTTTTCCATGTGTTCCAGGTTCTGTTGTGCGGGGAACATTCTGCATGCTGAAAAGATAATAACAGTTAACAAAACTGATGTTGAGAATTTTACCAATAATCTTCTTCATTTAAATTGAGTACATAAATTTGTCACAGAAACTGACAGAAATAGCCTACTTGCAGTGTCCTTGTTTATGTTGTCGTTCTCGCAACATTTTCTCTGTGCATTAAATCTATAAGATTGAACTGTTAAATTGTATGTAAAATTATTCATCACACTTTATATTAGGTGTCTTTAACTTCTATGTAGGTCTACTTCAAAAAATAACTGTTATGTATTGTCACATACATTGGTTTGGGTTTTATTTGTATTCATGTCTTTTCATTTTGAAATTCTCATAGCCATGTTTCCCTTGCCATCATGTGATCATGTCTTGTGCTTCCATAAGTGAAGTTACTAAACGTAATTTCGTGAGGAAGTACGCCCATCTAATCTTCCAATTAATTCCAAGGTATAAAACCAGCAGCTTACCTCTTCCCATTGTTAGTTCTTGCAGCATCCCTCCTCCTCCCCGGCTCCTCCCTTTTGAACAATTTTTCCTGTTATAGGGGGGCAATCGGAGCTCGGGTAGAATATCCTCTCCGAGCCCCTCTATAGCAGACAGCACGCCAAATCCGTTTACCACTTTTACCAAGATTATATGGGCACACAAACTCATGAAGGCTTCTTCGACTTCATGCAGCACTGCACAGACCGATCGGTGGCTGACTTGAAACGAGACAGCACCGACGCCACGTGACTGTGATGTATGCAATAAAGTACCATGAGAGCGATTCGAGAGCAGCCAGCTGGTTCACTCCAAAGCCAGTAGATGACAAACCTGCAACCATTAGCTAAAAAAGCGTAAAAGCTAATGCTGACACTGTGGCTGCCAGTACGCAGGAAAGGAGACAAGAGGCAAGTTTTTTCATAGGATGTCAATGGAGAAGAGGCTTCAAAACCAAAAACTGAATAAAACACTTTTGTGAAGAAACAGCTTGTCATTTTATGAATCGACTGCCTGTCTGCTAATCTTCAACATGTTTTACGCTAAACAATAATTTGTTGGGAACGAGATGTGGATTTTACCATGATAAAAATGTTATTTTTTAAGAGAAGACAGTGAAGGTAATGTCACGAGTCATGACAGGTAAAACTAATTTACAGCATTACCATATTTAATAGTAATATTGAGTGATATTGTCTAAACAAAGTAGGGAATACCAATGTTTTCTTTCTTTGGCTTTCAAGTTTTACCAGTCACAAATCAAAAAAAAATGTTTTAACAATAAAAGCTTTTTTCATGTAGTCGCGATGTTATATTGTGTCATGTTTATCAAAATAAAACTAATGAAGAACGTAGACTTCAGTCATTAGTATTGAGCAGTATGGCATTTGTTTCACTTCAGCTGTGTTAAAGTATGCAAACACAGTGCAAGCGTCACTACGGGAAGCAGAAAGTGTCTGACTTCATGTCTCCAAAAACATTCTTTTATACCAGACCCACACACACAAAAAGTGGTTTCATCATGCAGTTATCACTTTTAACTTTAATGTGCCTATTTCTATTTTATTTAACCCTTGATGTAACTTAGGGTGTGTTCACACTTGTCATGTTTGGTTTGATTAAAACGAACCCTGGTGCGATTGCTCGGTAAGTGCGGTTCATTTGAACATATGTGAACGCTGCCATCCGAACCCTGATGCGCACCAAACAAGCGAACCGAGACTGCTAAAAAGATGGGTCTCGGTCTGCTTCCAAACAAACTCTGGTGCGGTTCGATTGATATATGACACGGACCAAAGATATGTAAACGAACCAAAAACAGGACGTGCTGTCACAAGATGCAGCTACAAGTCAGCTGATTTGACGACTCGGAAAGATCGGCGTATCCAAAATGAGTAGAGGGCAAACGTGGAGCAACGAGGAGGTAAAGTGCCTCATCAATATACATGCAGATCTTCGTTTCTGCATACAACGGAGGAAATCCTGGTGCTGTTTAGAATGTTTTGAACATTTTATGAGCTCTTCGTGAGTTCTCAGCTGGTAAAAATAAAACCATATGTTTTAATCCAGCACACAGCATTGTTTTGAATGTTCGGTAAGCAAGCTCCGTCACGAAATATACATCATAAAAGCCGACCAATCAGGTTGTGACCGTATCCCTATACCTTTGGTTCGGTAACTTTAGGTTCGCTGTTAAAAATGCCAGTGTGAACGCGAAGCGGACCAGGACTATATGTTTTGTTTTTGTTTTTTGGTCTGGACCAAACGAACCAAACTACAAGTGTGAACTTGGAGTTAAGCTTAGTGATATATTAAATAAAAAATAAATAAAAAAAACAGTTAATTCAAAAGTCACTAAATTAAGCACATTTTATTAATTTGATTTTAACACTATTAAACACAATCAAGTCTCCCCCTCTCATCTTGCTCAAAAATACATAAAATAACTCGCTCTTGATTAGCCATAGGCAGGAGACGCTGGGAACTAACAAGTTCAGTTTAGTTTCAGTTCATTTAATGTCATTATGCAATTATTTGTCCGATTTTTTTAAATATTTTTTTAAATTTCAACATTTGTATGACAGGATTATGTATTATAGCCTAGCTAAATGATAAATTAATAATAACATTAATTAGGCTATAATCTATTAATTAACCTGTCTAATGTCTAAAAAATATAACAATTCTGTCAAAATCTTAGATTTTTTTTGTTTTGTTTTTTTGTTATTGTGTTTTCGTCCAAAGGACTTTAAGTTTCACATCTTAAGTTTGTATTTTTAATACATTTTATTTATCAGAATTTGAATATATTTTTATGTTCCTCTGTTCTGTTGTGACAATAAAACAAACAAGTTTATTTTTAAACTGCATTATCATATTTAAAGATTCATGAATAACTACAAATAACAAATGTAAGGTAAAGTTTTTTTTACACGTTTCTGTTTATATTTTTAAATCACCAAATATTTGTATCGGTATCGGCCTTAAAAAGTCCTTTATTGGTCGGGCTCTAGTCCAAACCCAATGTGCTTTGCCGCATAAAGGCAGTTACATACAGTCATGTCAGATGAACTGCTTCACCATCGTTTTCTAATATGTCCAAATATTACCAAATTTAATAATATTATAGTATTTGTGAAAATAGCGAATAGTGGTGTATGAAGATTTGGAATGCAATGGGCTCAAGGGCAGCTTTTTTGCGATACAGCAAAACTTATGCGACAATGCATTTTGCAGAGATGATATCACCCAAACTGAAGAAGGGAAAAAAATTATACCTTTTCTGAATCTGATGGTTCTCTTTGCTCCATTGCGGTTATTCAATTATTCGTCAGCTGTAAAAGCACAAAAATGTTACTGTTATTATGAGCTATTCCAGCATTATGGACATGACGCATAACAGCAGTCCAGACAGCAGGAAAAAAGCCATTTTGTATACTACTGTTTTTTCTAGTTCAGATTGATAAACACATTGAAGACTTGAAAAAAGCATCCCTTACAGACATTTCCATTGTGAAAGCATAAATGGGAAATCATTTAAAATGCTTTGAAAATCCTGAAAATTGATTTAAAATCCTGGAGCATTGTGTCAAGTGTGTCTCAATCAGCATCCTAGTTCAGTGGTCACAGCACTGATCAGGGAGTCGGTCATTATATCAATCCTCCCAGTGCAGAATCCTCCCAGTGCACTGAAATGTCCACTCCCTAAAAAGTCCCACAATGCACCATGAAAACCAGAGAGCGTCAATGCTCACTATGTTCCCTTAAAGGCAAAATTAAAATACCTAAAAACCACTAGAACCGTGTTTTATATTCATATTTTGTTGACTTACATTTTCCCAAGAATGACTTACATTATCCCATTATCCCAAGAAACATTTCCAAGAATGTTTAAATCATACATAACAAAGGCATAATAAAAGCTTCGCTGCTGCTGCTCTCGAGCCCCATGTCGTGCTTGTCTCTTATTAGTAATCGCTCCAGCGGCCTCTTTCCGCTCCTACAACACTCGTCCCTGCTCTGCTTCATACTACAGTAATGTTAATAATTTCAGTCCCGTCCCAATTCTTTTCCACCGGCTGTGAGGTGAAGATGATATCTCCCATGAATCTGCGCTCAATCTCGGCGTCATCAAGCTACACTTGTTTTGAATAGGTGACCACTAACGGCAAAAAAAAAACTTAAGCATCATTAAATGTGATGGATGTATTAATATAATGAATCATAGCCTAGAAATCTAGACGCACCCTAGCGGCAGAAAATTTATTTTGCCGCGAGTGTAGTCTAGCAACTCTCGGTAGACCTGAGAGCTGGAAAAACCAAACTATGGTCAGGCCAATCACAGCGTGTGTAGAGTCTGTGGGCGGGCTTAACATAATGACGGTACGTCACGGCAGAGTTGCGGAGGTTCTGCGTGCTACTCGTAAACAAAGCTGACGAACAGCAGTCTTTTGAATCGGCTTTGGTCGCGACTCTGGAAGACTTGGAGTTAAGCTTTTATTTGAGAAAAGAACAAAGAACGGCACTGAAGTCAATCTTAAAGGTGCCCTAGAATGAGTTGAAACAATATTTTAAATTGTTCTATGATATCTACATAGAGGGTATGCGAGTTATTTACGGGTAAAATTTGTCCAGGTATGGTTTTACAGGTCCATTTACAACCCCAGAAATTGTCTCTAGAATGAAATGGTCTGTTTTTGCCTTATTTGGAAGGGTCATGAATATTAAATGTTGAGTTCTGCTCTGATTGGCTGTTTCACTGCGCGGCTGATTTCAGTAGCTTCAGTGACAACAAACAGATCTACACTGTCCGTCATGACAATGGAGAGATTATGCATCCAACCTTATATGTTTGATCCTGTTTCTGACGAAGATGCTTTTTTGAGGAACAGCCAATTGTTTTGAGATTGGAAATGGACGCTTCTGAGTGGTAAGTTTAGTCTTATATTTTCAGTAAGACCTGCAAAACGTAACGTCAGTACCAATAGCCTGACATGTGAACTAGCATATATAACATTAACTTTGTAACGTTATCTCATAACGTCAGCAGTCACAACTTTGTTTTTAGCATTGTGAAAATATTTTAATCATTGTAATGCGTCACCGTATGATTTTACAATGATAACTACTTCCCTTTGACGAACTCTAAACAGCGAACAGGGTAGCATGTAAATATGTTGTTTGTACAGTACAGTAACTTTGTTTTTTTGTTTTTTACAAATTGACTAGATGCTTCGTTTCAGCTTAAGTGGTGGAGGAGATGTTAGCTAGAAGGATCGAGTGAGCTATAAGCATCTAAACTAACATAGTTAGCTCCTGAGTTATGTGTTGTTGATTAAATATAGGTTAAATTATAATTCTATCAGACAAAAAGGATTGTCATATGTATCTACGGTTGTATTTTGTAGATTCATATGACAACACTGGCAGGAAATAATATTAACCTTAGTCATTTGACATACTGTTATGTATGCTACTTGGAGTTTCCCACTGTACTAGCATCTTGCGTTGAGATTATCATTAATGTTGTCTCACTAAGAAACTTTCGATTTAATCAGAAATTGTTTAGACAGTCAATAAGTGGATAAAATCACTACTTACTGCTTGCGTGAATATAGTTTGAATTGCTGCTTCTCCAGCATCAGACGCTGAGCGAAGCCTGTTTGATATTGTCCCAGCCTGGTTAGAAAAGCTGTCCATGGTGAAATAGGCAGAGCAAACGAACAACTTTGAATTAAATTGTCGCGGTATCCGGTTATAGATAAACATCAACCATGCCTGTTGACAGTTTTGTTCTGTGGGAAGGGTATGAAAAGTTCTCATGTCCCCTGCACAGCCTGGAACATAACATTTATTTCCATGATCTGTCATTTTCGCTATCCTCGCGTGACGCTTGTTTCTTCACAATACCTGCAGAACTCTCGATGATTCGGCTGTGCAGTTCCGCTTGGCCTTACATGTGCTGGTATATACAAATGTTGGGGGCGTACATATTAATGATCCCGACGGTTGCGTCACTTTCGGTGTTATGTTGAGATTCGCCTGTTTTTCCGTGGTGTTTTTCACAAACGAGATTTACATATGAAGGAGGAAGCAATGGTGTTTGAGACTCACTGTATGTGATGTCCATGTACTGAACTCTTTTTATTCAACTATGCCAGGGTTAATTCAATTTTTCATTCTAGGGCGCCTTTAAGAAAGGAAGATATGTTCTTGCCGACCGGATACGGTGAAAGTCTATCAACTAACGTTAGCTCCACGTAGCTTCTTCTTTGCTCTGGTTGGCTGTGGCGGTCATGGCGCTATCCAATTGCATGCAGAGGGAATTTGAAAGATAACCCTTAATCCCGCCCCTCGGATTGAGCCCTGTCAATGGTGAGTTTCCAGACCCAACATCTTGATGTGGGTCTAGCTTGTCAGGCTAAAATAATCATATGGTGAACATACACTACCATTTAATTAATTTAGCTGAAATGTTGATGAGTTATGTAAAAAAATACTTTATCATAAAATAATTTAAATAGCCTTACAAAACATTCTGCTGTTAAATGACAGTAGTAACGTTATACAACAAGGACGTTGAGTTGCTACATTTACATGCAATCAAATAATCCATTAGTAATTGGAAGTAGTTAATATACTACACCAAATGTCAAAATTTGATTGATTGACAGGTGGGTGGGGCTTCCGGTATAGGGGGCGGGACTTCCGGTGTAGGCGGGACTTCCGGTGTAGGCGGGACTTCCTGTATAGGAGGGACTTCCGGTGTAGGCGGGACTTCCTGTATAGGTGGGACTTCCTGTATAGGCGGGACTTCCTGTATAGGCGGGACTTCCTGTTTAATAAATCATGTGATTGACATTAGGTTTTGACAGTTGGTTTTTGACCTATTGTCATAATAAATCATATGATTGACAGTTGGTTTTGATGTCTTTGATGACTTTGACAGTTGGTTTTGATGTCTTTGATGACTTTGACAGTTGGTTTTGATGTCTTTGATGACTTTGACAGTTGGTTTTGATGTCTTTGATGACTTTGACAGTTGGTTTTGATGTCTTTGATGACTTTGACAGTTGGTTTTGATGTCTTTGATGACTTTGACAGTTGGTTTTGATGTCTTTGATGACTTTGACAGTTGGTTTTGATGTCTTTGATGACTTTGACAGTTGGTTTTTTTGTTTTGAATGCGGTATAATAAATCATGTTATTGACAGAAGGTTTTATCTTTTGAAGTCGCTGTTATCAGAAAATTCCCCTCCCACCCTGCCACATCCCAGAGCAGCGTATATATATATATAAATGGGGCCAGTGTGTTCTACAGCTATCAGCAAAAAGAGAAACATGAGCTACATGAGCATGGACGGATTATCAGCTCCTGAAACCCCAGATGCGGGGTTGCGCAGCAGGACGTTCGACAGTCTGATGACCAGTCTACCTATGGCGCCGAGAAAACCTTATGGGCACGTCCGTTTGACAAGCTTTCTCCATGAACTTTCGGAATGGACTAAAGGAGAATTTATGATGAACAGCAAGCGTGTAATCGGGTACAGATTTCATAAAACAACTCAAGTTGTTATACTCTACACCACCGACAGCGCGGGCGAGTTTCACCCCGGGGAAGACGCATGTCTTGTATTTCCTAAAAAAGACTGGGCATTATTTTACAATTTTGTGTGGAAGGATCTGAAGAGCGGCGGTCAAGAACCTCTGTACGTTGGAGAGTGGGACGGGGTCACCCCGAATGTCCGGTACCGCGTGGTAGGTGACCACACTAAAAAGAACCCGGATGATTCTGTCTACATATTCTGCTGTGATGACAAGACAAAGCTCACCGAAGATCGGTCAGGGGTCGTCCTGCCTAACGAGCATAACAATCTGTATGAAATGCAATTTTTGTTCAAGTGGCAAGATCTGAGTCAGCTGGATATTATGTTTTCAATCATAAACAAGCTGTTCAAATGGTGCGAGCTGCACGACGGCTACAACAAAATTAAAGTGCAGCTGTTCCACCCTGAGAGATGTCCGCGCAGCAGTACATACGCGGGGTATTCACCCCCCATTCACTACAGACATCCGGGACCTCGACGGTCAGCCCCTCCCAGACGTCGTTTATAAACCACAGCTGAAGCGCCACAACGTCCCCGCCCCTTTACTGCATCTGACATAAAGTCAGCGGCCAAACCCTCTCAAGCAACATTTATAAACCATGGCTGAAGACGGCGCTTCAGAACCCGCTCATGTGTGCAGCTGCGGCATCTCTTTCGGCAGCATTCTCGACCCTCCTGACGACAACGCAAGCGACTATTGTCTGACTTACCCCCTTGGATCATCGGACCTTCACAAAGACTGGCAATCGCCCCTCCAAATCGACTGGGACCCGTTAATCGAATGCGACTGCGGCCACGGTCCTGCTAAAACTATCAAACGCTCCAAAGACTGGCTGGACAAATTAGGCTCGGACCTCGGATCACACAACCTGACTTACCTCCCCAGTGCTAAAGCCGGTCACGACGCTACAGACGGATGTTTCAGCGACGTCGGATTCAAAATCGTAAAAGCAGCAACCGTGGTGCTGCTGGAACATCTCATCGGTGATAAGCTGAAGGCCGACTGCGAGGGGTGTGCGATTGACCACCCCAGCCAGCTGCAACATTCCTGCCTGTTTGACCCTCCCAACTTCTACTTCGACACACACTTTGACGAGCTGACAGGCAAGCTGTTTAAGCCCTTTTTCCATTCCATCATCGGCATTCTCCTAAACCGCTGCGGGCTAAAATCTCACCCCCAGCGTATTCAAGGGACAGTCGGGGGTATTCTGCACGAATTAAAAGACGAACCATTCATCATTGCCAAGCTAGAAGAAATCAGGTTGAAACTTCTGGACAAACCCTGCAAGGAAATAGTCTACGACGTCGTTGATCTCTGGCAAGGTCTCTCAATTGTGAATGGAGAGTGACCAACCCCCCTCCGCGATGGGTGTAGTCTGTAGTCTAAGGAGCTGTTTGGAACTCGTGTTTAAAGACCATTTCAAACATCAGATGACCGAGCTACTGGATAAGATTATTGCGGACGCTGCCCACCCTGATATCCCAGTTGGTCATGACACTACGCGTCAGGCAAATCTCAAGAAGAATATGCCGATAATGAGAGGGATGGCTAATGCATGGGACGATTTGATTGAAAAATGTGTTGATGGTCTCGATCCACCCGATGTAATGATAGAAGCTATTCTAGAAATGATGTGTGAATCACGCGCTGAGATCACAATTTCAGACGTGTTGTGTACTTGTACCTACGTGGCAGATGTATGTACCGAGTTGATAAAGAAAAAGGGTGATGATGACGACTCTGCCAAAATTACCGAAATGTATATCGATTTCATCCTAGACAAAAACATGAAGGCCTGTCGCGACTTTCTTTTCTGGTTAGACAGTCAGTAATGTCATTATCACTAACCATTTACTACATTATTATTTTTTTACTAACCATTTTTTAGCTTACTCTGTTGTATTATATCCATTTTAGCCACTGTCTATCCTGTAATGTTGTATTATATCCATTTTAGCTACTATGTATCCTGTAATGTTATTTTCCATTTTGTTTTTTACTTACTGCTACTTATTATATCCATTTTTAGTTAGATTGTGTTATATTAACATCATTATATCCTTTTTGTACTTACTGTGTATCCTGTAATGTCGTTATATCCATTTTTTTTTTTTACTCTACCTGTATTATTTCCATTTTTACTTAGATCTTGCATGTATCCTGTAACGGATTTTTTTAAATAAAAGATTGATTCAAAATACTTGTACGCGTTATTCTTTTGCGGCGGTTGAAACGACAGCATGTCGGAGCTCATGAAAAAGGCTTATTATACACCGTCCAACCCCGGCTCTCTAGGGGGTAAAAAACGATTAAAAGACGCCGTCTTAAAAGATACCGGCGTCCGTCTAAGCGATAAAGAGGTTTCAGATTGGTTGGCGGGTGAGGATGCTTACACATTACACAAAACAGCACCTATAAAATACAAACGAAATAGAGTGGTTGTGTATGGGATCGATACACAGTTCCAGGCTGATCTTGTCGACATGACTGCCTACGCCAAGGATAATGACGGTCATAAATACCTACTGACATGCATAGATGTATTTAGCAAGTTCTCATGGGTCAGAGTTTTGAAGAATAAGAGTGGCATTGAGGTCACTAAAGCGTTCCAGTCTATACTCGAAGAGGGTCGTGTACCTCAGAAATTGCAGACGGATAAGGGAAAGGAATTTTTTAACAAACATTTTCAAGATGTGATGAAAAAGCACGACATCAACCACTTCGCCACCGCTACCGATTTGAAAGCCAGCGTCGTAGAACGATTTAATAGAACATTAAAAAGCCGCATGTGGAGATTTTTAACGGCTACAAATTCCCGCCGATACATTGATGTTTTACAAGACATTATTCAAGGGTACAACAGCAGTTATCACCGAAGTATCAGAATGAGACCCGTGGACGTCGACAAAGCAAATGAGGGTCAAGTGTTTGAAAATTTGTACGGCGATATAAAGAAGAAGAAGAAGACCGTATTTAATTTCAAAGTCGGCGACGTTGTCAGGATTTCTAAAGTGAGAGGACCGTTCGCCAAAGGTTATGAGCAGAACTACACGGAAGAATTTTTCACAGTATCCTCATGTATTCCGCGTCACCCCCCGGTCTACAGACTCAAGGATTATGATGGCGATGTCATAGATGGGGTTTTTTATGAAGAAGAGTTGCAAAAAATAATTGTGAGTAAAAACAAATCTTTTAAGGTGGAAAAGATTTTAGGTCAGAAAAAACAGGGGAAATCTACGCTTGTTCTAGTGAAATGGCTAGGATGGCCTTCAAAATTTAATAGTTATATAGATAAAAAAACTCTGCTGGACTTGCAATCTCCTTAAAACGCACAGTCGTTAACGGATGAGACCATACGAGCGAAGGAGCATCATGGAGGATCACGGGTTCTACGTCACGTTGCCATGCAATGCGTCGTCGTCGGTTTATCCTGAAAATTGTATAGCCAGCTATACAACCAGGTTGGCTAAAGCTATAGACTTGAAAGGACAATGGGAAGTCGGACTCGCCGAAATCGAATATCCTAGAAGTTGGTACAACTTTAATGACGAAGATGGTCATTTCATCCTACATACGACCCCGGAACCCCCGGATAGCAATCCCTCAAATATTGGTTTTTCTATCATTACGAAATTACACATAAGCGGGGGTTACTACGCAAACATTCGCGCGATCCTCCGGGCTATAAATCAACTCATCACACCAGCGGGCGTATTGAATCACGACGAATTAAAAAACAAAGTCTTTCTGGTCGCGAAACCAAACATTTCAGTGAGTTTCCGAGGAAGACTAGCCACTATTTTAGGAATGACTAAAAAACCTCTCGGAGGTTTAAACGATCATAAAGAACCCGATTTTACTACGGACGTCATCACATACGCTCCTCATCAATCCGACATCAATGCTGGGTTCTATACAATGTACGTTTACACGGACATCATCCAATATCAAGCGGTCGGTGATTCGCACGTGCCCCTCTTGAGATGTGTACATATAACGGGTAAAGGCAACGACGCGGTCATTGCTAGATACGACAACCCCCATTACGCATCGATCAACAAGGATCACATCAGCAGCATCGTCATAGAGTTGAAGGACGATCAAAACCACGAAGTACCATTTTCTTAGGGGAAAGTCATCGTAAAACTACACTTTAAACCAAAAAATATTTCTATTCTTTAAAAAATGGTTTATTATAGACCCGGAGAGTCCAATACCGCGGACTATGTGAGCTATTACCAAAATCAGGCCGGTTCCGGTTTGCCGGGGTATTCGGGATCGGGAGTTATGTACGGTGCGGGGTTAGGAGGCCTATTCAGAGGTCTGTTCAGGATGGCCGTACCGTTGTTAAAAAGAGGATTTAGCATCGCGAAACCTCACCTAAAATCGGCTGCTAAAAATATAGTATCCGACGTCGTCTCAAACGTATTGACGCGTTCGCATAACGATAAAGCTCAAGACGGATCCGGTCTCATGGTCATGGCTCGTAAGAGAATGTCTAAGCCGCCGGGTGTGAGGAGGCGTGGCCAACGGGTGGTACAGAAGAAGAAGAAGAAAACAGTGCGCGGATCAAACAAGCGCTCACTCGCACGCAGAAAGCGTAAGAGGTCTGTTAGTCGAAACGTATCGATCAAGAGAGCCGCAAAATCCATATTCTAACATGGCACTACTCCATCGCATGTCGGGTGAATGCATCAAGTCTGAGCTGGACTTATTTTCGGTCCCGCTGACACAGAC
The DNA here is from genome assembly GCA_023566225.1 of Romanogobio albipinnatus. NCBI lineage: Eukaryota > Metazoa > Chordata > Actinopteri > Cypriniformes > Gobionidae > Romanogobio > Romanogobio albipinnatus. Next base: position 49,951,038 of record CM042241.1, on the reverse strand, counting down.
AGTTATTGAGAAAAATGGCTATTTAGAAGTAGCACCGTTATCGGCCATATCGGGCTCTGCACCATTGGAATTTTTTATCGCAGGCAACGGCGATGATTATGTGGATCTCAATAACACGATGCTCTACCTGCGGGTGAAAATCACGAAACCTAACGGGGAAGAGATTGCACACCCTGCCAAGGTGGGTCTAATCAACTACCCCGGAGCCACTATGTTTTCACAAGTCGACGTGACCCTTGGCGATCGTCTGATATCTCAGAGTTCGAGCACTTACCCTTATCGCTGTATCATCGAGAGTCTGATCAACTACGGTAAAGATACGTTGGAATCTGTCTTCAGCGCCGGATTGTTCCATAAAGACACGGCGGGTCATATGGACGTTCAAGACCCGGCAGGCCATAACGCGGGGTTGACAAAGAGATCAGGCTACACCAGCGAAAGCAAGGAGGTGGAACTACTAGCCCCCATACACAGCGATATATTCTTCCAAGAGAAACTTATGATAAATGGGGTGGATATCAAGATACGCCTAATTCAAGCAAAAGATGAATTCTGTCTGATGAGGGCCGACGATGTGGCTTACAAATTAAATATAGTGGCCGCATCCCTATTTGTCAAGAAAGTTACTGTATCACCGCCGGTGAGACTGGCTCACGCCCAGACGTTGCTCTCGACAACGGCCAAGTACCCTGTCGATAGGGTCAGTCTAAAATCGTTCTCCATACCGGCCGGCTCTCGTGTTTCGAATCAGGAAAATCTGTTTTTAGGAACACTGCCAAAGTCTATCGTCATTGCCATGGTCGACAACGACGCATTCACCGGTTCCTACGCAAAAAATCCATTCGCGTTCAAACACTACGACCTTGAATTCTTAGCCGTCTACGTTGACGGACAACAGTACCCGGCCAAGCCTCTACAGCCCAATTTCGAAGCTGGTTTGGCAGTACGCGAATATTATCAGTTGGTGATGACGACCGGGAGACATCTTAAAGACCAACCGCTCTGTTTCGGCAGGAATGATTTCCTGAACGGATACACGCTTTACGCATTTAACCTCACGCCCGACGAAGAGTGCGGTCAGCACATTTCCCTCATCAAGTCCGGGAATATCAGAGTCGAAGCTCGTTTCAGAAAACCGCTGCCGAATACCATTAATTTAATTGTTTACGCGGTATTTGACAGCATCATTGAATTGTCTAACCGCCGACAGGTACTCATAGACTACTATTGAGATGAACACGCTGCAACTCACCGCCATCATGGATAAAATTACCTGCAGGACTCATTTTCTCGGCGTTCTACCGAGCGATCAACTACCCGAAAAACCCATAAGGATCTTACCGTCGGCCTGTATCGTGAACACCGACCCTGCTAGCATGCCGGGGGAGCACTGGGTCGCCGTTTATTTAACCCAAGACGGGCCCGTGTGTTTTTTCGACAGCTTCGGCAACCCCCCCACCAGCCATCGCTTTCCAACCAGCATCAATGACTTTCTAGCAGCCAACGATGCCGACGTATTATATTCCGGCAGACGAGTCCAGGATTATTCATCGGACACCTGCGGTCAGCACTGTCTGTTTTTTCTATATCATCTAGCTAGAGGATACGGCTATGATAATGTGATGAAACTATACACCGATGATTATATTAAAAATGATAAAATGGTGTCCCTATTTGTGAAGAGATTAAGACCGTATGTTTGTATTGATACAATGTTGTCCTGCGTTCACTGCGTGCAGACATGTCTGACATATAAATAAAAATCTTGAAACCATTATATTTTTAATCGTCTTTTATTTAATCATAAGATACATATTAATGTACATACAAAATGAAAGGATTCGTTAAAATTCCAACCATTGTCTTCGATCGATAGTCGGGGATTTAAACACAGAGTCTTCGGACTCTGGAAACACCGAGCGTGATTGTCTTCGTGCCCTTTTGGAAGGTCTGACACGGGGTGGGCTGGGGGTGTCGGGTTTACTCTTTAGAGATTTAATGGTGCTCCTGACCTGTTGATTCGGCACTGTAGAAAAAGGGATGTTTAATTCGGCAAAGGCGTGTAGAAACTCTGACCATCCTACAGGTCTCCGGTTATCCCGAACCTTTTGCGGTGCCGTGACATTTTTTAACAAATCGACCATGTGTGAGCCTTGTACGGCTTTACCCCTGAACACAAACTCCCCCGATTCGTTCCACGCGCTTAGTCCTTTAGCTTTAGACATCTTGTCTAATATGTATCTGCTGTTTTTCACACTTCTCGAAGGTACATTCTTCAGAACTTCATCCACCACATGCTCCTCAGCACCGTTGTCGTCTTCGACGCTAGCCGCGGTCGGTACTTCATCTTTAGGAGCGGGATCGGGCAACGACTGCGTTAAAACTCCGATCTCCCGATCGCTTTGTTTAACGATGGTCAAAAACCTGCTCAGGGTATTTGTGTAAAGTTTTGCTTTTTCGTACGGGTTCAAATCAGTGCGGAGTAAGATATTTCTCATGGCGCCGTCCAAATCGTTTTCCACGCTCTGTTGAATATTCTCGCGAACATTTTCGGTTCTCACCTTATCCAGTTGATGTTGCGGGACTAAATACATCTTCTCGGCGTACTCCATCCTATCTGTTTGCTATTAAGCTCGAAAGAAAGGGTACGGCGACGCTCAGGAGCGGTAAAAGGAATCCACCCTTCTGGTTGAAGACTCGTTTCTTTGCCGCTATGCCGATTTTTTTATTGGCTACAAATTTAATTTCGGCTTTTCTCTTTCTCAGTTTTCGGTACTGTTGTGGATTGACCGGAATCGTCCCGTAGAGGATGTTGAGCGCCACTTCACACAACGATAAAATGAATTCGTCGGACGCCGATTGTAGAATAAGACGCCTTTGTTTAGGAGATGCTTTATGTAGCATTTTTAACACCGGCAGATGTTTACAAAGTCTGGCGGACATGGTGATTTGATCACGTTCTTCTTCTTTTTTTCGGGATGTAAACCACTTGACGGTCGGAAAGCAATCCTGTTCTGAGACGGTACTGCTCGGGGGTTTTTGCTTTATAGTCTATCATTATGTAGCCGAAAGGCTGGTTGACCGCATCGTGGTAGCACTCCATAAAGTATTTTGTGTTTCCGGGGTACATTTGGCGTCCCAGCATCGCTACTTGATTGACGTCCCGAGGATTTTTAAACAGGATCATATAATTGGCGTTTAAGCTGATGGTTCGGCTGGATTTACCCTGTACAAATAAATTTTGCACTATATAAATAGCGCTGAGATTACGGTGGTGTACGTACTGCGTAAAAACCCTTTGAAGCTCCAAATTGGCGCTAGCTTGCTGCATCAAATCATCCACGATGAGAAGATTTGTTTTAGTGACAGGTAACAAATCATCATCATTCAGACTCTCTGGTATTCCTTGCACAAATTTAATGTCATACAATTTAAGTACATCGTCGTACAAAGGCTGCCAACAATCATACAACCAGACAATGTTTTCAATTTTCTTGGAAATTAAATTCAAACCTTTTTCCAACAAAAGTTTCACAAAATAAGACTTTCCAGAATTGGAAGGCCCGGAGATAACACAACTAAATGGATGTTGAAGTCTGAAATCAAAATCGGAAGCATCCATTGATCCTCTGTGCATCATCTGATCAGTAGCCATAAGGAAGCGTGGTGAAATCGGGCAAAAGTCTGCGTTTATTATACACCACCTTAAACCTTTTAACGACTGATTTGTTGTGCAATGTGAGAGTCTTTTTATCCCTCACAATGTTTTCCGTGTGAGCCAGGATGTATTCGGTACTATCATACGACGTCACATAACTATCAACCAGACCAATCAGGGTATCCAGGCGGATGGCTTGGGAATTTTTAGCATTCAGCGTTATCCCCTTAGCTTTCATGCATACTTTGCCTTTAGCGGTGCGAAAGCCATACGATTTAGGGCCGCTAGAGCAAAACTCTGTGATAAAATCCCCATCGTCTATTTCGTTCGTCAGCTCGCCCAAATAATCACCCAGAGGCGGCTCCCAGTCACCGTCCCTAGACACGAACACGACGGAGTCTGTATCAGAGTAAAGTATACGACTGCTGAGTCTGTCCATCAACTCGTACAATTCCAGTCGGGCGTGGGCCGTAGTGAACGCCCCTATAAACACGTTGACGTCGCGAGCCTTACAAACATCCTCTTTGTTGGGTTTATGCTGGACGAGAGCCACGTTGTCTGAGACGAATGAGAAATACGACAAGTTGTCGGTATTACCGAAGACGATTCTGGTGAAATCTTCGGGGTCGTTCACCAGAGTCGTTTGAGGTAAATTTGGTTTTAAAGAGAACCGCCCCCAAAGCGAATTCAGACATAGCTTTGAGATAGCTCTCTGCGTGGGGTTGTGCTTGATCTTTTCGGGGTCGAGTTGAACCCCCTCTTTTTCAAAATACTCGCGAATGTAAGTTTCTTTCTCAGCGTCCGTGACGACATTCGACGGGTACCCCGACGCTTGTTGTTTCAAACGCAAAAATGTTTTGACGTATTCGACAAACAACGTGTCTGACCGTTGTGGAAAATGCCAAACCTCGTCAATCTTGGCTACCACATAACCCTTCTCGATGGCTTTTAAAAGCTCGATGGATACCCAGGACCCGGAGAGTGATCTTTCCTCATCCGTGTGGGTACAGCTCGTGGTCTGGTTTTGATTGTGAGCGCAGGTTCGGCATAACGGAAACATGAGTTTTCCTTGACATCTGTAAGGGAGAACCGGATGTAGTAATTTGCGGGGAGGGTACACGGTCGCTTTGATGAGTCCGTAATAATTTTCAATCGGTTCAAAATCTTTGAAAATGATTTGGGGGTGTTCGATCGGGTAGCTTTTCCTAGCCTGGCAGAAGGGGTAGAGGCTGGTGAAATCGAGATACCTTATTTTCTCATCTCCGCTCACTTTGTGATAGAGTTTATAAGCGTTCGTGCGGCCGCCATACAAGGTTTCTCTGGGATTCAGTCTCTCCGGGGCTGAAAAACCGGCCATAAATTCTATCACAGAGGGATCGGTCTTTTTCATTTTGATCCATTCACATTCCCAAAGAACCTCGACTTGTAAACCGTACGCGTTCTGCAGAATTTCGATCTTATCGTCAAACTGTCTCCTGAGAACCCCATAGGGTACTCCCGACAAGGGGTGTGACTCATGGGGTGCAAAGCGGCAGCAGTGACCGTGGAAGATGCACCCCGCGTATTCTAAGCCCTGCTGCACACCGTCTTGCTGGTAGACGCCATCTAAAAAGTACTTACCGATCGATACTTCGCCGTGGTTTACGGCGTGGTGAACATCGACGTTTTGAGTCTTTTTGACATACTCGAGCCATTCGATCGAGCCACTTGAGTAGGACTTATTCTGATGGATGTACGCTTTGTTGTGCGTGAGAGCGAGGGTGTTTCTGCCGAGATAATGGGTTTTGAAGACCCCCATCGAACAGCTGGGGAGCGTCGTGAACCCAAAAGGGTCAATTTCGGTGCATTCTAGGAACGCCTGACGGTATTTCATACAGCCTTCGCGTAATAAGACGACGTCGTTAACCCCGTACGCGTACAGTTCCTGCCTGAAGTCAAACTGCTCCCCCTCAACCGTGCTGTACCATGCATCAAACTTTTCACGGTCTTTATCCGACATGTTATCGTAGTTGTAGAACTTTTTGTCGGGGTATGGTCCAACATAGTTCTCGTTTTCCACCCTGTTGAAAAGATGGGGGAAGTGGCCTTTTTCAGTCGTCGTCAAGTCTAACGCCGCGGGCATTTTGGCAAGGGCCATTGGAAAAAATGAGTAGCTATCGATGTATCGTTGGCCAAACGATTCGTCGTACATGTAAATTAATTTACAGCCTTGCATTATGACCTCAATCGCAATCCCGGCTTTGCAAAAATACTCGAGAATCAGAAAGGAGTCGAATCTGGAGGCGTAATGAGCTATGAAGCAGTACCCATTATATTGGGGTTTTCTGAAGCGGTCGATTAGCTTAGCGATGCAGTCGGTACCCTCCGCCGTAAATTTCTCCCCTTTGAAAGTGATGGCGCAAACAAAATTAGCCACGTGTCGCCCGTTTTCGTAACGCGTTTCAAAATCGTAGAAAATATATTTCTCGCATGGCTCCTTAGGCTCTAGGGGCTGTATGAAACATTGGTGCGTCCTGTGTCCCGTCAGATGTTCTCGACAGTGGACGCATTTGTCCGTCGGGCATATGTGTTTTGCTTTCTTGTCACCCTCTTTAATGTAGTAACGCAGCCCGCATAGTTTGCAGTATTTGATAATATCACAGGAGGGGGATTCTTGACCGGGAGGAGGGTTCTTTTTATGCATTTCGAAGCAATAGCTCGATTTACAGTAGCGCAAACAATCGGGACAATGTATGGTTCTTTTAGGGGACCTGTGACATTCGGCGTCAAAACAGACATTGCAGACGTGCTTGCATTGATGGTCTCTGCGGTTGCTGTAACTTTTGTAACAAAATTGACAGACGTATGGCGAACCTAAGAAGCCTGTCAGATTCATGATCATATAATAGTGATTATCATGTAGATAGAGGAACACCGTTTTGGGATGGGGTTCGTCAGAATTTTTGTACGTTTCTAAGACCATGGCATTCGATCTGTGAAATACAACGATTTTAATGCCTAGCGCTCGTTCAAACGAAGCTATGTCGCTAAGAGCGATTCGGTCTTGAATTGAGAAGCCGACGCTGTTTTGGATGACGGCATCCAGTTTTTCTAACTCGCTCCCGGGTAGCTGGGGGTTAAGAAAACGAGCGAGACAAATAGAGAAGCACAATTGATTTGACAAATTTATGGGGCAGAACAAATTCGTCTTTTTTCTTTTGATTACCTGATCAACGGCCAGATCTGTAAGTTTACGTCGTCGACCGCCTCCTTGTCTGTTCATGGCTACGGTAGCGTCGATCTCGACGGCGTTGTCCGATAATAACAGCTGGTTGCTCTGTAAAACTCTTTCAAATTGATCCATAAGCGAATTCACATCATAATCATTACCGGGGGCGAGAACACAGCTGATGGGTGTTTGTAGAGTGGGTGCCGACATGGTCATATTGATTACGGGTGCATCGTGGCCGATTTCTCTAGCGAAGGTGACGATCTCGCTCAGCATGCGATGTAATGAAGTGTGATAAGAGGCCAAATCTGTAGAGTTAATCTCTCTCAGATTCATGCTCCTTCTCAACGACACACTGTTGAAGCGTGGTCGCGGTAAAACGTGATATCCGTTAACGAACCCGCCTTCTCGGATCAGCGTATCAATTTCCGTACGGCTTAATCGACTCTGTCTGTTAGGGTCAGTCTCGCGTAAAGCGTCAATATTACCTGATGTGGGCCTCGTGCTGCTGCTGGTAGATGGCTGTGGAGTATCATCAGCGTCAGGATCGCTGTCGGTACATGCAGGGAGTTGATTATTTAAAACACCACCGTATTGTACAACATGATTGTTGTCTACGCTTAGCACGTGATCGTACAAATTAATATTTGAATTTACGGCTAATTCAAAAAGATCCAAATTAGAGGGGGATTGCGAAGATTCTAGATTAAACAAATACTGTTCTAAAGAATCCGGAAGCCAACTTAGCATTTCAATTTCGTCCGGTGACAGTTCTGCGTCGTCGTCTGAGCAAAAGCTTTTTGACCCATCCATTTTAGATTTCAGACCAAAACATGAAATATTACAAAATCACAAAAAGTATATGGAATAAATCAATACATGATAGATGTAAAAAACATGCATGCATGCATACAACAAAATTACAGAGTATCTGGAATATAAAAATCAATACATGCAATACAAAAGTTTAATGGAATAAATCTATATTGAATTAACTGCAACGTTCCATCTATGATGATGAGAATAATAAACCTGGGTGTCGCGAAACTCTTGACATAATGCCTCTATTAAATTAGTATCGGCGAGTGGCTCGTCAGCCGGGCGATGCTCTGCTGACACTTCTTCAACTTCGATGTCTTCTTCTTCCAACGGAGTTTGGATCGCTTTCGTACTTGTCCAAGTGATGCGTCGAGGTGTATGCCAGCTAGTCATGTGGTCGGGGCTATAGCCCGACCCTGCTGTGTAGAAATATAACACAAAAATTGTTATGGTATGATTCAATTTGTGTTTAAATGAAAATAATAATGTAGATAGTCTCACCATAAAGAAATACGCTGTCAAGACTCGGCGCAGGACTGCTCGGCGGCGTCGGACAGAAAGTTTTCCTGTCAGGACTGTTTTCAGGACTGATTGACGGGATAAAACAAAACGTTTTTCTCTCAGGACAGGTCGGTGAGGTAGGACGATCGGTTTTTCTACCCTTCTTTCTCAAAGGTTCACCGCTGGGTCCAGCGACCTGGTCTAAAGCAGAGCCGGCAGGAACTATTTGATCCACAGCGTGCGTCGGCGTGGGGTCAGGCACGTCATCATTATTCTGTTGAGCGGTGTCAGTCAGTGGGAAGCCGGGTTGCGTGATAAACTGAATGAAATCTAAAATAAATAAATAAATAAATTTTTCATAAATGTTAAGAAAAAAAAAAAAACATGATGTCGGCGATGGGTCTTGTCTTACCATCAGACGCGCTGTCTGCTTCAACCAGCTGAGGGGTCACTGTGAATGAAAAAAGAGAGACAATTAAAAAAAAAATTTTTTTTTTAAATTATTTATTAATTTTTTATTATTAATTTTTATTTATTTATTATTATTTAATTTTTAATTTATAAAAGAGCAGTCCTCACATGCATCATTGCTATCGTGAGCGTCACTTTCAACATTCGAACCTGTGAGGCAAAAAATCCTGTTATGAATGGAAACATTTGTGAGTCGCTTTATATGCATGTCTGATGACAGATGCTGAAAAAAAAATCATTAATTTTCTAAATGTTATTTCACCCCGGTGCTCTAGGGGCGCAATTACACCATAACTGGATGTAGTTTTAACTCCGGGACACCGGGTGTCGCCGGAGAGCATACAATTGTGTCATAACTGGATGTAGTTTTAACTCCGGGACACCGGGTGGTGCCGGAGAGTACCCGTAACAGTAACAGTAACATGCTGTGTTTAAGACACCGATTTTAGTTATAGCTGATAGACCAAAGATGACTCAATGATTAAAACACTGTACCCATGCATGAATGTTTAAAACATCATTAACTCAATGCTAATGTTAGTTATAGTTGATAAATCACATCAATAGCACATTGCATGTTTAAAGCATCATTGTATAACATTATAGCATCAAATATAGAGAAAAAATACTCACCGTTCTGCATTTTGATGAGGGAGAGAGATGATGAGATGCTGTGGTCTAAAAGTTCACTTTTATAATGCATTTCCCCTCGCCTCACACATATATATGTGATGGGTAAAAAATGGAGAAAAACACGCCTGTCCAATAGATGGCGCCATTGCACTACGCATTTTGGGGGCTTATCTCATGACCGACCATGGCCTTTTGGGGCCTACTGAATGCCGCTGACTTTATGTCAGATGCAGTAAAGGGGCGGGGACGTTGTGGCGCTTCAGCTGTGGTTTATAAACGACGTCTGGGAGGGGCTGACCGTCGAGGTCCCGGATGTCTGTAGTGAATGGGGGGTGAATACCCCGCGTATGTACTGCTGCGCGGACATCTCTCAGGGTGGAACAGCTGCACTTTAATTTTGTTGTAGCCGTCGTGCAGCTCGCACCATTTGAACAGCTTGTTTATGATTGAAAACATAATATCCAGCTGACTCAGATCTTGCCACTTGAACAAAAATTGCATTTCATACAGATTGTTATGCTCGTTAGGCAGGACGACCCCTGACCGATCTTCGGTGAGCTTTGTCTTGTCATCACAGCAGAATATGTAGACAGAATCATCCGGGTTCTTTTTAGTGTGGTCACCTACCACGCGGTACCGGACATTCGGGGTGACCCCGTCCCACTCTCCAACGTACAGAGGTTCTTGACCGCCGCTCTTCAGATCCTTCCACACAAAATTGTAAAATAATGCCCAGTCTTTTTTAGGAAATACAAGACATGCGTCTTCCCCGGGGTGAAACTCGCCCGCGCTGTCGGTGGTGTAGAGTATAACAACTTGAGTTGTTTTATGAAATCTGTACCCGATTACACGCTTGCTGTTCATCATAAATTCTCCTTTAGTCCATTCCGAAAGTTCATGGAGAAAGCTTGTCAAACGGACGTGCCCATAAGGTTTTCTCGGCGCCATAGGTAGACTGGTCATCAGACTGTCGAACGTCCTGCTGCGCAACCCCGCATCTGGGGTTTCAGGAGCTGATAATCCGTCCATGCTCATGTAGCTCATGTTTCTCTTTTTGCTGATAGCTGTAGAACACACTGGCCCCATTTATATATATATATACGCTGCTCTGGGATGTGGCAGGGTGGGAGGGGAATTTTCTGATAACAGCGACTTCAAAAGATAAAACCTTCTGTCAATAACATGATTTATTATACCGCATTCAAAACAAAAAAACCAACTGTCAAAGTCATCAAAGACATCAAAACCAACTGTCAAAGTCATCAAAGACATCAAAACCAACTGTCAAAGTCATCAAAGACATCAAAACCAACTGTCAAAGTCATCAAAGACATCAAAACCAACTGTCAAAGTCATCAAAGACATCAAAACCAACTGTCAAAGTCATCAAAGACATCAAAACCAACTGTCAAAGTCATCAAAGACATCAAAACCAACTGTCAATCATATGATTTATTATGACAATAGGTCAAAAACCAACTGTCAAAACCTAATGTCAATCACATGATTTATTAAACAGGAAGTCCCGCCTATACAGGAAGTCCCGCCTATACAGGAAGTCCCACCTATACAGGAAGTCCCGCCTACACCGGAAGTCCCGCCTATACAGGAAGTCACGCCTACACCGGAAGTCCCGCCTATACAGGAAGTCCCGCCTACACCGGAAGTCCCGCCCCCTATACCGGAAGCCCCGCCCACCTGTCAATCAATCAAATTTTGACATTTGGTGTAGTATATTAACTACTATTGGATTGACAGATCATACTGACAGATCAGTACGTTTACATGGACAACAATACTCCGATATTAATCTGATTAAGACCATACTCTGATTAAGAAACTACAATGTAAAAAGCAATTTCTAATTACCTTAATCCGGTTAAAGCCATACTCGAATTAAACAAAAATCGAATTAAGACATGTGTAGTATGCCTATTTTAGTTGCATTATCTAAGTGCATTATAGACATGTACACACCTTAATCTAACTATTAACATCGTGTAGGAGTTTTCGCCGCATTTTGTGACAGGACATACACACCAGGCAAGTGCAGAGGGGAGGGCTTTAATTCAAACAGAATTTGAATTATAATTAATATAACAGCGCGTACAAAACAGTAAAAAAGCGCTCAAATGTCCCATTTATCTTTTATGTATCAGTCAGTCTGAAATGCCGTTGCCATGACATGTTGCTATTAGAGATGTTCCGATGCCCTTTTTCCCCTTCCCGATACCGATTCCGATACCTGGACTCAGGGTATCGGCCGATACTGAGTACTTATCCGATACCTGGGTGTGCATCTGTATACAGCTATATACACTACTAGCCCTGTATGAATTGCTAGAATTATTTTATGGTGTGCTTCAGACTTATCCCTTAAGAAAACATGAACAAATTCATACAGTGAACTACAGTAATTATTACAGTATTTTTATTATCTGACATGCATTTGACAGTAATATTATTTATTTTTCTTAAGCGAAAAAGAACTTCAAATGGAGCCACAAATCTAACACTGCAAACTGAAAAAGATATTTTAGTTTCACAATATAACTATATAAAAAACACTGTGCAACAAATAAGTCTAGGAATATAAAAAAAAAAAGATATATTAATCAGAAAATAAATATTTTTACAACAAAACAAGTAAAAATAAGCAACTAGGCATAATTATTATTATTAATAGAGATGTATTATTATTATTACATAGAGACGTAGATAAATCTACTGTAGGTTACAAGAGTAGCTTAATATATTGTCAATTTATTCATGTTAAACTGAACTTTTATTTTGACAGGTTGCCATGAAGAGCTTTGAGTGTCAGTGTTCATGATATTCTCAAATTAAACGGTAAATTCTCATAAAGTGACAGTTTATGCGTTCGTGTCCTCATATAGTGACACATGGCAGAGACTACAAAGACAGCGAGTGAGTGTCACGCACGTGCGTCATACCTGTCAACACTCCCGTTTTTGCCGGGAGTCTCCCGTATTTCACACCCATCTCCCGCCCCTCCCCCGTTTAATTATTTCTCCCTGGAATCTCCCTTAATTTGTATGGCCCCAACCTCATTATATAAATTATAATGAAAGCGTCTGCCAAATGCAAAATGCATAAATGTAAATTATCACATCAGTATATTATTCCAAGGTTGTTCAGTTGCCAGATCTTGTATGAAACGCCTATTTATACGATCGACACATCCATAGACTGATTTCAACCATTTCAACCCATTTGTGACCTCGACCTGGCAACCTACAACCCAGTTGCGCTGTTGATATCTGCGCAGGGCGCGGGAAGTATCAGTGAAATGATACTATGGTAGATGATAGTATGGTAGAAATGGGAGGAGAAGAGTCCGGTGGTAAATAAAGCAGCATCGTTTTTTTTCTGTCATCCTTTGGCTACTAGCTAGTGTTACATTATATGATCACGCTCTTATTTATGCAAATGCTTTTAAACCATTCAAAAGCGACAAGGCAAAGAGAATGTGCAGTCTGTGCCATTATGGAGGACGAGAAATAAATAAATAAATAAATAAATATAGAAATACATAAATAAATACATAAATGCAGAAATAAATAAATAAATATAGAAAAACATAAATAAATAAATGAAGAAATAAATATATGAAGAAATAAATATAGAAATTCATAAATAAATGAAGAAATAAATAATTAAATGCTGAAATAAATAAATGCATAAATAAATGAATAAATAAATAATTAAATTCTGAAATAAATAAATGCAGATATGCATAAATAAATAAATTTGTCAAAAGTATAATTTTTAATTGTGCTATTTTTGTATCATTTGTGTTATACCATACTTTTTCTACATTTATTTATGTATTTCTACATTTATTTATTTATTTATGCATTTATTTATGCATTTCTACATTTATTTATTTATATGTAGGTAGGTATGCTAATAAGGTAGGCGGTCCTAACCTCTCTCAATGCCGCTGTACCAGAGCCATCTGGGGTCCGTTCTTCGCCCCTCGCTTAATACATCTGAGATGATTTGACAGATCCCAGATCTTTTAATCGTGATAACTGATGTCTGGCTAATTTGGTTCTTCAAACGAATTTGCGGATTGGATTTAAATATCTGGATTAAATGATCAAAGATCACTGCGTGTTCTTGTTTTCCCTGAAGAGGGCAGATGCATCGATACTCGAAACCATGATCAGCAATGCAGCGATTGTCTGGCGTCAAGAGAGCAACGTAATGACATCATATAATTAAAAAAGCCACCTGGCAAAAAACTTGGCAAATTACACACAAAAAAAACACGAATATCTGGACCTTTATAAGGAAACAGCTAAACGACCAAACCAACATAAAAGTTATAATAGATCAATGATAAATGTTTTTCTTTTTCTTTTTTTTTTACATGATTACCAATTATTTATATTCACGATTTTATACAGTATTTGTACACCCTTTACATTTTTATTTCAATGTTGTAATTCAATTTGAAGCAGATTTGTAACGTGACAGTATTAAAGTTTCTTAAGGATCAAGATCAAATTCTCTGCATCTCCTGCGCTGCATCAAGCCACTCCCATAATATCCGTCATCACTTAAATTAATGCACGGCTCAGATTAACAGTACAACATGTGTGCAAACTTCCAATAAAATTATAAAGTAATTATTCCATCACAAATAAATCGCTCTATCAAGTCTATAGTATTATACACACCATTATAATATTATATACATTCTCATATACATATACAATTTAAAATTTGTATATTATTATTATTTAAAATTATTATTATTGTCCCTGGTTCAGTAATGAACTCTTGTAATAAAGTAGCAGTGGCTGGAACAGATTTTAAGTATCACCTCAAGATGCAATCTAATCCTGTTTACATGAAATAAGCCTGCTCGCGAGCAGGTTTAAGCTTACGGACCTGTTGCTATGACAGTAAGTCCAGGATGAGCGTTGAAAAACCAAACAATCCAAGATCATGCCAAATCGTCAACAATCAAATCCAGCTTACTGAGTTAGCGAGGAACGAAGAACGGGCCCCTGGGCTGTTACTGTGGATAGTTTTGTTTAATATGGCGGGTTTTTTAAGTACCCTTGCTAATGATTTGCGTTTAATAGCAAATGATATAGATCATGCACCAAGCGACTACCTTCTGTTTCGTTTGGAACGTGTAGTCGATGATTTAGTTCAGCTCAGTGCTGATATGGATGTTAGGTATGGTGGACGTCCCATGTTTGTCTCCGTTTCTGAGCGCATGTGAACCATGAACATGTGAACCGCTGTTCAAGCGGTCTTCAAGACGCAGCAAGCCAGCTTCACATGCGCTCAGAAACGGAGACAAACATGGGACGTCCACCATACCTAACATCCATATCAGCACTGAGCTGAACTAAATCATCGACTACACGTTCCAAACTAAACAGAAGGTAGTCGCAACCCCCACCTTGGCGTGCGTGCGTGCCCGCGCATCTGCGCCCGTCATCCACAGAGACGTAGAATTTGCAGGAGTAATATTTAAATAGTATTTTGCAGTTTAATATTCACAGACACTAGAATATATTGGGCTACAGTCTGGAGCCCTGCGCTTAGATTAACACGGAAGCGAATGAACGCACCTGCGGGTACCGAATATAGCCTACTCGGAAGTCGGTAACTTACTACCGGTACTACAGAAATGCTGGTATCATCACATTTTTTTAATTTCAGCACCGACTTGGTACTGAAGTACCCGTACTTGTGACATCCCTAGTCGTCGTTTTACTGTCTGGTTCGTCCAGTCTGAAATACTGCTAAACAGCGGACATACTGTGTGGTGAGGGGGTTAAGCGAAGTCTGTGACGGGAGAGAGAGTCAGAGGACGAGCTGCACGTCAGTGAATCAAGGCCAAATGAGAAACACCTGTCTCTTGTTTCAGTGATTGGCGTGGGGAGACAAGATAAAAGCCACACAGGAAATGAGGACGAGAGAGAGAGAGGAGCTGGAACACGAACACACACACACACACACACAAAATGGGACTCGAACTGGGAACAGGTGCAGAGAGGAACTGCCGAAAGTGAAACCGAAGAAAGTGATTGTGGAACCTGAGTTTATGATTTGTGCGATGTTTTTGTTACTTGAGTGAAAGAGAAATAAACCAGTTTGAGTTCCTGAGAGCCGACCCCTTGTCTTCTTCCTGTCCATATCTAAGAACTTTGTTACATTGGGGCCGAAACCCGGGAGGAAGAAGACAGAGCCGCCGCCATGCAAACATCGCCAGCGACGCCATTTGCAGACGTCATCCAGGCGCTCGCGGGCCTGCATCGGGAACAATATCAGTCAATGCTGGAGCGGCATTTCCAGACGCTCTTCCTGGCCCAGCAGCAGGACCGCGAGCTGTTCCGTAGCTGCATCAACTGGGGGGGGTTCCAGCCGGGGAAACAACATCCACCCCGACCAAATCCACCCACATGCAGTTCACAAAGATGGGCCTGCAGGATGACCCAGAAGCATTCCTGGACCTGTTTGAGCAGTCCGCAGAGGCATGTGGGTGGCAGCGAATAGACTGGCCGGTGCACTTCATCCCGCTGCTACGAACAACAACATCAGCGGTTCCTGTCGCTGACACTAGGGGAGAATACCCGGCCCTTTGTGATGGCCCAGCAGCTCCGGGACGCCTGCCGCAGATGGCTGACCATGCGACCGCCGACCAGATCGTCGATCGAGTGGCACTAGAGCAGTTTATTGCGCGTTCCCCAAGAAGACCGCGCAATGGGTCCAGTGCCACAAGGCCGGCGTCGCTGGACAAAGCCATTGAGCTGGCGGAGGACCAAATGGTGGCATGCCCAGGGGTCGGCAAACCCCTACCGGCGGCTTCTCTCTTTCCCCCCTCTCCTTCTTACCCTTCCCTGTCTCCCTATAGGCCAGTTCCAGCTCCCCGGACGAGGGGAGGGGTCCAGTCCCGAGATCCACCCCAAGGACGGTTCGAGGAACTCCAGGATGGAGCCTCGGCATCGCGGGCACCCTCTAGGGGCAGGGAGCCAACTGGGTTCCCTCCAGCCTCCGGTCCCATTTCCCCTTTCTCTCCACGCCAATCCCTTGATTCCCTTCCTGCCACTGGGGCAGCAGGGAAGTTTGGGACGGCCTGTTGGCGATGTGGGGACCCGGGTCACTTAATAAATCGTTGTCCCGTGAAGGAGTTGGGAACGCTGATCCGGGTCACCAACGTGCCTCAGGCTGCCCCCGATCAAGCCAGGCTGTACCAAATACCAGTGAGTATTCAGGGGGGTACCTATCCAGCTTTGGTGGATTCAGGGTGTAACCAAACCTCTATCCATCAAAACCTGATACAATCGTTGGCATTGGATAATAGCCCAGCCCATTTGCGCCTGAAAATTACTGTGTGCGACTGCGAAAAAATATTTAGGCGCACCAGTGCGAGTGACCCGATCGATTCTCATGAATAGATGTATAATACAATCGGAATAAAAACTACAATTGCCAAAGTGCATCAACACTGACTGACTGAGCAACTGTTACATTCCGTGCTGCAATCAACTGCTTTTCATGCCTTCTGTCAGCAGAGCATGTGCAAAAACGTTTGCGACGGACTACACTTCACAGATTGTTTACAAGGTGAAACCACGGTCTATGGGTGAAACAGGTGTGACGTGGCCATGCGCACTTACCAGACGCCTCGCGCTGATGTTTCTTCACAGCCAAAATTAACTAGAAATACCACATTTGGATTAACATAAACAAGGTCGGAAATTAACAGGGGCTTGGGGCAAAAATGCCACCAAAAATGAATTAATAAAAAAATAATTTATTAACGCCCCTGTAGGAGTTCTTGATTTAATCTTTATCAGCTGCAGTCCATATCATTTATTGTGTTTAAAAATGACTAGATGCATATGAGTGAGTACATCATGAATCCATTTTCCAAACTGTGTTTTTATCTTACCCTGAATCACTACGGTACACATATGATAAGTGTTATTATTCTGACTATTCAATTCCAGTTCGGGTCTCAACACTGCGAAGGAGCACAGTCCCTGCGTGACTCGCCATAGACATAAACAGAGAGAAGTAGCTCCGGTTGCAGTGTTCTTCCGCGAGACGCCTACAGTTATGTTTATTAAGCACCAGAGCGCCTAAATTTACGGACAGCTATTGCTCAGAGTATTGGCATGATTGCAAATGTGATACTGATCTTGGACAAAAGTCCAATAGACAAGTTGATATTAAGTAACAACGTTTTAGCCACAATACTGTTTATTTCGTGAAAATCAAAACTACACCAGAACTGTTGCACATCTCCAAGCGGTTCGATTCGAATGAATTTGCGTTTGAACAATTGAATGAATGACTCCCACATAGACTTGACGCCACCTACTGGCTGTTTAATATAAATCTTTTAACTAAGTTTCAGTTTAACTTGTACATAGCCTATTTCTAAATTCAAAAACTTATATTTAAAACATTCATACAACATTATTTACCCATGAGCTGCATTAAATCTATGTAAATGTGTCTAAACATCACTTCAGATAGAGCTGCTGTGCCACTTCTACAGTGCAACGATTGATCTTTTGATGCTGATTTAATTAGATTGGTAACAGTCTGGTTGTGTCTTATTGCTCTAACTGAATTTATTGTTTAAATTAACATTTTAAAAACAACTTTTCTATTTTAATTGAAGAAATTGACAAAAGATGATGCATACATTTAATACGATTAGAAAACATTGCTCTTATAATGGTAAAAATGCCCCTGGACAATAATTTAAAGTGACAAAGATCATCCTGTAATGGGAAAGTTATAATTGGAATGCATGTTATTGATCAGAAAGTGCTCCTAAATTTTTGACTGTGCTCCTAATTGTTTTTTGTTTTTTTTCAAATTTCTTTTTATTAAACATTTTGATTATTACAAACAAAAACATATATAAAACAAAAACAAAAGCACAGCACAGGAAATAATTAACATATCTATGAACATGTGGTAATTTACATACAGCATTTCATCATATGATTGTACCTACATTTTTATCCAGTTTCTATTTATGACCGTTTAATCTTTAGACACTTTAAAATATTCTCCCATTTTTTAAACAGGTGTGATTTACCATTGAGACAATACCTCAATCTTTCTAGAGTTACAACTTCGGATATCATAGATTTCCACATCTGAGTAGAAGGGGCATCACTACCAACCCACTTGACCATTATAGCCTTTCGAGCCAACATTAGGAGAAACTGAACAATCTCTTTGTGCGCTCTCAGAAGGTCAGGTATAAGCCCCAGTAGGCACATGAGCGGGCTGACTGGAGCTGTCTGTCCTATCACCAAACTGATTTCACTGCATACTGCCTGCCAGAATACCTTAATGTTCTTGCACTCCCAAAGACAGTGATACCTAGTGCCCTTAGCTGAATTACATTTAGGGCAATTTGGAGAAACACCTGGAGTATACTTACTGTATATATAAGGTGATATGTAAACATTATGCAGAAAATTGAACTGCATTTCTTTTTATCTATTACAAATTGATATTCTAGAAGGCAGTCTTACTATTTCCTCCCATGATTCAGAGTCGAGTGACATTTTAAGCAGCATGTTCCAAGTTGTTCGTAAATGTTTCAGTTTGTCTACCGTTATAGTCTGTAACTCAGAATAGAATCTAGATACAAAACGTCCACGTTTCCGGCATTCAAGTAGAGTTTTTTCAAGCAAGTAACAGTTTGTTGGTAGCTCCAGGGATCCAATCTTTGATTTAACGTAATGCCTGATCTGAAGATATTTATAGAAGTCTTTGGCAGGTATATTATATTGGGATCGTATATCTTCAAATGTCTTAAATTTACCTTTGTCCCACAGATCATACATTCTCTTGATACCAGTTTCTTGCCATGACTTGAGATTGAGACCAGCACCCTCTGCTGTTAAATCTGGTATATCTACCAAAATTGCAAGAAAGTTAAGAGTCTTAGACTTCCCAAATAATTTCTTCAAAATACTCCATGTCTTAATAACATTATTAATTAGGTAATTGTCTTTAACAGCAGGTGGCAATTCTCTTGCACGTTTATCTAATAAGTTTATAAGACAAAGGGGTTGGCTAATTACTTTTTCAATCTCAAGCCACGGTGTCACATCTTGTTCAGTTGCCCACTCTGAAACAACTCTAGCATGAATAGACAATACATAGTTCTCAATCTTTGGTAAGCCCCACCCACCCTGTTGTTTTGGAAGTTGTAAAGTATCCATTTTAAGCTTAGGTTTTCTGCCTGCCCAGATAAAGTCTGATATCAATTTATTAATGTCCTTAAGATCATTTGGATTCAAAAACACAAAAAGCATTGACACTGGATAAGACATTTTTGGAAGTATTATCATTTTGATAAGGTTAATCCTACCAAGCATTGATAAAGGAAGCTTTTTCCAACTTGTAACTTTTTCTTTTATGTGACCAACTAAAGGATTGATATTCTCCGCATACAACTGATTAACTCTGGGTGTAATTTTTATTCCTAGATACTTAAATCCTTTAGGTGCCCAGCGAAAGGGTTTAACGTAGGCAGGCTCGACCTGAACACCGTTTGTTAAGGGCATTATTTCTGACTTTTCAAAATTTACTTTATATCCTGATATTTGTCCAAATTCTTTAATACAATCAATCAATGCTGGAATTGATTTATCCGGGTCTGTCAGAGTTAAAAGAATATCATCGGCATATAATACAATTTTGTGCTGTTTTGTTCCTATTAAAGTTCCTCCTATATTTATATTCTGTCTGACGGCTATCGCAAGCGGCTCTATAGCCAGTGAAAACAGCAAAGGTGATAAAGGGCTGCCCTGAGCAGTACCCCGTGTAATTTTAAATGGTGCAGATAAAAGACCGTTTGTCAAGACAGAGGCTACAGGCATCTTGTACAGAATCTTCACCCAGTCTATAAAAGTGGATTTAAAACCAAATCTTCTTAGCACTTCAAACATGTACTCCAATTCAACACGATCAAAGGCGCTCCTAATTGTTTTTAATTAGGAGCACAAGTGATCCTCAAGAAAAATGTTAGCGTAGAGCCCTGTAGCCGCATGGTTAAGGTACAGTGTGTGCACGGGGATGTGGTGAGTTATCTGCTGGTGACGGTTATAATTCATTTCTGGGGACAAAAACAGAGTGGAGGTAGCAGTTAGCCCGCACCTCCGACATCCGCTAATTTTGTGAACAAATTGGCCAGCGTTTGGTAGTTTATTGGGATATCTATGTGCGGATGTCTCTTGGGAAAAGAAGGGGCTGGGAGACAAAACGGCTGTGCAGGTTGGGGAAAATGAGCCGGGAGCATCGGGTACAGTTGCAGAGGAACGGAGCGGTGTAGATAGGCTGATCCTCACTGACCGCGATGACTTTCCTCTGGAACAGTCCCACGATGAGTTGCTTAAAAATGCGTTTGCCCAGGTCTGATCGATCGACGGGCAGGTTCTCCATCCTGAGCAACTGCTTTCTTATCCTTATTTTGCCATATTGAAAGACAGGCTGTATCGAGTGACCCAGGACACTCCAAAGTTAGTACCAAAAAGCCGTTGGGAAATGCTTTTCCAGGCGGCTCATTCGAATCCTATGGCCGGTCATTTGGGTCCAGCGGCCACACTGAATCGTTTAATGGTCCGTTTTTTTTGGCCGGGCATTCACGAGAACGTGCGCAGATGGTGCGCGTCTTGTCGTGAATGTCAGCTGGTAAATCCACCGGCCTTTTCAAAAGCGCCATTGCGCCCTCTACCGCTTATGCAGGTCCCTTTTGAGAGAATTGGCATGGACCTCATCGGACCATTGGAGCGATCCGCACGGGGGCACCATTTTGCATTGGTCCTGGTGGACTATGCAACACGATACCCCAAAGCAATTGCCCTCCGTAGCATTTCCGCAACGAGTGTTGTGGAGGCGTTGTTTAGCTTAATCTCCTGAGTGGGGATCCCGAAAGAGATCCTCAATGATCTCGGAGGAGGGGTTTATGTAAATATTGGGGCTGGTGATGTCAGAGACCCTGGAGGAATGTGTAGTAGTCCCTAGCGGCCGTTTGCTGTAGTCCTTAGAAATTGATTTCTTTAAAAGCAAATATCTCCCTTTGCTTTAAACTTTGAATGTTGTAACTTTGCAGATGTTGTTTGTGCTCAAACAGCAACATTACACACTAGCTAAAGTTAGAAAAGTGAAATCGTGGTTTACCACCCCTTTAAACATTCTTTGCATAACAATATCATACAGCAATAGCAAAACATAAGTTCAAGAGGTTTATACTGTATAAATCTACAGTGGATAAACATTCTCACAATGCATATTTCTCACATACGAAAACAGGAGAGATCTCAAGAAGCTACAATTTATAGGCAACTCATATGCTTCATTTATAAACAAGTTTATAACAAGAGACACATTTATCAAACATTTTACATTCAACTTCATTTTTCCATACTTACATATTACACTTTGACTTGTAAAGATGTGCTTTAGTTCTATTTATTAATAACTTTGTAAAACTAACTTTACATATAATATACAAATGGTGAGGTTTTAAATACTTCTGTACTGTAAGTTTTTCTGTAACAACATGTGGTAGGTTTTCATGTGGGTCATTTCGGTAAGTGATCAAAAAAAGAATTTGCTTAATGCATTAAACACCATTTTAACCACATTGATTATGAATGGAAGGTCAATCTCTGCTTGGTCTCTTGCTCGCTGGTCATAATCATTGTTTAACTTTTTTAATGCTTTTTCATAGGCCTCGTCTTCAAGTTGAGCCCTCAGAGCTTCTATCTCCTTCCGTCTCTGCTCCTCTGTCTCCTTCAGGATCCGTTGTTTCTCTTTCTCAATCGCTCTCTCTACCCTTTCAAGCATCCCACTGGTGTAATATTGCCCTCCATTTCCAGTGACCATTTTATCAATCTGATCCAGCAACTGAATGACCTGTTCAGGATTTTGTTCTTTATTATTGAACATGTGGTATCTTCCACTGCAGGTTTTGATGAAACTGAGCAGTTTTGGGCTGTCCCGCACAAATGTGTGAATGTTCTTGCCCT
Source organism: Romanogobio albipinnatus (assembly GCA_023566225.1). Classification (NCBI taxonomy): domain Eukaryota; kingdom Metazoa; phylum Chordata; class Actinopteri; order Cypriniformes; family Gobionidae; genus Romanogobio; species Romanogobio albipinnatus. The sequence continues at coordinate 49,928,690 of CM042241.1, read as the reverse complement.
CCAGTCGATCTCCATGAGTGAACAGTGCCATGGTGTACGTGGAAGCTTCCTCACCAAAAACTGCTTGAATGATTCTAACAGCTTCTGCCTCTTCATCTGTGAATCTGCCCAGCTGAATCACCACTAAGAAGACATGTGGACCAGGAGCAGAGAGTGGAATACAAAGTTTAATTCTGCACCTCATCTATAGTTAGGCTGGTGTCAAACAGACCCGGAGAGTCGATGACAGATACTTTTCTGCCATTTAAAACTGCATGAAACTTTTCACATTGTCCTGTCACAGAGGAGGATGATATCTCAGATTTGAAAAGCTTTTCTCCGAGGATGGTGTTGCCTGCTGCACTTTTTCCCACTCCTGTTTTTCCAACCAGAAGAATCCGGAGCGGTTCGCCAGCATGAACTATACATTAACAAGAATTATATAATTTATATCAACTCTTGTTAATATATTTCAATTTACAAACATTTATTTAAAATAACAATAAAATGCACATATATTAAACCTTTTTAATACTATTTATCATCCTGACAAAGCTTATTTTGTAATATATTTATGTATATCAAAAATATAAAAAATACCTTACCTATATCATCAAAATCTTGTTTTTGTTGTTTGGAGATCTAGAAGTAATGTAGTAATACATTAATACAGAAGTCATGTGGCCACTTGTACACAGTGTTTGGGAAAGTTACTATTAAAATTAATGTGTTACAATATTGCATTACTCCCTAAAAAAGATTGCTTTTTGCATTACTTGTTCTCACCTGGGCTGGGCTTGCTTAATTTAAAAAAAAAACTAAAGTTCTATTTTTTGGCAAATGTAAAGGCGATTTCAGAACATAAGTGAATATGCATCAGGCTGAAGGAAATGCAAATTAACGTCAGTACAACAGCGGGCGCAGCTCAGATCTTTCAGCTCACTTTTGATTTCTTCCAATATGCGGACAGGAGAGGTGTAAGTCAATAAACAGGAAAATAAAGTAACTTGCATTACTTATTTGAAAAAGTAACTTAAGGTGTTATATTGTATGTTTAAAAGTAATGTGTTACTTTATTCATTACTTGAAAAAAGTGATCTGATCTGATTACGTAACTCATGTTACTTGTAATGCGTTACCCCCAAGACTGCTTATACATGTTAAAAAGATAATCAGCTTCTTAAAAAAAGGACAAACTATACATTTAAGCATACCTGAGTACATATAGCAAAGACTCCAACAAGTATAGAAACCACCACCAGTACTGTGGAGAAAGATGAGATCCAAGACTTTGAGGTCGTCCTTGTTGATGGTCCAGGAGAAATGTCCTGCACAGCTATAAAGAAAGACATTGAAAAAAAATACATTCTTATTATCTTAATATACATTTGAAAAATGTATAAAAGACGAATATTACATTTTAATCATTAACATTTGAATGATAATCATGAACAAGGCTATTCTACAGTGACCGGGAGGGGACCTGTTCGGTTAATTTCGTTTTGTCATGCCCACTAGATTTTTTGTCGAGCTGAGGTAACAACATCCTTATGTTGTGGTCACATGATGTGAAGTAATGGCCTCAAGATCCTTTGTTGAGGGAACATTTTTCTCGTGGTCACGAGTTTAATGTGTTAACAAACCTGCATAACCACAGCAACCCGGGATTACAGATATGGATATTACTGATAAATTAATAATAAATTATTAATGTTAATTATTAATTTTATTTTGAATCAAGGATGACAAAAAGTGCGGAATTAAGAAATAATTATATTACACTATATTATATATTATACTATATATTATACTATTTTATAAAAGCAATAATAAGATATTACTGTTGTCGCTGCCTAGCGTTGTCATGGTAACATTCCATGTGAAGTGGTGCAGGTATGACGTCACTTTGTAGGCCAACTGGCAGTTAGCATCACACTGGTTCCCTCCGCAACAACCCAATAGGATTTTTCCATAGGCTTTTTGATTTTTGCAAAAACAAGCTCTGTAATCAACAAATGTTTATGATACTTATTAATTTGTAAGCCTAAATGCAGTCGCCAGAAGTAAAAAGCTAAATGAGCTACACCACAGTCCATCACTAAGCTTCCGAATTTAAACTTTTCCCAGCAAGTTTGAGTTAGACTAGTTTATAAGAGCACAATAATAAGCATAATGAGTTTTTAAATGCGGGGTGAGGTTCCCTGATCAGCGTGATGACGTTTAATATCCCCGACAACCTCTGTAGTCCCATTTAGCCACTTGTTAGCAACTGCCTTTTTCAAGACACGTGACAGCTTCAAAAAATCATGAGTGGGGTAACTTAATACTGATGTATTTTATGCCATAGAATAAAATGGGAAAGTATCTTAAGCTTAAACCACAGACCTTATTTCAGCCATTTAACCTAAAACCCATTCAAAAAACCCATTGACATTGGGACGATGGAACTAAAAGTGCTAAAATGCTAACTCGCTTCCATATTTTGGCCTAAAAATATATACGTCATACCTGCACCACTTTCACACTGCCCTGTTGTTATGACAGCGAGATGACAACACATAACGCTCTATTCAGAGCTGTTTATGTCCTCGGACTGGGAATTATGTGTTTCTATGGTGCCACTATCTAATTTTGCACCATTATCCAATTGTCAAGAAGCAAACAATCCTTGGGTTAGATAACAATGTAATTAAGCATTGGCACAGTTGAGGGAAGCCTACAGGTTTCTATGGCCTCCTTAAAAACCAAGAACAAGAATTTAGAAATGTTATCTTGAAATACCTTGTAAAATTCACCTCTAAGACTATCATTTACTGCGGATTTAGTATATTTGAACTTACTAGTGTTCTTTTTTCAGTTCTTCTAGGGATATATCTTTGTAGCATGTTGTTCAGGGAAGAAAGGAGATGGGAACCGGCGAATATTTAACACACTTTAATATATAAATAAACAGCACCCTCACAGACAACTGCGGCACACATAAACAAAACGTAAAATCCAGGCCTGGTCCTCTCTCATCCTTCACTCTCGTTGCTCCTCCTTTTATGCTTCTGAAGTTCCTCCGTGAGAAATATGAGACCACTCATTATCAATCATGCCACTGGCTGAGTTTCTGAGTTTCATTAAAAGCTTGTGCCACATTTTTATATAAGAGGAAACATGAGCTCTGGCTACGGTTGTGTAGGTTTGTTTTTATACAATTTTCCTCAAAAATGTTTACATTTTTGGAGGTCTTCAGAGATCTGTTTATTAATTTTAAGTTTATATTAACTGTCAACGATAGCATTTCTTTTTTTCTAAATTATGAAAATATAGTATTCCTTTCACCATGTTCTATTCTTCCATCTAGAAAAAAAATAAAAGCTCCCTGAGACAAATTCTGATAGATGTTGTCCAATTATTTTCCCCCTTTGATGGCCATATTACGGATCTTGAAATTTTGTATATTCCCAATGTTTGCCTCTCAATTTATCACTCAAAAGTTTATTGTTTAATTTCCAATCATTTGGTTTATATTTATTTAATTGATTGATTCCATAATAGTAATATATCAGAAAATATTGAGGGTTCTACTTTGGTTTCTTCCACACTGTCTAGTAACTCATTTCAAATTAAATATTTGATAAATATTTAAATATAAATATGTGTTATATTGCAAGTGAACTGGATTGAACTGGACATTGTCTCTGCCCCTCCTGCTGTCTCATATTGGAACAACCTTCTTGATCATTTAAATGGGAAAAATATATATGGTCCATGCAACAAAGATTTTTCCTCACCAACAAAGTAAAAGAAATAACTTTTAATTGGATCAGATTTTGACACTATATGTTCCTTTTGTCCCCCCCCCCCCCCCTATTATTTTTTAGTTACTGACTGTTTCTGCTTTTTGTTTTCTTGTTATTCTTATATATGTTCTAATTTTGTTGTAGTGTAAACTGAATGTTCAAATAAAGCATTTAATTTAAAAAATGGTGCGCAGCAAAAATGACGTCAACGCGGAGTGGGCGGTCGTGAGCGTTCGTGCGGGTGCGCAAGACCCCATTTCGTGGTGGTGTGCAGCGCATTTTTTGTAACAGCGTGCGACTCCGCATCCGAAGATGAACAAGTTCTAGGCGAATCTAGCCGAGCATGACACACCGGCACCCAGTTTGCACATACAAATGAGGTGCTTATATTTACAAAATGAGTCTACAAAAGCAGAAATAAGCCCTTTTAAATAACGATCCATGTTTAATTAAAAAAAATCACGAAACGAAATGAAAATGTTTAGTGAAATTAGGAAATATTTAAAGGTCCCATGGCATGAAATTTTCATTTTATGAGGTTTTTCAACATTAATATGAGTTCCCCTAGCCTGAATATTGTCCCCAAGTGGATAGAAATGTTGATCGGTGTAAACCCGAGTTCTGGCTGTCTCTCTCTGCCTTTGAGAAAATGACAGGCCAGACGAGCCAATCCTGAAGTCTCCTGGTTTGACGTCCAAGCAGGAACGGTTACCTCCCTTTCCTCCGCCCAGAGAATCTGGCACGCCCATGCAAACGCTCGAGAGATCATTCCTTGTGAACGAGTGAATGCTGGCAGTTTCTCAGTGTTTGGATGTACAAATGAAAACAGAAGTCTTTCTTCAGTTCCTTCTGATCTGTGATCAGTAATTTCTGATGTGTAGCTAATTATTTATTATTCGTGCACACAATGCGGCTTCTCTCTCTCCAGACAGAACGGTGTTTTCGTGTTTTCTATCTTGTGAGTCAGTGTTTTTGTACGTCCTCGTCGCGTCTACCGGTTCTAAAATGTGCATACAGTCATGAGTTTCTGCTCAACATCGGCCTCACACACGCCGAAGCTCGGGCTGCACTGGCCGTTGGCCTTCAACATCCCCGACCCCCAGTACTGCATCTGGCCCACAGCGGAGGCACCAAACGCGGCGTGAGATTAAGCAGAAGGGGGGTAAGCGTGAGCGTATCCGGGCTAGCCAGCCTAGCCCCACAATAAACTGGATTACATTCGATTACTGCTGTTGTGTCTTTGTTTGCGCTGTGTACTCAACGCGCGTCACTGACGCTTTTATTTTATTTTAAAAATAATGCTATTATCAACACTTACTTTTAACTCGTTCATCTCGACAGCTGTAATGGTACTTTGCATGTGTTACAAAGTTGGTAATAATGATGAAGACGGACTCGGTGTGACTGGGACTCGTGTTTATTCAGAACTCTCAGATACAAACACAGTAAACTCGCGCTGACTGACAGCGCTCTCATAACTCAGTAGGTACTATAAATAACTTTGTTAGCGATCGCTGAGCTCCGTCTCTGGTACGTTAGTGATGTCCGGTTCGCGAACGATCTTTCTTTTGAACCTGTTCTTTTTAGTGAACCGAATCAGTTCACCAAATCGGACTGAATCGTTCTAAACGGTTCGCGTCTCCAGTCAGCGCTGATCCATAATTTACTAAAGTTACTAACTTTCTGACATGAGTGACAGTCCCTCCGACTAGAAATAGACTAATAACCTGAAGTATATGCTGTAACTACAACAGTTCAGACATGCTGAGAACTGATGTGAAGTGAACTCAGGTCCATCCGTCTCTCTGGCAGCAGCTCCTGCCTGCTCGTGCCTCGTAGACCAAGTTAAACCACGCCCCCTCCGCTCATTTAAAATACAAAGATGTCAGCCAATCACAACAGTGGGCGTTTTTACTGAAGTCTCACAGCAGACACGCCTCTTGAAGCAGGGCATTCAGCCACAGGGCAAACAGCAGTATAGAAAAAATGCCTTTTATTTCTAAATTATGACATTTTATGATGTAAAAATCATAGTAACAATATAAGTACACCTCAGGAAACATTATAAAATAATAGAAAAATGCCATGCCATGGGACCTTTAAGAGATCGTTAATTTAGTTGTATACATGTGTGTATATATTTTGTTCTATCAAGTACTATCAAGGTTTACTGAGCTTTACACAATCCTTTTGTAGTGTGGTTTTTGGTGAAGCGTACTAAAATAAATATCATCACCTGAGTACATTAGCCCACTTCTTCTCAACGCTTTTTCCTGATGGTTTATAAAACAATTTCTGCGTCCCAATTCGCCTACTTATACTACGTCCTAAAAGTATGTACTCTTTTTGAGAAGAAAAAGTACATACTTTTGAGTGTGTAGCAGAAGAGTATGCAAGCTTTGGGACATACTTCTTCGTCATCTTTAACGGATTTGCTTAGTTACGTGCATCCCGTCACTGTTAAAACTGCCCTGTCAATCACCGTCACAGTTCAAATCCTCCACATTCAGTTTAATTTCCTTCCGTATCGGAGAGAAATTAGTGATGTGTCGTTCATGAACGATTCGTTCATTTTGAACGAATCCTTAATATGACCCGGGAACAACGAGTCGTCTCAGAGAGCGATTAGTTCATTTTGTATTGACCCGCGCATGCGCATTGCGCAACATCTTAACATTCCTAAACAAAAAATAATATACAGTCAATAATACGACTGTAATGTTGTATATGTTGCGAGACACTGAAACCGGGAAGCGGTCACGTGACAAAAGAACGAGACTAAGACCCAAAGACTGACTCGAGAGATGAACTGATCATTTTTGTTTCTGCATTCAGCCTATGGGGACTAGAAAGAACTAGTGATGGGAAGTTCGGATCATTTTACGGACTCGGATCTTTGAATCTCGTTCAGCAAAATGAACGAATCTTTTTTCAAGTCATTTCGTTCATTTCAGCAGAATCTAATTAAAATATTACATTTTTCATTTTTCAGCACATTTAGTAGGCCTACTTTTGGAATAAAAAAATTAACTATAAGCTAATGCAGCCATGGCCAAACTTTGAGAAATAAATTATTAATTAATTGCTTAGCTTGATTTAGTCTATGTATGCAGTCTGTTAGTTCACCTCACCTCCCGATCCAAATCGTTCTTCTTTTCTTTTTTTTTCAAATCGTTTACTCTCGTGTCTGTCTTCAGGTTCGAGCCGTTAGTTCCATCATGTCTGATGCTCTGATCTGGCCGTGACAGCCGTGATTCACATGCGTCCGGAAACAGATCAGTTGATCAGTTCATTTCGAGTCTCGGGTTTGAGTCATTCGTTCATCAAGTCCCAGTCACAAGTCACAGTCACCGGAAACAGATTTGAACAGTTCATATTGAGTCATTCGTTCATCAAGTCCCAGTCATCAAGTCCCAGTCACAAGTCCCAGTCACAGGAAACAGATTTGAACAGTTCATTTCGAGTCTCGGGTTTAAGTCATTCGTTCATCAAGTCCCAGTCACAAGTCCCAGTCACCGGAAACAGATTTGAACAGTTCATTTCGAGTCTTTGAGTCGTTCCTTCTAGTCCCCATAGGCTGAATGCAGAAACAAAAATGATCAGTTCATCTCTCGAGTCAGTCTTTGGGTCTTAGTCTCGTTCTTTTGTCACGTGACCGCTTCCCGGTTTCAGTGTCTCGCAACATATACAACATTACAGTCGTATTATTGACTGTATATTATTTTTTGTTTAGGAATTCTCATACAATTATCAAAAGATATCTGCAACAAACATCTGAAAAATAGCCTAAGATGTTGCGCAATGCGCATGCGCGGGTCAATACAAAATGAACGAATCGCTCTCTGAGACGACTCGTCGTTCCCGAGTCATATTAAGGATTCGTTCAAAATGAACGAATCGTTCATGAACGACACATCACTAGAAAGAACGACTCAAAGACTCGAAATGAACTGTTCAAATCTGTTTCCGGTGACTGGGACTTGTGACTGGGACTTGATGAACGAATTACTTAAACCCGAGACTCGAAATGAACTGTTCAAATCTGTTTCCGGTGACTGGGACTTGTGACTGGGACTTGATGAACGAATTACTTAAACCCGAGACTCGAAATGAACTGTTCAAATCTGTTTCCGGGGACTGTGACTTGTGACTGGGACTTGATGAATGAATCAAATCAAATCAAATCAAATCACTTTATTGTCACTCTACCATATGCACAAGTGCAACAGCAGGTGAAATTCTTAGGTGCAGTTCCGAGCAACATAGCAGACATGACATGACATGTACAACATTTAAGCAACAACAGATTACACATCTGATGCGCACACAATTACTCACAGCACAGTATACACTACAATAAACAATAAATAATTTACACAATGTGAGTGTAGTTCTCACAGCTTTAAACAATATACACATACTTACAATATACATATACTTGAAACAACATATACTAAACATACATTAAACAATAACAGTATACATTAAGCTATAGTAATAATATACAATGTACAGTATACAATATGTTCACAAATTGAAATCCAAAGTGCAATAGATGCTGTATGATAAATAAATGTGTATATAATGTGTGTGTATCTACAGTGGGTTGTGCTGAGTGATATTCTGTCCAGTGTGTGTTATGATACTGATGGATCAAGAGTTAAGTAGTCTGATTGCTTGTGGGAAGAAGCTGTTCTGGAGTCGGCTGGTGCGTGTTCTGATGCTGCGGTACCGTCTGCCTGATGGCAGCAGTGAGAGCAGCCCATGGTTCGGGTGGCTAGAGTCTCTGATGATCCTCTGAGCTCTCTTCACACACCGCCTGGCGTAAATGTCCTGGAGGGAGGGAAGCTCACCTCCGATGATGCAGCTGGCAGTGCGCACTACCCTTTGCAGGGCCTTGCGGCTGCAGGCGGTACTGTTGCCGTACCAGGTGGTGATGCAGCCAGTCAGCAGGCTCTCGATGGTGCAGGTGTAGAAGCGTGTGAGGATGTGGCGGTTCATTCCAAACCTCCTCAGCCGTCGCAGGAAGAAAAGGCGCTGATGAGCCTTCTTCACAACGGCCTCAGTGTGGACGGACCATGAGAGTTCCTCTGTGATGTGGACACCGAGGAACTTGAAGCTGCTGACTCTCTCCACCGGTGCTCCATCGATGGTGATGGGGCGGTGTTCTCTCTCATTCCTCCTGAAGTCGACCACCAGCTCCTTGGTCTTGCTGACGTTGAGGGAGAGGTTGTGCTCCTGACACCACCTTGATGAATGACTTAAACCCGAGACTCGAAATGAACTGTTCAAATCTGTTTCCGGGGACTGTGACTTGTGACTGGGACTTGATGAACGAATGACTTAAACCGAGACTCGAGATTAACTAAATCAAATCTGTTTACGGACGCATGTGTATTACACGGCTGTCACGGCCAGATCAGAGCATCAGACATGATGGAACTAACGGCTCGAACCTGAAGACAGACACGAGAGTAAACGATTTGAAAAAAAAAAAAAAAGAAGAACGGTTTGGATCGGGAGGTGAGGTGAACTAACAGACTGCATACATAGACTAAATCAAGCTAAGCAATTAATTAATAATTTATTTCTCAAAGTTTGGCCATGGCTGCATTAGCTTATAGTTCATTTTTTTATTCCAAAAGTAGGCCTACTAAATGTGCTGAAAAATGAAAAATGTAATATTTTAATTAGATTCTGCTGAAATGAACGAAATGACTTGAAAAAAGATTTGTTCATTTTGCTGAACGAGATTCAAAGATCCGAGTCCGTAAAATGATCCGAACTTCCCATCACTAATATGTGGTAGCACGTTGATTCTATTCGTGGGTCTTTAATGCAGAGACTCCTCTCATGTGTTTGCAAAGTTAATGACCAAACGTATCATTACAAAAGTTCACAATGCTGCTGCAGGTGAAATATAATGTTGCTAACATTGAATAAATATCTTTTTGTCAGGTAAATACTTAGGTAAATAATTGCTCACTCAAACCCCTTTATCTTATCCTCTCTACTTAACCGTCAGACTCGCGTAACCGACATGTTTGTAGTTTTTTAACACTTTTTATCCTCGTTTGTAGTTCTAATCGAATCCTCGTCCATCTTGCAATGGGTTGTGGGCAATATCAGCCGTTATGGTGCGTTCACACCGGACGCGATTCGCGCGAGTGATTTACATGTTAAGTCAATGCAGAGACGTGAAATGGCATTCTGCGGCGCGATTCGCGCGAATGAGGCGGCGAGATTTGCGAGATTTGCGCTATTCGCGCGATTGATGCGGCGCGAATGACGCGAATTGAGCGTTTTGAAAGAAATTGAGTTATTGTGAGCCAAGTGAGCCATTTCACAACGAGACAGGAGCAGAAAAAAAGAGCCAGAGCCAGCGGCAAATGTGAGAAGGACTAGCCGAGGAAAGGCGGGTCTCGCTGGGCAAACGAACGCTGAGCGCCGCTGATCCCCTGGATCTCACAACTCCGAAAACGCCAGATAAAATGCTCAAATAGGCACTCTTTTTATAAAATAACCACAGATTTGAGCTTTAAACAACTATATTATCGCCTGAAAAAGTCTTTAAACTACGTTTTGTCACACATTAATAGTAGTATTTTTTACAAAAAAGACCTGGCTCATATAGGGCAGAAGCCGCTCACTTGACGCGAATTCGCGTCTGTTGTGTAGTTGTCACGCGCGAATGAAGCGAGTAAACTCAAAATGTTCAAGCGTCCACCTTCGTGCGATAAGCGCAAATTATTCGCGCGAATCGTGTCCGGTGTGAACGCACCATTAGAGTGCGCACCGATCTGCACTTCGGATTCTGACCGGAAATAGTAGACCATCCGGGAATCTTTGGAATACGTTTTCAACACGCTACGATTTGGGACATACTAATTCTTTTTTCGAATACTATTTAGTACGGATAGTATGCGAATTGGGACGCAGCGAATTACTCCGAGTCGCCCTCTGTCGTTTCAAAGAATAGCACAACGGCGAGCGCGTCAAGTATAAACGCCTCGTCCGTTTGGGGAGGAGTGCGCGCAGTCAGCGGAGGCTCGCGCTGCGGAGCCAGGCGAAAGTATAAACAAGGCTTCAAACGCCCAAAGTCCCCAATCAAGCGCTCTGCTCATTTGTTGTGGTCACGACAATTGAACCGAACATAAGTTGAAATCTGCTAAAAGTCTGCTAAATGACTAAATGTAACGTTAAATGTAATTAAGGTTACATGCTAGTTTCCATGACAGTGTTCAATATCAATACTGGAGCTGCCAGGTGCTAAGTTTCAAATGATTATTAAACAGCAAGCACAAACTTAGCTAAAGCATTCACTCTTTTAAAATGGACTGAATTAGTAATGTAGGGAATAGAGAATGGGGGTAATTTCGAACACAGCCTCTATCTCTTTAAAATCAGGCAAAACACTTGATTCTCTCTTTTTAAAAAAAAATATTAAGTTAGTATAAAACTTTCTCTTTAATTGACGCAAAAAATGTAATGACTTACGTTTAAATGAAGAGCACATCCTGCGAGCATAGATGTGTTTCGTTTTTCTTTCCTTTAAGGACAGTTAGTTTCGTTTACTCTTAATAAAACTTGCTTCACCGGAATGGTTATCTGGTGTAGACTGCCATCTACAGGAGACAAGACGCCACTGCAAGAACAGTCAAGCGGCTGCTCAATGCAGAGATAATGGGTGGAGCTTGACGTAAAAAAATACATAAAATTCAGAAGTGATGCCCATCAGGGTCTGGAGATTTCCCTGAGGATAATTTGGCCTATGACTATCAAAGTTTTTATGTCAGCCTCACACAAGTCTCTAAATCTGTGGTCTATCTGTGGTATGTTGGTGTGAATTCTATAAAAAAACATGGCAGTCTGATGCATGTCACAACAGGTGTCCATATTTAAGGTTAGCTCCATGATTAGTTCCTGCCTTCACTAATCATTAGTTCAAGTTGAAGTAATTCATTCAGGTATTAGCACATGATTATTTATGTACCATTATTATAAAGTGATACACAAATGTGTCATTGCATGTCTTGATCAATGGGTGGTAGATCCTTCGGAACTTCCTCTAACTCTTTGTGACGACTCTAGTATGTCCTTTTTCAAGTCACAACTAAAATCTTTTCTCACAGTATTTTTAGCACTTCCATCTGTTTTTATGTGTTTTGTTACTGATACACCGACCAGGCATAACATTAGACCACCTTCCTAATATGTGTTGGTCCCCCTTTTGCTGCCAAAACAGCCCTGACCCGTCAAGGCATGGACTCAAGAAGGTGTGTTGTGGTATCTGGCACCAAAATGTTAGCAGCAGATCCTTTAAGTCTTGTAAGTTGTTAGGTGGGGCCTCCATGGATCGGAATTGTTTGTTCAGCACATCCCACAGAAACTCGATTGGATGCTGCTCCCCACATGTATCAATGAGCCTTGGACGCCCATGACCCTGTCGCCGGTTCACTACTGTTCCTTCCTTGGACCACTTTTGATATACTGACCACAGCAGACCGGGAACACCCCACAAGAGCTGCAGTTTTAGAGATGCTCTGACCCAGTCGTCTAGTCATTACAATTTAGCTCTCGTCAAACTCGCTCAAATCCTTACGCTTGCCCATTTTTCCTGCTTCTAACACATCAACTTTGAGGACAAAATGTTCACTTGCTGCCTAATACATCCCATATATACAGTGAGGAAAATAAGTATTTGAACACCCTGCTATTTTGCAAGTTCTCCCACTTGGAAATCATGGAGGGTTTTTTTAAATATATATTTGTAAGAGCTGTATCATACAAATAAATAGTTAAAAAATCATACATTGTGATTTTTGGATTTTTTTTTATAGATTATGTCTCTCACAGTGGACATGCACCTACGGTGACAATTTCAGACCCCTCCATGATTTCTAAGTGGGAGAACTTGCAAAATAGCAGGGTGTTCAAATACTTATTTTCCTCACTGTATATATATGTGTGTGTGTGTGTGTGTGTGTGTGTGTGTGTGTGTGTGTGTGTGTGTGTGTGTGTGTGTGTGTGTGTGTGTGTGTGTGTGTGTGTGTGTGTGTGTGTGTGTGTGTGTGTGTATAGTAGGCTATTATTATTATTATTATTATTATTACAAATTCATGGAACTTATCCAAGATTAGGTCGAAGCTTCACAAAGCAGTGCCCATCACTGTACACTTCTTGTCAAAGCATTACCGAAAGCAGATGCCTTGTCTAATGAATTTTTGACCAATTAAAAAAAAATTCTAGCATGTAGGTAAATGCAAATTCTAAATGCAAAGTACAATTTGCCAATTCAAATCTTACTTGCCTCTCATTCAAATTGGTTTCTTCTTTCACTGAAATCTTTGCTGTCGTTTTTTTTTTTTTTTTCATGAAAAAGATCATTCATTGGTCTTGTTCATCCATTTAAACTGTTTTTGTTTTCTGTGATGTTTCTTTGACATTATTGTTATTGTTGATTTGTCGAAAATATAATTTTATCATGTAATTGTGCTGCATAAAATGTAGAAAAATAACTACAAATATCAAATCAAACTGAAAAAAAAAAAATTACGAAAAAGAGTGAGCGAGTAACAAGCAACCATCATCACACGTAGTGCTTGTTACATGATTTAATTCAGAAATGTCAAAACTTGATTCTCTCTTAAGGAAATGTTCTGGAAAATATATTTAAGTCCCTCTCATGTGCAATGATTGATAGCTAAAAATAACTGTATACATCACATGTTAAAATACTTAATAGTATTTTTCTAATTCTATTTTATCTAATTCTCAAATGTCAAAATCTTTATCTCCAATCCCCAAGAAAAACACCTGCAAAAATGAATTAACCGGATGCTCCGGTTCATTAAATGGCAAAGAACCTGCTTCATCAAGCTAAAACATAGGTGTGCCAATGTTGAACAACACTGTTGAAATAGCTGCTAATTTTAGAATTTTCAACTGGGAGTGGTTGTCTTCATAACTCTTCTGGGCTAAACATATTGCATAATATCTTGAAGAAAAACTGTACAGCCAGCTGAACAGGATATTCACTCTTTGTTGTTGTCTTCATATACTTTTAACCTGATTGAATATATACAACAAAAGAATGTATGTTATTATCTTATAATGGACACCTGTGATATGTGAAACCATGCTGTTGGCCAATAGCTAGAAGCCATCTTCTGAATGCCAAAACATGGTATGGAGTCACAATTACATCTGATTTGAATACTTTATATTTACATTTATGTGTTCAATATACACAACAAAATATGGTATTCTTTCACCTTTCTAAATACTCAGTAAAGTGCACAATACTCAAGGATCTGAAAAGTGTAAGTGTTTGGGATAAAACACATTTTACATTTTTGGTAAATTTTTTAATTGATGGTTATCATATAAAAGAAGATACGTTTACATGGGATATAATTTGAAAGCAGATACGCTCAATGAAAATCTGTGTTTGTGCATTAAAACATAACTTTGTGTAGCATTTGTGGTGGTATATGACATTACTGGTCATTCAGTGTTTCGGTTAAACTTCAAGGAAGTTCATCATTTATGAACATGTGACCCAGGGTAGGGAGTCCTCACATTTTCATTGGTGGGAGTGCACTTATGAAACTTATCTAATCTCTGTTTGGAAATATCTACCCACTGATTTATTCAAAGAATAAACTCACATTAAAACATTCATAGATAAATTATGACTATTGTTGCGTAACACAATGTATAGGCCTTTACCATATCTGATATGATGAATGCAAACATAATACAAGAGCTGTTATGTTGTTTTAAGCAGGACAGGACATCTTAATGGGATATACACAATTTTACTAAAAGGTACTCATAGCAAACAAATTCAAATCATGTACCCAAGAGCTAGAATCAGAAGTGTCAATAGACTAAGGACAAGAGGGAGCTATCCAAAAAAATCACTCAAGCCTATAAACTAAGATACTATAATAACATGAGTCAACTAATAAAGAACTAAATAATAAAGATAAGGCACAATCATTATTAGAATTGCAAGTCCTTGTAAGTCAATTTTCTGTCCAATAAAGTCTCGACGAAATTATGGCATTCAGGAGGTATCAAATGGTTGTTACAATACATACTCATGTTTCTGTAATAAAGACATGTAATCTTAAAACCAAACAAATAACTAAATGTATACTTTCTGTTAAAAAAAAAAATCTAATCAGAGGAGAGATATATAATACTTTCCAACCAAGGGAATAGCACTTAATGTATACATTTTGTACGATTAGAATAGACCAATTTTTCCTTTGAAATTGCATTATTTCCTTAAAAAAAAAGAAGAAGAGAGAAATTAGTGTCCAATGGAGCTGAACTGACTTAGTCTAAGTGCAAAAAATTTTTCACAACTGTGACCAGAAATTTAAAGAATTGACCAAAAATTGAAGGGCTATTCTCAGCTTTCTGTCTTGCCTCCTGCTCGTGTTTTTTATTCAGGTCTTCTTCCGCTTCTTTCAAGGCCTCGCCTTTAAGTTGAGCCCTCAGAGCTTCTATCTCGTTCCGTCTCTGCTCCTCTGTCTCCTTCAGGATACGTTGTTTCTCTTCCTCAATCGCTCTCTCTGCCCTTTCAAGCATCTCACTGGTGTAATGTTGCCCACCATTTCCTGTGACCATTTTATCAATCTGATCCAGCAACTGAATGACCTGTTCAGGATTGTGTTCTTTATTATTGAACATGTGGTATCTTCCACTGCAGGTTTTGATGAAACTGAGCAGTTTTGGGCTGTCCCGCACAAATGTGTGAATGTTCTTGCCCTCCAGTCGATCTCCATGAGTGAACAGTGCCATGGTGTACGTGGAGGCTTCCTCACCAAAAACTGCTTGAATGATTCTAACAGCTTCTGCCTCTTCATCTGTGAATCTGCCCAGCTGAATCACCACTAAGAAGACATGTGGACCAGGAGCAGAGAGTGGAATACAAAGTTTAATTCTGTTGATCACCTCATCTGTACTTAGGCTGGTGTCAAACAGACCTGGAGAGTCGATGACAGATACTTCTCTGCCATTTATTATTGCATTAAATTTTTCACATTGTCCTGTCACAGAGGAGGATGATAATGCTGATTTAAAAGCCTTTTTCCTCAAAATAGTGTTGCCTGTTGCGCTTTTCCCCACTCCTGTTTTTCCAACCAAAAGAATCCGGAGTTTCTCTCCTGGGTCATGCACTGCATATTGAGAAGAATTAAAAGAATTATTATTACTTAATTAATTCGATAATCTCTTGAAAATGTTATACATATTTTATAAAGGCCTATATTAAAAAATTCATAGTGCAAAAGTTATACAATATTTTTAGAACACTGGGGAAAAAAATACTTTACCTCTGTCATTCGAATCATCATGTTGCTTAAACATCTAGAAATTATTTATAAAAAAAAATCAAACATTTTATTCACATTTCCTCATTTATACAATTTATTAATATGTCTCTAAAAAGAAAATGTTATTTTAGATACATAAATATAGATTATATATACTTTTCTGTACATTTTCACATACTGTACAATACAACAATTAGATAGAGGATTAGGATGAGACAGAAATCAGTCCTACACACAAGTGTTATAAGGACAAAAACCTGACAAATCCCTTGAAATGAAACATTTCAACACTGTCTTGAGATGTGGTAACCATAGTATAAGGAGAATAATTGATAGTAAAAAGTAAACATATTTAAAGAGCACATATATAGATATAGGCTATATATCATGTGTCTAGATGTTCTTTTATTGTGACAATAAGATTTTTCAAATACATACCTGTATTGCTATTGCAGCAGTGACACCAGTTATGCCAAGCACTACCAGTATAATGAAGGAAGATGAGACCCATGAGTGTGAGGTTGTCGATAATTGTCTAGGAGATGTTTTGGTGTCCTCCATATCTTTTGAGAAAGTGTAGTCAAAACTATTGTTCTTGTGAAGAAATCCTAGCCTGACGTCGTCATACTCAAATCTAGTCAGAATTTGAGTCTGATACTGCTCCGTTGGGCTGTGATTATGGGGTGTGTTTCAACCGAACCAGGAAAGACCTCAATTGGATAGACCTACAACCAATCAGAGCAACGGAGCGACACATAACGTTAGTTGTGAAATGTCAACAGAACTCAACTGCACTGTGTTGCCAAGTCCGCGGGTTGAAGCGACCCCAATTATGTGATATACAGACCCAGGAATGTGAATTTTAGCAGGCAGCCCTGCCAAAATAACACATATTTTACCCCCCAAATGCCTTTTTTCCCGGAGAACCCCAGAAAAGAGATGCAAACGGATGGCTGCAATTGACCCTTCGCTAAGCCACGCCCGAAAACCACCACAGGCCAATTGTGGCTTAGCAACCGTAACTAGGCGCGGAAGGTCTGTTACAGGATGTAATGTCTCATGCGATCGACAGTCGATTGCTTTGGGCTAGTTGTTCTGCTCCCTGCCCTGTTGCCAATACAGTTGCTGAGCTGCACTCACGTGTTTATTTATGCTTATACTGCTGATACTGATGCCTAGCGCATACACCCTTAAGTTTATGCTGTAACTGCTGATTTCGACCATTTCTTCGATTATGGACGCTGATAATGTGGCGGCCGTGCCTCACCCGTCTAGTGGCGTACCAGCCCACATTGCGGCAAACCTACCTCTGCCATCACCGATGAATATGAACGGAGACTGGAGCGCTAACTGGGAATTATTCAGAGCAGAGTTTGAGGATTATGCACTGGTCACGGGCCTGGCTGAAAAGACATGGGGAGTTCCAAGCTGCCACATTGAGTGTGATGGGATCTGAATGCAGACATGTTTACTGGCATAATTTGAATCTCACAGCGGCGCAGCAGAGAGACATTATAACCATCCTAGATGCATTGGAAGCATACTTCAAGCCTGCCAGAAATGTCATTTTTGAGAGGTATGTGTTCGGCTGTTGTAAACAGGAGGATGTGACACACGCACACGCACTGTGGACGCACTGTGGACACCCACACGCACTGTGGACTTCAGTTCAGCCATATCCACAACCAAACATCCTCTCTTCTCATTTTCTACACTCACTGAGACTGAAGTATCTAAACTTCTCCTCTATAGCCATCCTACCACCGGTCCTCTTGATCCCATTCCCTCACACCTCCTTCAAGCCATCTCTCCTACAATCCTACCAGCACTCACTCGATGATCAACACATCTCTCAGCACTGGCATCTTCCCTACCACATTCAAGCAGGCTCGGGTAACTCCACTGCTTAAGAAACCCACGCTAAACTCATCACTCATAGAAAATTACAGACCGGTTTCTCTACTACCATTCATAGCAAAAACTATTGAACAAGTTGTTTTCAACCAGGTTTCATCCTTCCCATCACAGAATAATCAGCTGGACATCAACCAATCAGGTTTCAAAAGGGGCCACTCCACAGAGACTGCACTACTGTCGGTCACTGAAGCCCTGCAGATAGCTAAAGCTGACTCCAAATCATCAGTCCTCGTCCTGCTCGATCTATCTGCGGCCTTTGACACGGTCAATCATCAGATTCTTCGGTCCACCCTCTCATCGCTGGGCATCACAGGGTCTCCGCTCCTTTGGTTTGAGTCCTATCTCACAGGTAGGTCTTTCAAGGTTGCCTGGAGAGGTGAGGAATCCCAAGCACATCCACTGACCACCGGGGTTCCCCAGGGCTCGGTGCTTCGTCCTCTCCTCTTCTCCATCTACACTACTTCATTGGGACCCATCATTCAGGCACATGGCTTCTCATACCACTGCTATGCTGATGACCCTCAGCTCTACCTTTCATTTCACCCAGACGACCCCACAGTAGCTGCACGAATCTCTAGCTGTCTGGCTCTCTGCATGGATGAGAAAACATCACCTGCAGCTTAACCTGGCAAAGACTGAGTTTCTCATCTTCCCCGCCAGTCCCACCATACAACATGACTTCACCATCCAGTTAGGTACATCCTTGATTTCCCCATCAAAGTCAGTCAGAAATCTTGGAGTAACATTTGATGACCAGCTGTCCTTCAGAGAACACATTTCTAAGACAGCTCGCTCATGCCGGTTTGCGCTCCACAACATCAGGAAGATTAGACCGTTCCTAACAGAGCACGCAACACAGCTTCTTGTCCAGGCCCTGGTTATTTCTAGACTTGACTACTGCAATGTGCTTCTGGCTGGACTCCCCTCTTGTGCGATCCAATCACTTCGAATGATCCAGAATGCAGCAGCACGTCTTGTCTTCAAAGAGCCCAAAAGGACCCACGTCACACCTCTCTTCATCTCCCTGCACTGGCTACCACTCGCTGCTCGCATCAAGTTTAAGGCGCTGACCCTTGCATACAGAGCCACCACACGCTCAGCTCTGACTTACTTTGACCCCATTCTACAAATCCACACCCCAACCAGAAGCCTTCGCTCAGCAAAGGAACGACGGCTTGTGGTACCATCACAGAGGGGGAAAAAATCCCTTTCCAGAACATTTTCATTCAACGTTCCCAGCTGGTGGAACGATCTTCCCAACACCATCCGAAACGCAGAATCATTGACATCATTCAAAAGTCAACTTAAAACTCAGCTCTTCCGTGAGCACTTAACCTCATAAAAAAAAAAAAAATCCTCTTTCTTCTTTCTCTTTCTTCTTCCCTCCCCTAGCCTGTGCTACACTAAGCAATGTACACGGTCTCAGGATTTCAAAATGTGAATCAATAGACAATTTTGTGACCAGATTGAAGGATGAAATGATTCGTGACAAAATCGTACTGGCATTACAAATGAAGGGACCAGACGTAGGTTGTTAAGTAAAAAAATGTTTACACTGCTCACAGCCATTGAGATGTGTCGCACATCTGAACAGACTGCTATGGACATGGACTGCTATGGACATGCACTGTATATTCCAAGGAGGAGCTGGTTGGAGACAGTGATGATGATATTTACACAGTTGAGTCCATTAACACAGTGCACATGAAGGGGAATAAATGGTTTGTTTCCCTGCAATTAAATGGCAAGTCACTACGTTGTCAGTTAGATTCAGGGGCAACATGCAATGTCATGAGCTACAAGGACAAAGTAAAGGTGGCACCACACACACCACCCCACCCCAGTAATGTCAAACTACGGCTGTACTCAGGCGAGTCGCTGGACTCCATGGGTGTTTTTATTACAGAATGTTTGGTCAAAGGAGAGTGATACCAACTGTCATTTGAGATAGTAGAGACAAATCAAAGTCCACTTCTTTCAGGCTCTACTTGTGAACAGCTAGGCCTGATGCAGTTTACAATCCCAGATAACGTGCTCAAAATGGAATATGAATGGTCTGAGCCTCTGACTAAGGAACAGTTAGTTGACAAATACAATGATGTGTTTAACTTTCCTGTGGAATCTCTGCATGGTGGGGTCCACTTCGAGCTGGATACCAGTGTTAGACCGGTACAAGTGTGTCCCCCGGAATGTTCCAATTGCTATGAAAACAGCTGTCAAAGCCCAACTGGACACGTATCAGGAAGAGGGTCATATTGCAGATGTTACAGAGCCAAATGATTAGATCAGCAACATGGTGATTGTTAAAAAAACAGACAAGCTGAGGATTTGCTTGGACCCAAAGTTCCTGAACAAAGCTCTGAAACGCTCTCATTACATAATGCCAACTCTGGAGGATGTGTTATACAAACTGCCTAAACTAAGGATCTTCACACTGGTTGATGCCAAACATGCATTCTTACAGTGCAAGCTGGACCAAGAGAGCAGCTTCATGACCACATTCTGGACCCCGAGGGGCAGGAAACGGTGGCTAAAGCTCCCATTTGGTGTCTCAGTGGCACCTGAGGTGTATCAACAGAAAAAGCCTGAACTGTTAACAGGTTTAAAGGGGATTGAGCCCATTGCTGATGATATTCTTGTCGTTGGTTGTGGCGACACAGACCAGAAAGCTGAAGGTAACCACTTGGACCTCATCTACACACGCCACTGCTCCACAGATAACACTTTAGTTACTCCATTGCACACCTCAGACTACTTTCTCATCACTCTTAACCTCAGACTGACTCCTGACACAACACACACTCCTCCCCAGATCACCTTTCGGCGTAATCTACGCTCACTCTCTCCCTCTCGCCTGTCCACTTTGGTTTCTTCCTCACTCCCTCCACCTGCTCAGTTCTCAGCACTGGACACTAACAGTGCTACTGACACTCATTGCTCCACTCTAACATCTTGCTTAGATAGTTTTTGTCCCCTTTCACCCAGACCAGCCCGCACCACCCCCTCTGCCCCCTGGCTGTCTGATATTACTTCACTAGTGAAGTTTATTCAACAATCCAGTAGTGCAAACGGAAGTGCAGGTGAGTGGTGCAGAAGTTCTTGGGAGTTCGGTGATGAGATCCTGAAGGACACAGTCTTTATACTTGCAGATGGTGATCGTTGAAGACAGGCTGGGAGTGGTGAAGACACACACACACGCACGCACGCGCACACGATGGAGACTTGGAGGTAACAAGGGATGAAGGTAAGTATCGTAGAGGAAGTTCTTGAAGTAAGCATCGAGTTAAGTACCTTTTACAAACGAGACCGGACAGTGACTGTGTGTGTGAGTGTCTTTTGTCCTGTGGGTGATTGCCGTGTTGATGGGATGCAGGTGTGCTTGATTAATACTCAGGGGAAGGCGTGCGCTGTGATTGTGTGACGTGGGAGCCTGGCGTGTCTGTGACATTACCCTGCTGTGCATGAACATAGCTGTTCCTTAATTTGTGTTTCTGTCGTGGAACTTTTTTATTTTCAAAGTAATTAGGATTCAGAGAAGTATTGAAAGGTTTAACAATTGTTTATTTCTTGCAAGAAAGGCATTCATCACTCCGAGCTGTCAGAAGGTGAAGGCAAACTTCCCCTCTGTGTCGGAAAACTTTATATTACCCCCACCCTCGCGCGCACAGTTGTACTCAACTTCCTCTTTATTATCTGCTACAGCTTGTGCATGGAAGGTTTACAAAGGTCACATATCAAAAACACACACACACTTTAATATTAATACACTCTCTATCTGCCTGTTGTCGGGCAGAAGTTTCTTTTATCGTTTCTCTGAACTAGACCCCTTTTCCTGTTATCTAGCTTCGGCGAAACCAAGCGGAACAATGTTCTCTGAAATGTATTTTAATAATGCATCAAACCAAGCAGAACATAATGTTCTCTGAAGCTTCACTTAATAAGACAATGGTTAATAAAAATGAATGTTAAAGCATGCATTAAAAATTTCCATAACAGTTTCCCAATTGAATGGTCAGCAGAGGCGGCTGCTTCTTGCACTGGGACCTATAGCTTTAGCTTAAATTTTGATGAAATTATTCTGTAATCGGTTGCATATGTCGTGGATATATCCCTCGAATGCATACTGCAGTCCCGTTTATCTTGCTCTCTCAGATATTTCACCTGTTCGCCAAAAATTACTAATTATCTCCTTGGGAATGTCTGGCACCATCGCATACATAGGCCCTGTCCCAAATGGCCCTGTCCCAAATGGCCTACTTCATGTGCACTTTCGGTCTTGTGGACTTACAATGGCCGCTGCGTGCGCATGTCCGTTAAGTCCACGAGACCACAAAGTATCCCATTTGTCATTTTAGGTCTCAGAAAGACTTGAGCAAGTCCTTGAAGTTGACCCTTTGAGTTCAATTTGCGCCCTCGATGCGCACTTCTGCCGATCCCGCACTGGTGTGGGTTACGCAGCGGACTTCTTCCCGGCAGTCAAAGCGACATTACGTTGTGAAAGTGCAGACTCAGAGGAAGACCACGAGTGTTTAGGGTGCCATTTGGGACAGGGCCATACTGTAATAGACATGCCAGGCATGAAAGCTTGTCAGGGGTAGCAACAGTAACTAAGGAGAGCGGGGCTTAGTAAAGGGTCAATTCACAGAAACAACTTGTAACACGTATCCGAGGAAATAGGGATAGCTCGCTTGGCTGGAGACAGACTTCACGAAGGCGATTGACATTTCACAGCTCGCACTTTATTCCCCATGAAACTCATTTAACTGTCCGTCACAAACATTCTTCCGTCCACAGCGTTTAATTCAAATTCTGATTATAGGCCTAATCGCCTAGACAGTGTGCAAAGAGCGCTCCATTTATGATCACTATATCATGATCACTGTCACTCATTCAATGATCACGACCTCGCAAAGTTCCGTTAAATTAATCAGTGAAGCTGACTACACAATTAATTTCTTATTTATGTAATGTCTACACTTTGGATTATGCGCATGGATTTGCGCACTTGAGGATTTGCACATGTGCAGAACTCAGCAGTGCCCAGTGCAGAGTGAGAGATTCTAACTTAAACACCTGTGATTGGCCATTGCATTCAAGAAATCAACAAACATGTCAGTGATTGGCTACATTACATGTCAGTGATTAGCAAAAACACGTTGGAAAATGAATCATTTGACGAGCACAAATACAGATTACGCACTGGATCTTTTGCCAACTCCTTTTCGCTAATAATATGCTATTATAATTAAGAAAACAGATCTTAGACCAGCAGTTATGGGCAGCTTTTCCCTCTAAAAACAATCAGAAACAGAAGCAGCAGGCAGCTGTGGTTTACACGCTATTATCAAGCATTGTCAGTAGAACTTTTTTTCCTTTTAGCAAATATTTTAGGCCCATTTTAGCATAAAAAAAAGTACTCACTTTTTATAACTGATAGCAAAAGCAAGTTAAATTTACCTTTAATGAAGAGCAAGAGTCTGGGTGCCTGTTATGTACAGGGTTCATTCATGTTGGTCACAACCATAATGGCCGTAAAGCTCTTAGCTCCTCCGCAACAGTGTCTTTTGAACATCTTATTACTTTGATGTTGTATATACTGTTCATGTCAAAATTGTCTTTGTTTCAATTATAATAAATAATGTTGCGTGTTACAATTAAGACAGGAGGCTGGGTGTCCCAAAAGTGTACCTCACAGAACCATAATTTTATTCATATAAATATTTATGCCACTTTGTGTAAAATTGCACGTTGCATTGCATATATGACTTCAAATAAATATTGTTTATCAAACTGTGTCTATACTAAACCCAAGATTACATCATCTCTCTCTCTCTCTCTCTCTCTCAGAATGTTCCGTCTTTTTTCCATTCCCTCTATCTCTGTTGTCTGATTGAAATACTGATTTACAGTTTGTTATTATTGCAGCAGCAATATAGTTGTTTTGTGTCCTTTCAACAATTATTTATCATTTCAAAATAAATGATTCCCTTTTTATTGTAGATGAAAAAGTAGATGTTCAAACTCACCTTTGACGTGGTGCTCATGAGAGTCTGGATGCCACTTATGTGGAGGGTTTCGTGTTCCTTTTCATTATAAGGGAGTGTGTCATTTACATAGGTTTTGCAACCCCTCTGTTAAAACTGCTGGTAAACTTGTTGTTTTCATCCCATTTTATATTGTAGATTACAGTCCAAAGCAACACTGCATGGCAGCTTCTTCACCACCTACACAATTGAAGCATTTCAGGACTACAGCACTAAATACACAGATATTAAAAATATGTGCAAGGGGAAAATTCAGATTTCTTGTAACCTTGCATTTTCTAGATTGATAATTAGTTCTGTTGTTTGTCACCATGGTTACTGATTGATTTTGTATTCTGTTCAGGTGTCTATTTAATTATCTCCTTTATTTGCTCAGTGTATTTAGCCCGTGTTTGGTCTGTTATTGTTAATTTTTACACACATTTTGAACTTCTGAGAAACCAGACAAGTTTTGTTATTTTGATATGAATAAAGACTGCTGTGCATAAGATCCTGCTCCCTTTTTCATCTTTGCTGCAACCAGCCCATGACACATAGTTTAAATATTCTTTGCACGTTATACAGCAATAGCAAAACATAGCGAATATAATAAAAATGTCAAATAATGTGTGTGTATATGTATATATATAAATAAAGGATCTCACAATGCATATTTTTCGCATACAAAAAGAGGTACATTATATACCTAAAACTTATACACAACACATCTGCTTAAATACAGAAAGACACATTCATCAAACATTTCACATTAAACACATATCACATTTACCAGAATGTAGCTACAATGTAAATGTGCTTTAGTTCTATTTATTAAAAACGGTGCACACTTAACTTAACATCTTGCCAGCTAGTTATATTCATTGTTTAACTTTTTTTAATGCTTTTTCATAGGCCTCGTCCACAAGTTGAGCCCTCAGAGCTTCTATCTCCTTCCGTCTCTGCTCCTCTGTCTCCTTCAGGATACGTTGTTTCTCTTCCTCAATCGCTCTCTCTGCCCGTTCAAGCATCCCACTGGTGTAATATTGCCCTCCATTTCCTGTGACCATTTTATCAATCTGATCCAGCAACTGAATGACCTGTTCAGGATTGTGTTCTTTATTATTGAACATGTGGTATCTTCCACTGCAGGTTTTGATGAAACTGAGCAGTTTTGGGCTGTCCCGCACAAATGTGTGAATGTTCTTGCCCTCCAGTCGATCTCCATGAGTGAACAGTACCATGGTGTACGTGGAGGCTTCCTCACCAAAAACTGCTTGAATGATTCTAACAGCTTCTGCCTCTTCATCTGTGAATCTGCCCAGCTGAATCACCACTAAGAAGACATGTGGACCAGGAGCAGAGAGTGGAATACAGAGTTTAATTCTGTTGACCACCTCATCTATAGTTAGGCTGGTGTCAAACAGACCCGGAGAGTCGATGACAGATACTTTTCTGCCATTTAAAACTGCATGAAACTTTTCACATTGTCCTGTCACAGAGGAGGATGATATCTCAGATTTAAAAAGCTTTTGTCCCAGGATAGTGTTGCCTGCTGCACTTTTCCCCGCCCCTGTTTTTCCAACCAGTAGAATCCGGAGCGGTTCGCCTGGATATTGCACTGTACATTAAAAAGAATAATGTATTTTTTTCAAACTAATTTAAATTGACAAACATTTATTTAAAAAGAACAATCAAATACACCTATATTTAGCCCTTTAAATACTATTATTCATTTTGACAAAGCTTAACTATGTAATAAATGTATGTTTAAAGATAATAACCTTACCTACAGCATCAAAATCCTGTTTTTGTTGCTTGAAAATCTATAAGTTATTATTTGTTAAGACATTTGGCCATTTATAATACATGTTAAAAAGATAATCAGCTTAGAGTAAAAAAAAGGGCAAAATATGTATTTAAGCATACCTGAGTACATATAGCAAAGGCTCCAACAATTATAGAAACCACCACCAGTACTGTGGAGAAAGATGAGATCCAAGACTTTGAGGTCGTCATTGTTGATGGTCCAGGAGAAATGTCCTGCACAGCTATAAAGAAAGACATGAAAATGTTGTTCTTGCTATACGTTAAAAATATGAAAACAATAAAAGATGAATATGATATTTTATCATTATTTGTATGATACTCGTGAACAAGGCTATTGCATGTACACTTTGCTACTGCTTTAAATCAAGCTTTATCGATAACTAGCCTACTCTAAACGGATGTCTCTCTGTCTCTTTAAAATCACGCAAAACACTCGATTGTCATTAAACAACTACTTTACATGTATTATTTTCAATGCTAATTAAGTTAGTGTAAACGTTTCTCTTTAATGTATGCAAAGAAAAACATTTACAACTACTTCTAAATGAAGAGCACATCGTGCAAGTAGTAGGCTATAGATGTAAACTGGGTTTCGTTTTTCTTGTCAAAAGGACAGTTTCGTTTACTCTTAAAAGGCTTTCCTAGTGTAGACTGCCATCTACAGGAGACACGACGCCACTGCAGGAGTCAAGCAGCTGCTCAATGCAGAGATAATGGGTGGAGCTTTAAAGTCCAGTCACACCCACCCTAAAATGAAAGGGATGGGGTTAAAGGGTTAGTTCACCCAAAAATGAAAATTATGTCATTAATTACTCACCCTCATGTCGTTTGACACCCGTAAGACATTCGTTCATCTTCGGAACACAAATGAAGATATTTTTGTTGAAAGCTGATGCTGAGAAAGGGCTCAGACAGGCCTCCATAGGGATTCAGTACATTTACACTCACAAGACCCATAAAAAGGCACTAAAAACGTCGTTACAAAGTCCATCTCACTACAGTGGCTCTACAATAATGTTATGAAGCGACGACAATAGTTTTTGAGCGAAAAAAAAAAATCAAAATAATGACTTTATTCCACAAGTTCTGTCTTCCTTGTCTGTCTCTGCCGTGAACTCACGAAGCACCAAGACGCATGCGCGAGAATATGACGCAGAACCGGCGTTCGGGAATCCATGAAATACACACTTTAGTCCCATTCTGAGCTCTGCGCCGAGACCTAAAGCACAATCAATGTAGAATTCAACAGCTTAGATACGGCGCGTCTTTCTCTGCTCGTTGTAAACAAATCTCCTCGCTTCTGGGTCACGTGTCCGAACGCCGGTTCTGCGTCATATTCTCACGCATGCGTCTTGGTGCTTCGTGAGTTCACAGCAGAGGAAGACAGAACTTGTGGAATAAAGTCGTTATTTTGATTTTTTTTTTCGCTCAAAAACTATTGTCGTCGCTTCATAACATTATTGTAGAGCCACTGTAGTGAGATGGACTTTGTAGCAACGTTTTTAGTGCCTTTTATGGGTCTTGTGAGTGTAAATGAACAGAATCCCTATGGAGGCCTGTCTGAAGCCTTTCTGAGCATCAGCTTTCAACAAAAATATCTTCATTTGTGTTCCGAAGATGAACGAATGTCTTACGGGTGTCGAACGACATGAGGATGAGTAATTAATGACATAATTTTCATTTTTGGGTGAACTAACCCTTTAAGGTCTCTTTAATCATGTGAAACTTTAAGACAGTTTGTGTCTTTGAAACCGAGTCCGACTACATAAAACCTTATAGTTTGTGAGATGTGGCCTTTGTGTCCCCGTTCTGGAGTGCGCTTCAAAAGGGTGCATAATGCCATATATTCACTGTTTGACAACAAGACACTAACTTTGGGGGAAAAGATTATTAAGGGCAAAATGCCCCCCAAAAAACTCTGGAGCAGTCTTTAAAAAAATTAGGCCTATACATTATAGTCTCCAAATAAATATTGTTTTAAAGAATGGATTTTCTTAGTATGAGATTGGGGGTGCGGCTCAATCAGCTCCCTAGTTAAATAGTCAGGGCACAATTGACGGATTCCCTGATCAGTGCCCTAACTGAACTAGGGAGCTGTCTGGGTCCTCCTGTAGTGGGACAAGAGTAGCTAAAAATGCATTTGAGAAGCAGACCAAAATATATGACAATCCGAAATAAATAATGAAGCCATAAAAGTTTATTCGTGCAAGAAAATAGCTATTTTTGCTCGTTTTAATACCTGTATTAAAACGAGCAAAAATAGCTATTTTCTTGTCTGTAGACATTTCTGTGACAATCGTTTACTTTTCTAATTAAAATGACAACAACGCCTAAAAGCGGACTGCGATTCTCTTTGAGGCTCATACTACGCCATATTCTTAAATTTACAGTACATCTGGAACGACGTTGATTATTTATATTTCTCAAAGTAACTTTTGTAGGTCAGTGAAGATTGGCACACGTACAGCCGTAGCGCTGTGTGTCGCTGCTGAGCTCGTCTTCGGCTTCATCTCCACTTAAAGGAGACGCAACAAAGAGCAACCGTAGTGGGCCCTGCTAACAGCGTGGCTTACTATAGCTTTAAGAACTTAAAATAGGCTCTGGGTCTTTAAAATGAATTTTGCACAGTTATTATAGAGATGATATACTACATTTTCGACTTACATTTTTGCACTATATTTGCAAAGAGACGTAAGTGTGTCCAGTAAAATATGTTTGACAATCGGATCAGGGCCGTTAGCAATCCAACATTTTTCATATTTTATGCCTTCTGTTTATTTCAAGCTATGTTTCAATTTGTTGAGAATTATTGAGGCGTCCAGAAGTAAGAAAAAACAACTTTAGCGGTGATGGAGCCGCAGCTCCCGAACAACAAAGAGGAGGTGGAGAGTGAGACGGCCATGGAGAAATCCGCGGGGCAGAGTACCGCATCCAGCCCGTGCAGGGCATTCAGAGGACGCGTGGACGGGTGCTTGACGACCGAAGGGGCTTGCCCGCCAGAAACAAACGGAGCTGCGACGAGCGTGGCGGGTTCCGGACGGGTTTTACGGGACAGGTCAACACGCACCATTCCCGTGTGGAGGCAGAGTGATATCGGGGAGGACCGGGATGAAGTATCACGCGAGGCAGCGGCGAATCGCCGGAGGAAAGCGAAATGCCCGCGGCGCAGGAAAAGCACAGCAGCCGCCGCCGGTTCATCAGATGCGGGCAGAGAGAGCGGCGGCGACTGCGACCTGCTGGATGAGTAAGTGCGACTTTTCAGCCTGTAATATGTGATGTGTTATAGGTTAAAATAACAAGGCCCCTCTTGTTAAGATCCTAGTAGTAATGCATGGCATTTCTGTGCTCCTTTAACACGTTAAGCCGTAATGCTGACAGACTGCAGTGTTTACATTTGCACTAGTGAAAGTAACGTTAGCTGTGTTTCTGAGAGTAGTCGGGCAAAATAAATCACGCACGCCCAATCTTTGACACTGGAAGGAGAATATGAAAGATGGGACATAAATAAAACCGCCTGTTTCTCCGTCTTATGACAGGTTTGAAGAAAACAAGGATGCGCTGGTTAATCGAGGTACTTTAAATGACATTTATTTTGTTAATGAACATCTTAAGCAGGCCAGTATATGTATATGGCCAGCCATTGTATGATTATCCTATAAGTCTTGTTGTTTAAAAAAACTAAGTGATCCAAAAGTGATTGGTGTTGTTTATTCATTAGAACTGTTAAATGTAAATTGTAAAATATGTAATTGTTATTGTTAAGAAATAAAAAATAGTTGTCATTAAATTCTATAGAGACCTTTCACTTTCGACTAGTTTGTGTTCTGGTTTTGCTTGTTTACTTTTTGGTTCTAGTACTGGTTACAATAACTTTTACTTGTAACCATTGACTAGTCATAATATCTGCTGTATAGTTAAAATTAAAAAAACCATACTAGTAAGATTAAACATGTTGCTAATTATAATTGGAACACAAACTAGTGTCTAATAAATTGGTAATTAGTATAAGTAGGCACTAGTTTCTATTAAGTTAATACTTGTAAAACTGGCATAGATACCAGCTACAATTGGAATACCAACTAGTAAGATTTATCTGAATATCTGGTAACTACAGTAAGGTTCCATTTGTTAAAATTAGCAACTACAATAGTTAACATGAACTAACAATGAAATTTACATTAAAACCAAAAGTTGTATCAGTTAACATTATGTAAAGGACCTAAGCTGATATGACCAGACAATGAGCAGTTGTATTTTATAATTAACTACTGTTGTTACCAAAGATTAATACAAACAAATGTGTTGCTCATTGTTAGCTAATGTTAGTTTATACGTTAACTAATAAGAACTTAAAATATTTAAGATGCATATTGCCCTATAATTCAAAAATTTGCAATATGTAACCAGCCAGAGAGCTAGTCATTATTGGGATACTGACTAATAACAAAGGAATACATGCATAATACTAGTATATAATGAATATGTATTAGTGACAAATTGAATGGATACTACTCACTAGTATTATCCAACACACTAGTAATTCAAAAAGAACAAATTATGTAAAAATAGATACTAGTTAGTTTTAAGGAAGAAATGTTAAAACAGCTTGCCTTCAGATGTGATCTGATTCTGCTTCATGTGACTGTGTTCTCTTCCAGCGGCCCGCGGCAGACGGGTGCAGGTGCGCTCAGGGGCCCGCACCTGCCGGGGCTCGCCTAGGACTGTGTTTAAAATTGAGCCAGAATTGGACATTGACTATGGTACGCTGCTGAGCTTTTAAATGTAGTAGACTGAACATGGGTCCACTACAAATTCTTGACAGAAAACTGACTACAAAACATATATATATATATATATAAATAACTATAATGGTTGCACATTTTGCTTGCAGTGGAGGCCAATAAAGCAGTTGAAAAGACAGGAACAAGGTGATTGATTGCATTTATTTTGAGAACACATGGACACTTTCTCATGAAAGACCCCATGAAATCAACGTTTTGTGGCTTTTATATGCATTTAAAATGCATGAAAAAATTGACCCAAAATATCTTGCCTTACCAAATATACCCAATTTCTTATTCTCCAACTAGCAAAAGCCGGTAGCGCATCACGATTCACAGCTGGCTGTTTGTTAAAAAAAGAGAAACTGCTCGTCAAGCCATTTTGTGGGGTCTTTGAGGACACTGATGGCTGCTACTGTTTTGGTGTTGGTATAACAAGCTCTATGTTTGTTACTGCCATATTTTAGTGTGGAGAAAAAGGAAGAGGAGAGCATGGATGATGAAGACGTTGTGGAAGAGGAAGAGTGTCCATTTGTGGATGATCCAAAAGATGAAAACTACCTACCCCATTCACAGAGGTAATGTTGTACTTTGTATATACAGTGGTGGCCAAAATTATTAGAACACATCTGGGAGTCGTCTTACCCGAAACCGTCTTCTAACTATTGCCGGAACTACCTGCGACGGAAGGAATCTGCTGGAACATTGAAAATGATGGACTGGCCCCCTCAAAGTCCGGACCTCAACCCCATCGAGAACATTTGGTGCGAGTTGGAAAATAAACTGGACAGATCTATTGTACATTCAAAGGAAAGCCTTTGGCTTCAGGTGCAGGAGGCATGGGATAACATAGGTGTTGAAGTTCTCAGAGGAAATATATTGACACTATGCCAGAGAGATGTGCTGCTGTAATTGCTGCAAAAGGTGGACATACCAAATATTAAAGTTAAAAGAGGATAAAAACAGTATGACTCACTTCATCTGATATCTGATGGTCAGAGCAACCATCTGCTGGTTTCATAAGGATTATGAAATGAAATCATGTTTTGAGGCAAAAAAGGTCAATATTTTCTGTCAGGTGTTCTAATAATTTTGGCCACCACTGTATACTAATTGTAGTCATCTGTATTTGATACTAATATGAACTTGGAGGCTTGAAAATTGTTACTTCATCATAACCTCTTGGAAACAGTTATTGTTTCACAAATGTTGTGTTATAGGATGATTACAGTAATCAGTCAATGATTAAATGAAAGTTTTGAATTAGGCAGACTTGGTAAACCTGTAAATAGTCAATTAATTATTATGGAAGTCATTTAATTGTTAAAATTGAAAAGACAATTTATAAAGTCAGTATAGGTGTTTAAAATGTGCATATAGCCTATAAGAAAATAAAATAACTTTTAAAAATCCTTATCCAGTAATCACAATTAAGTGGAAAATGCTAATCCATTGATCAAAGGTGTGAAAAGATTGTGAGCCAAATATGATTTCAGTCATGCATTTGATTATGGCTTGATGCTCATGTTTGTTTGTTCAACAGTGATGAAGAGGAGGCCATCAGCAGCGAGGAAGATGTCCCATTTACAGATGACCTGAATGACCAGAGCTATGATCCTAAGTATGAGAGGTGCATGTGTGTTTTTGTGTCTTCTGTATGATAAAGGTCTTGTCTCCTATGTCCTCTACATTTCTGTCCTGTTGCGTAGAGATATTCCTAAGTCAAGGCGCAGACCCCCTACCAGACTGAAGGAGAAGAAAGACAAGGCTGCAGGGCAAGAGACGGCAACAGAGCAAGAGACAGAGATAAAAACCGAGGGAGGGGAGAGCACAGATGTGCAGACCGCTGCTGAAGTTGAGGAAGGTGCTGAGCCACCCAGGAAGTGAGTCTGTAATTTTTTATATGTCTGTGATGGAAATACACTCACCTAAAGGATTATTAGGAACACCTGTTCAGTTTCTCATTAATGCAATTATCTAATCAACCAATCACATGGCAGTTGCTTCAATGCATTTAGGGGTGTGGTCCTGGTCAAGACAATCTCCTGAACTCCAAACTGAATGTCAGAATGGGAAAGAAAGGTGATTTAAGCAATTTTGAGCGTGGCATGGTTGTTGGTGCCAGACGGGCCGGTCTGAGTATTTCACTATCTGCTCAGTTACTGGGATTTTCACGCACAACCATTTCTAGGGTTTACAAAGAATGGTGTGAAAAGGGAAAACATCCAGTATGCGGCAGTCCTGTGGGCGAAAATGCCTTGTTGATGCTAGAGGTCAGAGGAGAATGGGCCGACTGATTCAAGCTGATAGAAGAGCAACTTTGACTGAAATAACCACTCGTTACAACCGAGGTATGCAGCAAAGCATTTGTGAAGCCACAACACGCACAACCTTGAGGCGGATGGGCTACAACAGCAGAAGACCCCACCGGGTACCACTCATCTCCACTACAAATAGGAAAAAGAGGCTACAATTTGCACGAGCTGACCAAAATTGGACAGTTGAAGACTTGAAAAATGTTGCCTGGTCTGATGAGTCTCGATTTATGTTGAGACATTCAGATGGTAGAGTCAGAATTTGGCGTAAACAGAACGAGAACATGGATCCATCATGCCTTGTTACCACTGTGCAGGCTGCTGGTGGTGGTGTAATGGTGTGGGGGATGTTTTCTTGGCACACTTTAGGCCCCTTAGTGCCAATTGGGCATCGTTTAAATGCCACGGCCTACCTGAGCATTGTTTCTGACCATGTCCATCCCTTTATGACCACCATGTACCCATCCTCTGATGGCTACTTCCAGCAGGATAATGCACCGTGTCACAAAGCTCGAATTATTTCAAATTGGTTTCTTGAACGTGACAATGAGTTCACTGTACTAAAATGGCCCCCACAGTCACCAGATCTCAACCCAATAGAGCATCTTTGGGATGTGGTGAAACAGGAGCTTTGTGCCCTGGATGTGCATCCCACAAATCTCCATCAACTGCAAGATGCTATCCTATCAATATGGGCCAACATTTCTAAAGAATGCTTTCAGCACCTTTATGAATCAATGCCACGTAGAATTAAGGCAGTTCTGAAGGCGAAAGGGGGTCAAACACAATATTAGTATGGTGTTCCTAATAATCCTTGTATGTCCCCTGTATGTGGACATGAGAAAAGCACTTCATGACACACCTGTGCTGCGTTCCACTCCAGTTTTAGACACTCACTTGCAAACGTCCCTAAGAACTTCCCCTTGGGGGAATCCCCGTTGCCATTTTGAAGTGCGTTCCATTTCGTGAAGTGGACGATGGAAGTTTCTATGGACAGACTCTCGCTCCCTTGATTTTGACAGAGGGAGCGAGTCTACTTCATATGTACACTTCAGGCAGCTTCATATACCACAATGCAACACGAATGTGACGTCACAGCATATCACGTTTAATTTACCCCACCACAAACAACTCTGATATTTTTATTATTTAAAAACATTTAAAACAACCCAAACACACCTATATACAAATAGAATGCTGCATTAAACAATTTCGTAAAGGAAAAATTCCAAGTGATCAAGGGCTTAGGACGTTCCAGTTCAGCCCATTGCAAATGTTCCTCCAGTAGTGGGCACTCATGCAACATAAGCAATGACGCACATCCGAGTGAACAGAGGGAAGTTAGCAAGTGAAGGGAATAATAAAAACGAACTGGAACGCAGCACCGCAACAAACTGTTTACTCATCAAATTCAGTCTCACTCGCATGTTCTCACTTAAACTGATATGTGAATGATTAACAAACATTAACTGTCAGACCGCCTTGGTTTTTTGTCTTAGAAGAGGGCGGAGAAGGAAAGATGATAAAAGTCCTCGTCTTCCTAAAAGAAGGTAACAAAGAATCTCACATTGAATGCTGAAAACAACCCCAAATCAGTTTTTAATTAGAATACAGATTTGGTTGTTTTTGGTTACATTTTATTTAGATGGTTCACTTTAGACATTTTACTAACTCTAGGTAACTTTGCAACTACATGTCAACTAACTCTCAGAGTATTAGTAGACTGTTAGATTAGGGTTAGTAGAATAAGTTGACATGTAGTTGCAAAGTTACTTATAGTCAGAAGAATGTCTGTTGGGGGAGCATAAAAAAGTGGTTATAAATCAGACAGTCCACTAAAACTCGAATGACTGGTACTTGACATGTAGTTGCAAAATAACTTATAGTTAGTAGAATGTCTAAAGTGGACCATCTAAATTACGTGTTACCATATGCATATATGTATTTTTTTATTGTTATAGTGTCTGCTTGTTGGAGCAAAGCTATTGTAAATAAAGTCTGGATTAAATTTCCATAAGTAATATCCTTTTTAATATATATATATTTATATATAAAACTATTTATTTGTAAGATACAGCTGCAAATAAGTATTTGAACACCTGTCTATCAGCTAGAATTCTGACCCTCAAAGACCTGTTAGTCTGCCTTTAAAATGTCCACCTCCACTCCATTTATTATCCTAAATTAGATGGTTTTTTTTACAGATGAGTTTTAATTATATTCTGTGGAAATTGACAGCATGCCACAATTTACTTTGTATTTACTTTGTAAGATTCCAGTAAAATAATAATGATAATACCTACATTATCTGAAGCTCATTTGTTCTTCTACACAGGAAAAAGCCGCCGGTCCAGTATGTGCGTTGTGAAATGGAAGGATGTGGTACAGTTCTGGCTCACCCACGCTATTTACAGGTACAAACGCAAACTAGCGCTTCCCTCACTGACTGACACCTTACACAGAAATTAGACTTGAAACCTTTCTGTTGTCTTTCTCTCCTGCAGCATCACATTAAATACCAACACATGATGAAGAAGAAATACGTCTGCCCTCACCCTTCGTGTGGAAGACTCTTCCGGCTGCAGAAACAACTACTGCGCCATGCCAAGCACCACACAGGTAAGACAGACACGTCTAAAGCTTGTTATACTTATAAAAAGTGTCTTTGGTTAGGTGGCTTTTTTTAAAGTTCAGCCTGTGTTGCAGATCAGAGAGACTATATCTGTGAGTTCTGTGCTCGCGCCTTCAAGAGCTCTCACAACCTGGCTGTGCATCGAATGATACACACTGGAGAAAAGCCACTACAGTAAGTCCTATCACTGCTGCTTACACACTATTACTTTTCCAAATGTACCATTGATAATACATTTAATCCATAAATGATCATATCGATCATCGATTAAGCAGGGTCATGCATGTGCGTGCTGCTCAACCGCGAAACAGACACAATGAAAAATTGAGTTTGTGGCTGTTTTAACTCACAAAATGAATCGTGAAAGTGCCCTTTTCGATCCTACCGCAGTGCCCCGGCGAACGCGATTTGTAGTTAAGTTCACTTGTACATTTGCGTCATTTTGTACAGATGTAATTTGTAATATTATGTTTATTTTGTATATATCTGATTAATCTCATATAGGATTGCTTTGAGCTAAATAACGCACTAGCAAAGAGCTTCAGTTTGCCGGTGTTCATGCAAGCGCTTCAGCTCAGACAGCAACGCACGACTAGTAATAACTTTGATTGGGACTGTCATATTTCATAACATTAATGAGAACACTATTTTAATATATCGTTGTGAATTCATTGGGTTTAGTTGCAGTGTCAGTGCATTATTCTAGGAATACTTCATACATTCTGAATAACAGATCTGAGGTGGTGTTGGTGACACATCTTATTACTCGTTATATTTGATTATTAAAGGAGTAATTTAATGAAATAATCAATCACATCAGCGCATTTTACAATCCTACTAGACTAAAAACCCTTCTCATTCAGGAAGGAACAGGTTTTGAGCAGCATTTGCACACCTTGTCATGCGGTTGGCTATAAGCCACTGCTGTAGACGCATATTGCGGCTAATGATTAATAGATTAATTGATTGGTAATTTAAACTACGATTGATCATGGGAAATTGTGTAAATTGACATCCCTAATTTGAGGACTAAGAGCATTTTCAGACCTTTAGATTGTTTGCTTTGTTCCGAAATAGGGACTTAATTTGTTGCAATGTTGCATTTTTCTCCTTGGCCCGGTGCGCTTCCACAAGGCAACATTTAAAAGCGTACGGAAATGTTTATGCAAGTCACATGGGAGTAAAACTGTCCTCTTATTGAGAATGAGTGGAGAACTCCTATCAGAGTTCATCTGTTTACGTTCCTCTGTGTCATCCATCAAGATAGCTGTAGCCGCTGTGACACACGCAAACACTTATACAAATTTAGCCTTGATTCCCACTCTGGGGTGCGTTTCCCAAAACCATAGTTGCTAACTAAGTTAGCAACTTTGTTGGTTGCAATGCAATTTCCCATTGCCAACCAACTAAGTTGCTAACAGGTTAGCAACTATGGTTTTGGGAAACGCACCCCTGATTGGGACAGCGTTCTTGCAATGCATGGAGAAGAGCTATTACATATAATTTTAAGATGAAGAGGCCACCTTTGGTTTTCAACAATTTCAACCTGCTTTTTATATGACACATTCCCCGTTAAGAATTATGATACCGCTTTGTTCATTGGTCCGTTGTGTCGAATTGCGTTCTCACCTCAACCGAACCAGGAATTACGTACAGTCTCCTTTTTATTTTTTGTAAAATGACCCCAAAAAAGAAGATCAGGTTCAGGGTTCAAGATCAGAAGATCAGGGTTTCATTTTGTGATTAATGACCAGCTGACTGTTAACTATACCACTTATTACATGGCTACTTAACAAATAAAACGGATATTAAACAGTTTCAAATTATTTAAAAATGTCACCGTATTTGTAAAACCTTTATAAACATGTCAACAAAGGAGAAACTTTAAGGGCTCCCCACCAAAAAAGGGTTTTACAACAAAAAACTTAATGGTTTAACTTTTGACAAGAAAGACATGAAGACATAAAAATTAGTATTGAATTTGTCATTTTACAGTTGTACTGTGAAAAAATATAATTATTTGTGTCCATCAGAATCATATAATTTTTTTATGTGTGAGTAAATAGCATTTTTACCATTATATTATTTCTTATTTTGTAGTAATAGTTTAATATTTTTGGTAACACTTTACAATAAAGTTCATTAGTTAACATTAACTAATAATGAACTGCACTTATAAAGCATTTATTTATCTTTGTTAATGTTAATTTCAACATTTACTAATGCATTATTAAAATCTTGCTTACATTAGTTAATACACTGTGAACTAACATGAATAAACCATGAACAGCTGGATTTTAATGAACTAACGTTAACAAAGATTAACTAATGCTGAACAGAGGTGTTGTTCATGATTAGTTCATGTTAACTAATGCATTAACTAATGTTAACTAATACAACCTTATTGTAAAGTGTTACCATATTGGTATTTAATAATTCTAACAATCAAATTAAATTTTAATATTAATAATTATTGTATAATTATATTGATGTATAATCACAAAGAATTGTGCAACCCTAAAAAAATTGCCATTTATTAAATAATATTTATTTTCCTGTGTGTGTGTGTGTGTGTGTGTGTGTGTGTGTGTGTGTTTGTGTGTGTTTGTGTGTGTTTGTGTGTGTTTGTGTGTGTGTGTGTGTGTGTGTGTGTGTGAGGAAAATAAGTATTTGAACACCCTGCTATTTTGCAAGTTCTCCCATTTGGAAATCATGGAGGGGTCTGAAATTGTCACCGTAGGTGCATGTCCACTGTGAGAGACATAATCTAAAAAAAACAGAAATCACAATGTATGATTTTTAAAACTAGTTTCCTGTAGTTTTGCACCAGGTTTGTACACACTGCAGGAGGGATTTTGGCCCACTCCTCCACACAGATCTTCTCTAGATCAGTAAGGTTTCTGGCCTGTCGCTGAGAAACATGGAGTTTGAGCTCCCTCCAAAGATTCTCTTTTGGGTTTAGGTCTGGAGACTGGCTAAGCCACGCCAGAACCTTGATAATGCTTCTTACAGAGCCACTCCTTGGTTATCCTGGCTGTGTGCTTCGGGTCATTGTCATGTTGGAAGACCCAGCCTCGACCCATCTTCAATGCTATAACTGAGGGAAGGAGGTTGTTCCCCAAAATCTCACAATACATGGCCCCGGTCATCCTCTCCTTAATACAGTGCAGTTGCCCTGTCCCATGTGCAGAAAAACACCCCCAAAGCATGATGCTACCACCCCCATGCTTCACAGTAGGGATGGTGTTCTTGGGATGGTACTCATCATTCTTCTTCCTCCAAACACGTTTAGTGGAATTATGACCAAAAAGTTCTATTTTGGTCTCATCTGTGACCACATGACTTTCTCCCATGACTCCTCTGGATCATCCAAATGGTCATTGGACCGTTGATTTCTAAGTGGGAGAACTTGCAAAATAGCACGGTGTTCAAATACTTATTTTCCTCACTATATATATATATATATATAAAATATGGCTCATAGATGCAGGAAGAAAAACAGTAGGTCACTATTTTTTCATGTTAAAGGTGAAGTATATCATTTCTGTGCCTCTGCACTGTAAACAAATATATTTTTGATTGTTTTTACAAGAAAATAATATTTAATGTTTTCAGATTTTAAATTTCACATTCAGTTCAATGTGTTACTTGCTGTTTCTTTGTAATTGTGAAATTTACTAGCAATTTCTGAGTGAAAATTGTTTCTACACCATTTTTTTTTTTTTAAGTGTAGTAACAGGGAATTACTTTTTCATAAATTGTAGAAATGTCAACATTGCTCCATCAAGATGTTTTACTTTACAGGGAGACCTACCACTGCCTAATCATTCTCTCAGCATATTAAGCAGGAAATTTGCCCCTTTTTTACTGAAAAAACTACATAGTTCACTTTAAACATATATCATTTTCAAAAAAAAAGTTATTTAAGTTCTTTATTGTAGTCAATAGAACAAATGTAAGAATTAGAATGCTCTCTTCCATCTCGCAAATCTATCAAAAATCTTTTCAGCAGTATATCTCTACCTCTCATCTCCTTCCTAGGTGTGAAATCTGTGGTTTCACTTGCCGTCAGAAGGCCTCCCTCAACTGGCACATGAAAAAGCACGACGCGGACGCCACGTACCAGTTCTCCTGCAGCATCTGTGGCAAGAAGTTTGAAAAGAAGGACAGTGTGGTTGCTCACAAAGCTAAGAGCCACCCCGAGGTGCTCATTGCAGAGGCCTTGGCCGCCAATGCTGGAGCCCTCATCACGACTCCTGCCGGAGTCACCACGCTGCTGGAGACCTCCACGGGCTCCGTGCAGACAGAGCAGGTGGTCCCTGAGGCCCAGGGGAGCTCTGCGGTGTCAGCGGGTCAGGTGGCCCCAGTGACGCACGTGGGTCCAGTGATGGTTGTAGATCAGGATCACCCGCTGCACTCCATGCAGGTACCGGTGACCCTGGCCATGTCATCGACAGAGGAGAACAGTGCTCCCTCTCAGCAGACCTCCGCTCATTCTCTGCAGATGCCTCTACAGTTTGTCTCTACTCCCATCTCGCAGCAGCAGCAGCAACAACAACAACAACAACACCAAATTCAACAGCTCCCCCTCCAGCCCTCCGCTAGCAGCGTCTCCCAGCAGGCCGCTTTGGTCCAGCAGCTGCCCGTGCAGTCCTACAGCCCCCAGTCCCAGGTTGTCCACATGACCTTCAGAGGTCTTCCTCAGCAGCAGCTCCCACTGGTTTCTGTTGCACAGCAGCTGCCTCTTCAGAACACCCAACCACATCAAAACCAGACCCTCCCTAGACCCCCAAGCCACAACCCGGCTCCCAATACTTCCCTTCTCTCCCAAACCCTGCCTGAGGCGCCCTCTGACTGCCGGAGCGGTTTGGGATTCGGGAGTAATCCTGTCTCCTCTTCATCTACGTCTCCCCAGCCTTCCACTAATCCTTCGGAGACGAGACAGGTGGTCTGGGAGGGAGATGGGACTGAGAATGGAAATGGGGGTGGGGTTTGGGAGGCGGGTGGACAGGGGCAGGAGCAAAACATGACAGACAGTTCAGACGTCCAGATGCAGCGCGTTCTGATGTAGTGAAGGAAGTTGGTGTAACATGGAGGAAATTGAGATGACTGTTATTTGTCACGCTCCTACACACCCTGAAGTTAAATATATAGAGTCATAAATATATTGTATGTAATCGCATTAACTTTTGGTAGCTTTGTAGAAATGTCTGTACCAGAGAGACTGTGTTTGAGTTGTTGTCATTGTTCATTTTGTATATAAACACTTATAGTTCCCTCCAACAACCACATATGTTTTATGTGTGTTTTTTGCATTAACAAGTGTGTTAGAGGCTTTTGCAGAACTCAATTCATGGTTGTCCATGCGAGTAAAGCCATTGTGTAAGCAAATTTGTGCCATCATGTGGCTTGAATTGGTACTGTAGAAACTTGGGATGCATCCACATTATAGATGAGCTGATGATTATTTTCATTGTATGGTCCATATTAAAACTCTCTACTTGTCTAAATAAGATACAAAATGAAACCCTAAAAACAAATCAATTCTATCTAACAATTGAATTTAGGCATCACAATGAAAAATGATTTAGAAATTTGCTAAATTTACATTTAACGGTGTTATTAAATTATTAACATTTTAAAGATTAACTTTAAGTGAGCATATAATGACAAAGGTAACATGCATGCACAAATAGTGGAAACTCAAACAAAATATACAGTATTGGCTGATATACACTACCATTCAATAGTTTGGGGTCGTAAGATTTTTAAATATATATAATTTTGAAAAAGTCTCATGCTCCCCAAGGCTGCATTTACTTGTCAAAAATACAGCGATAACAGTAATGTTGTGAAATATTAGTAGAATATAACTTTACCATTTTAGTGTAATTTAAGGGCAAAGCTGGATTTTCAGCATCATTTAATCTAATCTTCAGTGTCACATGATCCTTCAGAAGTCTTTCTAATATGATGATTTGCTGCTCAAGAAACATTAATGTTTAAAAGCATTGTTTGTTTTTTTACCCGAATTATTTTTTCAAGATTCTTTAATGAATACGTTTAATAGAACAGCATTTATTTAAATAATCTTTTGTTACATTATTTATAAATGTCTATACTGTCACTGTTGATCAATTTAATGCATCCTTACTGAATAAAACATACTTGCTTTAAAAAACAAAAAATCTTACCGATTCCAAACTTTTGAATGTACATTCATTTAGTGCATACCTAATTTTAACATTCCTCTAATATCACCAGTAACAGCTACTACAATATATTGTGCATCCCTAGTAGAAATAAACCATAATAACTCAAGGGAAAAAGGTTCACACTCAAGTTTGAACATACACTGACCATATATATATATATATATATATATATATATATATATATATATATATATATATATATTATATATATTAAAGCAACCAACATGTATGCATATTTAGCTTTATTGTTTCAAAACCTTAGAATTCAACTAATGTAAAATAAAGACAAAACGTTTTTTTGGAAACTACAGACCCAAATAAATGCCATTTTAATTATGACATCTATTTCTTACATTTGTTAGATTTTTCAGAGTCTCTTTTTGTATTGACCACATCGCCATTTGTCTAAAAGACCTCTGGAAAAAGTCTGTTACACATTTTACAGACTAATAATATAATTAGTAGCATATTAATTCAATAAATAGAACACATCATTGTGAGTGCTTTTCACATAAAAGAGTTGTTGCCCAATTTTTGAGCATTATAATGTCTTTTAGGGGTGTGAGAGTCTGGCATACTGCTTGAGAGCACGTTTTGGTGGAATGAGAGAATCATTCACCCCAACTCTTCTTTTCTTTCGCTGTTCATTGTCTCTCTCTCCGTCTGTCTCTGTGTCTTCCACACAAGAAGCCAGCGGATCATGATTGTGTGAACCTGCAACACTGGCATCATCTTTTGATCCATTATCTGATGTGACCACACAGTTACTCTGCAGATCGCTGTCATGTGCGAACTTGCAGCGGCTTCCAAAACGGCAGCGACCATCCTTCCTGTAGGCCACACAAATGCGCTTACCGCCGATCTGGGTGGGGCGAGCTTGTAAAGTAAGAGGTACATGTTTCTGTAGGGCATTCAGTCTTTCCTCAGCCATTACTTTGAAGGGGTTAGCAAACACACTGCTGCCTGCAAGCGCTCCACCCGAGCTGGAGCCTCCCAGAGGTGGAGGCGGGAGCTTGTGAGTGTGAGGACGAAGGGACTCGGAAAAGGAGCGTTCAGCAGTAAGTGCCTCCTCTTGATCCTCGTTCTCTGGAGCAGATTCAGACTCACTGGAAGGCGATTCCGACTCCAACAGGAAATTACGGCTTTTTGCCTCCTCTACAGCACAATGCGTCTTTTTGAAGGACCTACATAGGAATAATTAAAAGGTGTTTACAAAAAGTGATACTTGATCCTTCTCAGCTCATTAAAGGAATAGTTTACCAATTTCTTTTTTTATGCAAGTGAATGGTGACCATGCTGTCAATATATCCTCATTTCTCAGTTTATTAATGGTGTAGTTTGCACACACACAAAAAATAATATTTCAACCTTGTGTCTTTCGAAACTACTCACTTTCTTCAATGGTACACAGATTCAGTTAGCAGAATTAGTGCTTTCACATAATGAAAGTGAATGATGACCACAACTCTTAAATGTCATTTTGCCAAATGTCAAATGCCTTTTTGGAGCTTAACAGCCCCAGTCCCCATTCACTTCCATTGTATTGAAGGCAGCAGTTTAAATATGACCACTTTCTTATTATTTTTTTGCATCTAAGAATGGACGTCATATGTATACATTTTGAACTGAAAATGGTTAATTAATTTGATTTGTGACAGGGTATGATTTATGTCACAAATATAGACATGAGGGAAATTGA
The DNA here is from genome assembly GCA_023566225.1 of Romanogobio albipinnatus. Lineage (NCBI taxonomy): Eukaryota > Metazoa > Chordata > Actinopteri > Cypriniformes > Gobionidae > Romanogobio > Romanogobio albipinnatus. Next base: position 49,885,167 of record CM042241.1, on the reverse strand, counting down.
ATTTCAAAACTTCATTATACATGCTACATCCTTCAACACACGATATTGTAATTACACACGATATCCCCAGCTAACACAGTACGTTGTGACGACGTCGTCAGTTAGTTGTCATTTGGTCAGCGTGACGTTACTTTATGACAACGTTGTGAGGACGTCGTGGTAAAGTTCCATTTTTTAGAATCTTGACTAACGTTCCAGAAACGTCGTGGGCACGTCCTCAAAAGACGTCGCTAGTTTATCCCATGGAAAACGTTGTAGAGACGTGGTCAACTGGTCACCAGATAACTTAATAAAATCTTTAATGAATTAAGTAGGCTACCTTTCCCATATATCCAAATGGCATACATCACTAGGATAATACTGTACGCAATTTTCTAGAAAGTCATCTGGTGACCAGTTGACCACGTCTCTACAACGTACTCATGGGATAAACTAGCGACGTCTTTTGAGGACGTGCCCACAACGTTTCTGGAACGTTATCCAAGATTATAAGAAAACGGAACTTTACCACGACGTCCACACAACTTTGTCATAAAGTAATGACTAAATACAACAATGCAACACAAACAGGCTTTAAAATTTTTATTAAAATAGGAATAACAGAACAAAGATTTTTACAGCATTAAAAAATAAATAACTCTGCAAATAGTTTTAGAAGCAGGACCAATAAAAGAGAGAGGGGGGGAATAAACTATTTTGGAGTAAAACACTCGTGTGTCATTCATCTTTCACCAATCTGTGTCTTTCTTGTAATGCTGACACTTGGTCCTTCCAAATCAGCCAAATGAGGACATCTTTAAACGAACACCTGTAAAATAATGATCGGAAATTAAATTAATAATGACAATAATGATCATCATAATGTGCAAAATACATGCCCTTCTCCAGTACGAAGATATCGTCTAAAGTTTTTTTTCTAAGGTAAGTTTCACTTCACGGCCCTTCCACATTGAATAGCATCTCATTCTTACAGGACTGTTAAAGTTAACTTACATTTTCGTTAACCTTATTCTGTGCTCTGAAAACTATTATATGACTGTGTCATGCAAGATCATTGTAAAATCAAGAGAAATGTTCGAGGTGGTCAGGGGGGTAGGCTACAGTTGAGACAGTGTATCAAATGTACACGCAACTAGAGTGCAGCATATGCAGTTTAGTTGCACGATGCAAGATCAAAAGTTAAGTCACATTAATTAGGTTAAAAAAGGTCATTGTGTTTATGAGCTAATTGTGTCAAATATGACCTATGTATAATTATAATAGTAGACAAGTAAATAAAATATAAGTAAAAAAACGTATTTGCTATTTCTAATTGTAGCTCTCTTAATGTTAATCGATGTTTAACAAATTGCCTAGATTTAATAGATGAGGAGCAAATATAGCAGACAAATAATCTGAACATGCTACCTTTAATCCCTGCATATCGTAGACTATGCTTTCCTCTTAACTTGCAAATCAAAAACAAAAACACTTAATAGGCTACTGCCACGCGTCGTAGTGTAGGCTAAATGCGTCGCGTGCAGCATGTGGGCTGCTGTTTTTTCAGCACTGGCGACTCGCATTACTGAATACATTAGATTCATTTTATTATATCATCTATATTTATTTTTTCTTTCCATAATCTCCCACAACAATGTTCAAATGTTAATTTTTAATTAGGAAAATTAATTTCGCTTAACGTTTTAAAAATTATTTCGGTATAAATAAATGTTTGACAAGCTTAACGCAAGCTCATAAAATTTATACAAACACGAGATATTATATATGCGAGTTGTCAATGCTGAAACCTACTGCCTACTGAAAACTAAAGCCTACGGTCACAATTTACATTCTTACTCGCGTGCCAAGCACGCGCAACCTGCCAGCTGGCATGACCTATATAAGGTGGGGTCAATGACTGCCGCGCGCAGAGACGGTTTTCTAGACTAGACAAGTGGACATCCGGACATCCTATACTGCTAGTTTTTCAGAGGTAAAGTATTGTTATTTTTTGTTTTTAAGGTAAAGTACTTTTACAACGTATGAGCCCATTAAGTAAATGGTATTTAACATTGAAGAAAGTAAAATACTAAGATATAGGCTAATACAGTCAACTAACGTTATACAGGCCAGGGTAAAGATGAATGAGAGTCAAATAAGATCCCCAAGTTAGTCTTTGCTAGAGATAAATAAATGCCGCTTTCACCTGATGAACATATACACCTCTTATAAAATTGTGTCAGTAAATATACCATTACTGTTCACATAAAATGTACCATTACTGTTACACATAATGATTTTCCGTATTTTTTTTTACCGTCCACTTGTCAGCACCATTAAAGTAAGGGAGGTTATAGCGAATACAACCCCGACAAGCTGATCGGGACCCGGACGCGAAGCGCTTATTAAATGTCTACCTACCAAATAAGTTAATAATGTGACTCAAAATATTGATTTAAAAAGGAGTTTATTGATTTAAAAACGATTATATTGCCAGAGTGAACAGAACTGCGTCCATAGCAACGCTCTGTTTTTCATGGCAACGGTGTTATACCGTTACGTTCGAATTTTTGAATCAAGCTGCTGAGCTTGTTTCCACTACTATCAGTTGCGCGGATACAATGTCCTCGCGCAGTCTTCACTCGGACGCGCGCTTCAATCATAGACTGTAAAAAATAACGCTGCACACGTTTGCGGCTGCGACACGGCTACCGAAGCTGATCGCGCCCATTCTGGTCAATGCTTGTGTGCGTTTCAGAAGCGGCTCTCTGTGCTGCTTCGCTAAGGATAGGCGCCTAGTCTATTTTTGATGGATTCCGCGTCCAAGCCGCACCGTAAATACAAAATAAAAGTAAAAAAAAAAAACATTGTCAAATTCAAAATAAACGCCCTGTGCAAACTCCCAATTGTATTACACACCAATATCCTTGGTAGAAAACCATAGACTGAATGGTAGAAACCCAAAAATCAAGAAAAACCACGCCGGACAGGCAAATCACGTGGTCTCGCTCATCCAGTCGCTCGTGTCCCTTCTTGACATCCAACCACTGATGAACGTTTTGATGCATAAATAAATAAATATTCACGTAAAACATTCTCAGCACTAACAATGCTGTAACAACAACAAACGAATCCCAATGTACTATTGCAATTGATTTCTGGATATAGTTATGCTATATTATTATTGTACATACTGATCATATTTTTTTTTCCAGGCACATTTGACCAATTCCAAACCACAGTAATCCTAATAACTACTATTGATTTAATATTTAATAATGTATAAGTGATATATAATTGTTCATGAAGGCTGGAAATGAAAAACACCTTATATTCAGGTGTGCAGAATTATTAGGCATGTTTTCTTTTACAGATAAATTGAGCCAAAAAAGAGATTTAACTCAGACTGAAAAGTCAAAAAGTATTAAATGCCCATGAGAAGGATGCAATACTAATGCAATACTAGACATTGCAGTTAAGGCATGACCATTGGACAGTGAAATGCTCGTTGGGTCAGCAGGATCTGACAAAAACAGGTGGTGAAGAAAAGACACCTGTTAACTGCAAAAGAATTAAGAATTAAGGTGAAGAATTAAGGGTGAAACCATCAGGAACCCTTTAGTCTCCAGCGCCACCATTTTCCAGAGCTGCAACCTACCTGGAGTCTCCAGAAGTGCAAGGTGTCAGGATCTCAGAGACTTCAGTTAGGTAAAGAATCCTAAAAAATGACCCCCACTAGATAAGAATCACAAGCTGAAGTGTTGTAAAATACATGAAGAAGGTTTTTTTATAGGCTTTATGGACAGATAGGTTGAGAGTGACTCTTGAAGGACCAGCACCACATCCTCTAGTACAACTGTTTGAAGAATTCATCTTCCAGAATCTGGCAGTACGTTTTGGGAGTTCATTTTAGTCCATCCTGAAGTCCGTTTTGCAGAGATGGACTAAAAATGAACTCCCAAAACGTACTGCCAGATTCTGGAAGATGAATTCTTCAAACAGTGGTACTAGAGGATGTGGTGCTGGTCCTTCAAGAGTCACTCTCAACCTATCTGTCCATAAAGCCTATAAAAAAAACCTTCTTCATGTATTTTACAACACTTCAGCTTGTGATTCTTATCTAGTGGGGGTCATTTTTTAGGAATCTTTACCTAACTGAAGTCTCTGAGATCCTGACACCTTGCACTTCTAGGTAGGTTGCAGCTCTGGAAAATGGTGGCGCTGGAGACTAAAGGGTTCCTGATGGTTTCACCCTTAATTCTTCACCTTAATTCTTCATTCTTTTGCAGTTAACAGGTGTCTTTTTTTCACCACCTGTTTTTGTCAGATCCTGCTGACCCAACGAGCATTTCACTGTCCAATGGTCATGCCTTAACTGCAATGTCTAGTATTGCATTAGTATTGCATCCTTCTCATGGGCATTTAATACTTTTTGACTTTTCAGTCTGAGTTAAATCTCTTTTTTGGCTCAATTTATCTGTAAAAGAAAACATGCCTAATAATTCTGCACACCTGAATATAAGGTGTTTTTCATTTCCAGCCTTCATGAACAATTATATATCACTTATACATTATTAAATATTAAATCAATAGTAGTTATTAGGATTACTGTGGTTTGGAATTGGTCAAATGTGCCTGGAAAAAAAATATGATCAGAAAATCAACGTGCCTAATAATTCTGCACTCCCTGTACATGTGTTCTCCATAATGTAAACAAACCTTCCCACTTGATAACTAGATTGTTTTTATATATATTTGCAATTTAATTTCATGTGAATTGTTCAATATATAGCAAAGTAACTTTTTACCAATTAATATCGATTGCAAGTGCCTAAAAATAACAAGCCATTCACATTGATGTGTTGCAGTTTTTATCCACTAGTTCTTTCATTTCGCCTTCAACACTACAAGGTAAGATATTTACAAATGTACATTACCATGTTCTATCTAGTAGGATTTGTTTTTAGTGTAGAAAGATCACAAAGGACCAAACATAAAAAAACCTAATAATTAAATAAAATCTGTTAATCGGTGGTCCCTATATATTTTAGAAAAATAAGCTTGACATTAATTTCACTGACTTGAAAGCTCATATTTGGTATCAAAATGGTGTACAAATTACATCTAAATTAAATAAATGCTACTCTCCTAGAATGAGCTCTGAAAAGAGAGAGTTACACAGGAAATATGTGCATGGTGTACAAGTATGTATGTATGTACAAGTCATCTGGTGGGTCATAGTCTAATGCTTTTTGAAAACTTAAGGCTTTCTTCTAGGGGTGTGACGGTTAGTATCTAGGCTAACCATGAGACCGACGGTTATAGTTGAACACCGTCATTAGAACTCTATAACCGCCAAAACCGTGTAATTAAAATATTTTTTACAAAAATAAAAAAATTATCACAGAGAATGTTTAAATACTAATTAAAAACAATTGGTAACAGTCTGTGTTATTAATGGTCTACGTCGTTTCCAACTGTATTTGATTCGAAGTACCCCCTGCCCGACCAATCATTTGAGATAGAATTAAAAGCTATGACTATGATATAGTGATGTGCCATCATTATGAGATTTATTAAACAAATGAAAAACATTTAATAATAAACATTAGCAATAAATATTTAAACCAAACTGACGCCCATGGCTATATAAGCTATAGCGCATCTCACCTCGTCATAATTTACATATAGTTGACATCTAACATTCATAGTAACAAATAAAATATTAAAATGAAAGATATGATTCATGGTTACTCACATAGAGCGCAGCTGCAGTTTTCTTGTTTCGTTCACCAACTCCCGAACAACCGTCCGTTCTTCATCATTTGTTTAGAGGATTGCGAACCAACATCATAGGTGCATGTCGCCACCTACTGTTATGAAGTGTGAAGAGAACTGGTTCTCTCACGTAATCCCTATCCTATTTTTTAATCCACTTATTTTAATAAACTCACTATTGCATTTATTTGTTTCCTGCATTTGAGCCATTTAGTAAATACAATTACATTTGTTAGTTTTAAAATTTGCCATTTTCAATGTATTTATTAAGATTAATGAATTAATTTAATTATTATTTATGGATTTATATTATATATATATATATATATATATATATATATATATATATATATATATATATATATATATATATATATATATATATAGTTATCTTACATGATTAATATAATTAAACATCATATTTTAAATAAATTATATTGACCAGCTGAATGTAACACTTAATTTCAAAAAATGTAAAAGTCAAATGAAAAAACATTATGTGCAATGAATTGTATAAAACTGAAATATACTTTTCATTTTGCAGCAGCAGGACCAGAGAAAAGGTGTGCAGCAGCATGATGATGATGATGAAACACTCCTACTTTTTGAAAACGAATAAGACTTTTTGATTCAGTAGAAATTTGTTTTCATTTTTTTTTTCCAATATCAAATTAATTAAAATCAATGCCAAATTGTCACTTCTCAATAACTTTGTTAAATTTTAAAAAAAATGTATATGGTAAAAAATGATATGTTAATTATTTATTATCTGGGAAATGTCATTAACAAACTGCTGATTAATAAATTATATAAATGTTTTCTAGTTGTTTGATTCTTGAGGAACACGTGTGTGACACATTGAGCCATGCGGTGCACACACACAATAGCACAGGTAACACAATAAATGCTGATTAAATGTAAGCCTATGAAGTGTATTTTTTGTCGTTGCTAACTAATTTGGTCCTTTGATGTAATGTCCCCACAACATACCAGTTTGGTCATTGAGACGTCCTCATCACGTTCTTGTGATGTACCACATAACGTCGCCACGACGAATACAGGAATCACAAAGTTACGTTGCTGGAACGTTATGTGGAACGTCGCTACGACTAATATGGTCCTTT